>JAVGVS010000344.1:0-197500 GCA_032718565.1 Distichodus sexfasciatus | reverse complement strand
GCCGTCAACTGGTTGACCTCTCTCTCCGGGCCACAGATGGCCACTAGTCCTGCAAAGCATTGTGGGATGAGCCACAAGGCCAGCATAGGCAAACTAGCCGAGATAAAGAGTGACCTCTCCGGGGCGGCGGAGGCCGAGGCCACGGCAAACAATTTAGGGCCCCTCCTTTTCAACTCTCCTCCAACTCTCCAGCCAGAGCAAAGACTCTTGGGGAGGCGAGACTGACCGAATATTTAAGCTCAGAGGGTCAGAGGGTCCCTGCAGGGAGTGACTGAGAGGTCGGGGAAAGGAGGAGGAACTGAACATTGGGGGGTTTTTTGGAGAAGAGGAGCCATGGTGGGACGTGAAAAGAGACGTCAATCTATCAGCCTGCAGCACCACTGTCAATACAGCCAATACCCACAACCCCCTTCCATTTCCCACAACCCCCCACGCTGGCATTGTTCTCACCCCGTCAATAGCCACCGCCTTCAGGGTCATTGATAAAGGGTCAGAACAGCAAACATTCAACTTGTTCTGAATACTGGTGTGATAGAACTCAGAGCTAGAGAAATGCACGAGTTCTACCAAAACATCTTTTCTTAACTTCTTCAACTGTGGCCCTGTGAACCAGATGATTGAAGGATTGCTGGTTCAAGTCGCCGGACTGGTAAAGGTACCACCGGGGTACTCATGAGCAAGGCACCATCCCCACGCACCATCCCCATCCATCACACCATCTCATCAACCACTAATCTATTCATACGTCCAACTATTCACCCATTCAACCAACCATCCACTCATCCATCCATCCATCCTTCCATCCACTCATCCATCCTTCCATCCACTCATCCATCCATCCTTCCATCCACTCATCCATCCTTCCATCCTCCATCCATCCATCATCCTTCCATCCATCTCTCCATCTCTTCAACCATCCACTCACCCATCCATCAATCCTTCCATCCACTCATCCATCCTTCCATCACTCATCTATCCATCCATCCTTCCATCCACTCATCCATCCTTCCATCCACTCATCCATCCATCCTTCCATCCACTCATCCATCCTTCCATCCACTCATCCATCCATCCTTCATCCACTCATCCATCCATCCATCCACTCATCCATCCATCCATCCATCCATCCTCATCCATCCTTCCATCCTCACCATCCATCCATCCTTCCATCCACTCTCCATCCTTCATCCACTCATCTATCCATCCATCCTTCCATCCACTCATCCAGCCTTCCATCCACTCATCCATCCATCCATCCTTCCATCCACTCATCACATCCTTCCAGCTATCTATCCATCAACCACCAATCCATTCATCCATCCACCTATCTACGTATCCATCCAACCACCTACCAATTCATGTCTCCATTGACCTATCCACCCATCTCGCCATCCTTCCACTCATCTTTCACCCATCCATCTATAAGTCCATCCATCCAAGCCATCCACCCTCCGTTCACTCACCATCCTCCTGTCTACCCATCCGTCCTCCATCACTACCCTACTCCACTCAGGTTAATCCAACAATTCTATAAATCTTGAAGAACAAGTTCTCACTGACTACCATAAATCCATACTCATATACATATACCGTACTACATGGGTGTGATTTTGACTGGTCAGGCGTCTGATCCTGGCTCTGGGTGCTCACCGAGGCCCCGATGGTGTGTGCTGGTTGGAGTAGAGGGCAGCTGGATGGGGAGCTCTCTGGTTGACTCTCTTCATGGTAGAAGAGCCTGTATCCCTGCAGTCCGGCCACCGAGCCACCCACTGCCAGGCGCCAGCGGACCGTGACCGTGGTGCAGTTCAGAGGCTCCAGCTGCAGTTCCGGCGCCGGGGGCACTGCACCAGCGCCAAGGAGGAGGTTCTAGATCAGTCAGGAAACTGCAGCGTTCATCACTGACTGAAACGTAGCAGATTTTAGGATTCTTCGTGAGGGTCGTTCGATGGATGATCCTGTTTAAGGTGGATTTAGGAACGTTCTCTTTTATGATAGTTCATCTGTTTTCTTTTCACTTCATTTAAACTACAATTATTAATTTATTAATGTGCTTATTAGCCAAAGTGGACAGTGCACTCTAGCACGGTATATCCTGAAGGAGCAGCGGCAGCTTTTTTGCAGCACCCAGGGAGCAGTGCTTGGTCATGAGTACCTCAGCGGTACCGTTACTGGTCCGGGACTTGAGCTGACAACCTTGCGATCACAGGGCCAGCCCCCAAGCCGACACGGAAGCCAGCCCTTACAGGACGCCATTCTTGTGAGGCAATTTAATAGCCGCCTAAACTGATCATGTGCGTATGACTTTTATAAATGAAATACCTCGTTTAAAAATTCCTTTTTCCAAAAAGATCTTTTTATTCTATTTTTAATGCAAGCCTTTGTGTCTTCTTGGTAAATGTATTTAATTTATTAAATAAAATTACTGTTCAAGTGAAAATGAATAACAAATTAAAATATATTATTAACAGTACTTTCTTTATATTATCTTAATAGTCAGTTGATGATTTACATACAGACACTGATCCAACTACTAAGTCACTTCAAGATATATGGCGTCATAATGCATGTTATGATTTTTTAATTGAACATCTCTGCCCTAAAGCAAACTGTTTTCATAAAACTCACATGGGAAAATGTTCCTCTGCTCTGACATCCGTTTGCTAATTTAGTTTTATTGATTTTTGCATTTTTATGTTACGTAACTATGTGTTTTTGGGAGAAGCTGTTCTGAAGAGTGTGAATGGACATTTCTCTTCAGTCTCCACTGTGTCCAGCGAACACACACACACACATATATATGTATATCCTGCTGCTCCAACCCCACCGGCCGAGCAGGATCACATTTTATAGCCCGTGACTGAGGCCTTTCCCATGTGCCCCGCAGCCAGGGTCAGAGTTCACAGCAGCGAGCCACCACGAGGGGCGTGGCGGGCTGCCTCTCTTTCAGCAACCAACACACACTCGCGCATCTTAAAATATAGTTAAAAACTCATTTGTAGCACGTATTCAAGTCTAAGAATTGAATCTTCATGAATGCCATATTTAGCCATATTGTAAAGTGAAATATTATAGCTCACATCAACCAGAAATATCTGGCATTACAAACACAAACGACCTTTTTCATAATATTCTATATTTTCAGATGAATTAATACAGTGATTCCCCAAACGTTTTCTGGAAGCTTCAATTTGAATAGAACTCTTTCAAAGCCCCACCACTATCGCCTTATTTTCTCCTTTCATTTAGTAATGCAGCTAAAAGCCCACTTTTGACCAGAGTATCAGTCGAATAAACATCACACCTAAAAGGTACAGACCGCTTCTTGATCGCGATACATTTCTGTTAAAAATATCCATGCGTTTCCAGGGCGTTCACCTCAACTTTCTACCTGTTTAATAAAATACGCCATTTACTCTCATTTTTTACTAAGAAGGTTTCTTTAAGGTCTTATAAAGTTTCTAATCTAATGTACTTTTAACTTAAACTGTTGTTACTTTCTAATTTCTAAAATTCTATTTTAAATAGAACGGTCTTATAAAGAATTAATATGTTTGACCATTACGTTGTGTATAAACTGTATGTGACAAATAAAAACAATTGAATCTTGCTCCCAGACATGCAAGATAATTTCCTCTCTCTGCACAAAATTAGCTAAAATTTAAAAAAAAAAGTTTTTAGCTCATGGTAAAAGCTAAAACAGTATAAATTCAGATTTCGCTCCTCACCCCTTCCTCGAATTTAGGTGTCTGTCTGCGAGGTCCAGGCAAGCAACTCCCATACGCGTGGAAGCACAGCGCTGGTCGCAGCGGTGTCGGGCTGCAGGCCCTCCAGCAGGTGCTGGTTCTGGTCCCCGGACAGCTCCAGTTGCGCCGTGGTTCCTTCAGCACCGGTCCGGTACCATAGGCGGTACCAGACCCGGCCCCGGCTCAGTTTGGGAGGGAGGGGCTGCCACGACACCTGGATGTTTGTGGGACTTCGGCTGGTCAGAGACAACTCGGGAGCGCGAAGAGGGACTGAGAGAAAGAGAGGGGGAGGAAGGGCGGCGTTAATCCTGATACCGCTGGTGATTGAGACGGTCACTCTTCTCGTACTCAACCCGTCTAATGATTCACCCAAAACCCTTTCATCTGCCCTCTCTCATCCTCCCTCCCTTCCTCTTCCTCCCTTTGTTCATCTTCCCAGAACAGAGCAATGTTTTGTCTCAGGAGATATGGACGTGTACAGCTCCGTCCACCACCTCCAGGTAGCATAGCTAAGAAACAGGTCAACCTTTAACCTAATCAGATCCAGATACTACAAGAGCCAGTACTAACACACACACACACACACACACTACCACACACACACACACACACACACACACACACACACTACACACACACACACACACACACACACACACACACACACACACACACACACACACACACTACCCACACACACACACACACACACACACACACACACACACACACTACCCACACACACACACACACACACACACACACACACACACACTACCCACACACACACACACACACACACTGTACAGTCTATAAGTACAAAACCTTATAAGAAAAGATTTTCCCTTTTGTGCACAGTGCTGTGCAAAGTTTACAGGCAGGTGTGAAAAAATGCTGTAAACAAGAATGCTTTGAAAAATGGAAGTGTTAATCATTTATTTTTCATCAATCAACAAAATACGTGAATGAACGAAGAGAATCTAAATCAAATCAATATTTGGTGTGACCAGCCTTTGCCTTCAAAACAGCATCAATTCTTCTAGGTTCACTTGCACACAGGTTTTGAAGGAACTCGGCTGGTAGGTTGTTCCAAACATCTTGGAGAACTAACCACAGATCTATAATCCTATAATCCTACAAAATAATATCATGACTATAATCCTACAAAATAATATACTGACTATAATCCTACAAAATAATATAATGACTATAATCCTACAAAATAATATCATGACTATAATCCTACAAAATAATATAATGACTATAATCCTACAAAATAACTATCATGACTATAATCCTACAAAATAATATCATGACTATAATCCTACAAAATAATATCATGACTATAATCCTACAAAATAATATAATGACTATAATCCTACAAAACAATATCATGACTATAATCCTACAAAATAATATCATGACTATAATCCTACAAAATAATATCATGACTATAATCCTACAAAATAATATCATGACTATAATCCTACAAAATAATATCATGACTATAATCACCACAAAAATATAATATCATGACTATAATCCTACAAAAACAATATCATGACTATAATCTACAAAATAATATCATGACTATAATCCTACAAAATAATATCATGACTATAATCCTACAAAATAATATGACTATAATCACCAAACTAATATCATGACTATAATCACCACAAAAACAATATCACTTGGCTATAATCCTACAAAAACAATATCGCGACTATAATCCTACAAAATAATATCATGACTATAATCACCACAAAAATAATATCATGACCTATAATCACTACAAATAATATCATGACTATAATCCTACAAAATAATATCATGACTATAATCCTACAAAATAATATCATGACCTCATCCTACAAAATAATATCATGACTATAATCCTACAAAACCATATCATGACTATAATCACAAAAATAATATCATGACCTTTCAATCCTGCAAAATAATATCATGACTATAATCCTACAAAATAATATCATGACTATAATCCTACAAAATAATATCATGACTATCATCCTACAAAATAATATCATGACTATCATCCTACAAAATAATATCATGACTATAATCCTACAAAATAATATCATAGCTATAATCCTACAAAATAATATCACTTGACTATAATCCTACAAAATAATATCATGACTATCATCCTACAAAATAATGTCACTTGACTATCATCACAAAATAATATCATGACTATCATCCTACAAAATAATCATGACTATCATCTCACAAAAATAATATCATGACTATCATCACAAAATAATATCATGACTATCATCCTGAAATAATATCATGACTATCATCCTACAAAAATAATATCGCGACTATCATCACTAAAATAATATCATGACTATCATCCTACAAAATAATATCATGACTATAATCCTACAAAAATAATAATAAACTATAATCCTACAAAAAATAATATCATGGCTATAATCCTACAAAAATAATATCTGTAGCTATAATCCTACAAAATAATATCATGACTATAATCCTACAAAATAATATCATGACCATAATCACAAAATAATATAATGACTATAATCCTACAAAATAATAATATAATATTATAATCCTACAAAACCCTGACTTTGTGCAAGTGTACCTAGAAAATTGATGCTGGTTTTGAAGGTAAGGTAGTAACACCAATATTGATTTGATTTAGATTTTCTTTTGTTAAAACTCACTTTGCATTTTTGTAAATTGATAAAATAAACAATCATTATTTA
This sequence comes from Distichodus sexfasciatus, assembly GCA_032718565.1. Lineage (NCBI taxonomy): Eukaryota > Metazoa > Chordata > Actinopteri > Characiformes > Distichodontidae > Distichodus > Distichodus sexfasciatus. The sequence goes on along the minus strand of JAVGVS010000344.1, from coordinate 191,001 downwards.
TATTTTGAAAGCATTCTTTGATTACAGCATTTTTCACACCTACCCTGAAACTTTTGCACAGTACTGTACATATTTTATTCTTACTACTTGGCTTTTAGTTTTATTATGAATTATTAACTTAATCTGTAAAGCTTCTCATTTCTGATTTTGCACAGTGTCAGGATGGTTCAGACTAAGAATTGGAAAAGCCAATTATACGGGGCTGATATCAGACATTGCTGATTTTCAGTATCTGTGTTTATTTGACCATCACCAATATTAAGTAATTTCACAGAAATGTTCTTTGAATATCAGTTCCAAATATCGGATATCGGACCCGTTAACTAGCAATAGTCGGTCGACCTCTAGTTCAGACCACGTCTCACTACATGTTGTTCTTGTATAACTACGTATGCAACATCTTGAATTTCTCACACTTGAGACACTGGGCTTCATTCAGCAGCCAAGAAATTTGTTCATAAAACCTCACACACGCTGGGCAGTGGTCTAGTGGTGGGATTACTAGGCTTTGCACCAAGAGGCTGCAGGTTCATGTCCAGCTCTAACCTGCGTCCAGCACTACCACCACCTGGCCCCTGAGCAAGACCCCTTAAACCCAAGCTGCTTCAGAAAGAGTGACAACAGATGCGACTGCAGGTCACACACGTGGTTTATTAACCTCATCTATCACCTACCAAATCCACGTGTGTGTGTGTGTGTGTGGACGCGTGATGCTCACCATCCTCCAGTGTGTGTTGTATGACGTGGTCGGACATGCGGCTGGCTCCCATGGGCATGTAGGCTACGATGTAGAAGGTGTAGTTGTGCGCCCGGTCCAGGTCATCAATGATGTAGCGAGTGGTGTCGTTGCCGATGACGACTTGAGCTCTTCGTTATTTCCAGACCTTCAGATAACAAAGGCAGTGACCTCAGAGGCTTCAGGTCAGAACTGACATGTGTTAATATCTTGACCGTTTGGCTTTTTAAGAGATGGACAAAGTTCAAGACAAAAATTCCAGGTCAAACTGGGAGTTATTTTCTTTACATTTTTAATGCTTTTAGTTTTTACACACTCTTGAAATGGGAGTGTGTAGAAAAGTTACACAAACCACTTTATACATTTTATATAAATGTTTAATACAATTGTGTTGGAAAAAGTCACAATATGTGTAACCAAGAACAGCACGTGTGTTAATATTATACATGTTTACTTTCACACTTTCACTGTGCCAAACGTGTTAATGTGTGACGGTGCTGATATTAACACAAGAGAAGTTCCAAAACTCACCCATTAACGTGTAAGAATTTAATACAGTTTGTGTCCATTTTCTAAGAGTGAAGTCTTTTCAAAAGTCTTTTAATAGTGTTTATTACTCTTTTATTATTATTATCTATACTGTGATACAGTATATTTATATGATCATATTTACATCTTATCTATACATATATTATAATTATTCATCATATTATTTTTTATTTTTTAGTATTAGTATTTTGAATCACATATACCATTTATATTATTTCTATAGTTTATTAAATAATATTATTGTATAAATTATATTATTATTCAGGATAGCTGTTACTTCTCTTTGTAGATATCTACAGCTCTCTTGTAATCTGTTCTATTCGTCCATTTTAACAGGTAATTATTCATTCATTCATTTTCGAGCTGTTTAATCCCATACGGGGGTCGTGGGAACAAGTAATCAGACTCCTTAATAACCCTTAGGATGAATGAAGTATCTATCTCTCCATCTTTACACTTATTTTAGTTCAACTTTATTGCACAGTCTCCTGCAAGCGGGGTGAAATTTTCACCATCTCGTACTGTGTATAACTGACAAATAAAGAATCTTGAAGCTTAACTTAAGTCAGATTTTTGGTGAACAAATGTACACACCATCTCTGGACTGAGTTATTTTTAAAATAGTTCCAATGAAATGTAAATCGTTCCTCTTTCTCTCTCTCTCTCTCCTTCAAAAAGCTTCTCTTCAAGCTCCAAGTCCATCATACTAATTAAGGCTGAGCTAAGCTTTAAATTATAATCCTAAATCTCCAGAACAAGATGTATTGTTTTGGAAGAATCCTTCTCACTCTCTCTCTCTCTCTCTCTCTGTCTCTCCTTGTTACCTCACCTTGAAGTGCTGGCAGCAGAGTGTTTCCTTTGCTGTTTTCAGTCATGTTAAGCTGCTTAAAAGGGAATTCAGCAACCATCATTAGGCTAAGAAAAAAGGCCGGACAGGAACTGCATCATTCTTGTCAAGAAGTTACTTGTGCTGCCTCTTTTAAGTTCAGCATTCGGAACACCACAAAGGAGCCAGCTGACTCCTTACAGTAAAGTGCTGTTCTCCCAAAACTGCCCCTTCAGCCAGGAAAAGTCAGGAATGTTGTACACTAAATGGGGTGACGTGCTCGAGAGGCAAGGCATTGTGGGTCATTCTGAGCGGCCCAAAAGCTTTTACAATTAAATTTATTCTTTATTTTTGAAGAGCTCTGGGCTGGACATTTTGCAGAAAACGCTGATGATGGGTCAAAAATTGGGGAAAAGTTGCAGTAACTGGAAAATATTGCACAGTAGTAATGAACTCGTGGGGACTGGCTGAAGCTGAATTAATAGTTGTGATCAAAACATCGCTAAGTCCTGGAGGCTCTGACATATATACTGTATTTACAGTGCTGTGCAAAAGTTTTAGGCAGGTGTGAAAAAATGCTGTAAACAAAGAATGCTTTCAGAAATATAAATAATGATTGTTTATTTTTTATCAATTTACAAATACAAAAGTGAACAAACAAAAGAAAAATCTATTTGGTGTTACTACCTTTTTCCTTCAAACCAGCATCAATTCTTCTAGGTTCACTTGCACAAAGTCAGGGTTTGTCAGGATTATAGTCATTTATGTTATTTTTGTGGGATTATAGTCATTATATTATTTTTGTGGGATTATAGTCATTATATTATTTTGTAAGTTATAGTCATGATATTATTTTGTAGGATTATAGTCATTATATTATTTTGTGGGATTATAGTCATTATATTATTTTGTAGGATTATATAGTCATTATATTATTTTTACAGCAGGATTATGGGATTATAGATCTGTGGTTAGTTCTCCAAGATGTTTGGAACAACCTACCAGCCGGGATTCCTTCAAAAACTGTATTGCAAGTGTACCTAGAAGAACTGATGCTGTTTTGAAGGTAAAGGGTGGTCACACCAAATATTGATTTGATTTAGATTCTCTTTTGTTCATTCACTGCATTTTGTTGATTGATGAAAATAAATAAATTTTTTCACACCTGCCTAAAACTTTTGCACAGTATCATATATGTTGATATTGATATGAAGACCAACAGTTTGGTACGTCTAGTTCTGGGACAATCAGTTTCTTTGGATCAAGATTGCTTTCGTATCATGGCATCACCAAACTAAATTCCGTCCCAATCCGTATTACCCTTCTACAGAACCCTCTGAGTGTTTGTGATTTTTCAAGTTGTTTTGATGACGCTGTAGCTCACACTGCTCGGACACTTTAATTCATTCACTCTTTAATTTACCTGATGCGAAGACGGCTCTGTTATTACCTTCCGCCTTCATGTAGTGAATGGAGTAGGCGATGACTTTGTCAGCGTTGTAGACGGGCCTCTCCCAGGCCAGCAGGATAGCCCGGCTGGACCACGGTGTCGGCGGCGAGACGTTGAGGCGCTGGGCGATCCTCCCGACATCTCTGATCAGGCAGACGTGGAACCTTTGAACCCTGCTCGTTCTCCGCCTGGCACTGGTAAATACTTGTCGTCCTCTGAGATTATCGATTTATCAATTAAAAGAACATATTGGGCTACCGGTTTCTTTAACATGGATTAAACCTAATCTTCAGACTGAGTGGTAACATGTGGAATTAATTTACAATTTCAAACTCAAATCCTAGTCTAGGACTAGGCTTAATCCCCGACTGGGAAATTAGCCCACCAAGGTCAATGCATTTAGAATATTCTTGTATTTCATCACTGGAATCTGTGCAATGTATTAAAGATATGTGACCCGATCTGCCGTAATGAGTGGGAAGTCGGCGTTCTGTTTATTTAGATACGGGGCGTTTATGTTGAAAAACATCAAAAATATCGATCTTTCTTTTTTGGAGACCAGATTAATTTTGAAGACCTTTTCTTTCATATAAGACCAAAAAAGAAAAATCGATATTCTTGTGATGTTTGTCAAGATAATCGGCCCGTATCTAAATAAACAGAGCGCCCGACTTCCGCCATCCACGGCAATGGGTCCATATGAAGATATGATACTTAGTTCCAAATATTTATCCATTTGAATCTGGAGTCACACCGCTCAGCCCTAATCAGGATTTCGTGTTGTTCTTTTTTAGAGCCATAACTGCACTGCAGCAGGCTGCCAAACATCACAAGTGGTGGGTGTGTAAAGCTGAAACGCGACCCCACCGCACAAGTGGCCGGGACGCAGTGGACATTAAGGGAGACTAATCAAGAGGAAAAAAATCAACCAAAACGCCATTAGCAAAACACTGAATTATTAACAGCCCTCTCATTTCACTGCAGGAAGAGCCTGATGAATATTTCACAGCAACAGAGTTTCCAGCAGACAAGTGAAGCAATTTAGAAGCTGGTGAGCCTTGTCTCGGGGCTGTTTTACGGGTATGAGTCACTAATTCCAACCTAACATGATACCCACTTCAGCTCTGATCTATATTCCTTCTTCTTATTTACATATACAGCTCTGGAAATAAATAAGACACCACACCACCGCCTTCTGTTCACTGTCGTTGTAATATGTGGTGTAAATGTACAGGCTGCTGTTCTTTTATGGGTTATTGCAGTTGCAGGTGTGTGTAAAATAAGAAAGCGCTCCATACTTTAATATATGACTGCAGTTGTGTTTTTATTCCATATTGCTATATATGCTGACCCTCCACGTAAAACCAGCCGCTTATGGCAAATTTTCAAATTGGTTATGTTTTTGATGAAAGGGCATAAATCGAAACCAATACGATACCTATATGGAATGAATGGGACGACATATGACTGAATATCAACATTCAAAGGAGTCGGGTTTTTCTCCTGTCACGCCGTGAAGCGAATACTGCCTTTTAAAGTTGACTATGTGCGTAGCACTCACCAGGCAGCAGATGCGATTGGCGGCTCGTTTGCATTCACGGCTAGCCTCGCTGCATTCGCCACCACGGATAGCCCTACCTGCGTTAGGTTAACTGAACTCGAGCGAAGATGGATTCGGAGAAATATCTTTCACGCTAGTCAACCAGTGGATTTACCGTAAATATTGAGTAGAAGCGGTCAAAGCAAACTTTTAACATTCTGCTGGAATTGAATTCCTCACCTCAAGAAGACTGCGTTTTTAGGATGGAAAGATGGATTTTTCTGTAGAATTTATTCCTAACAATTACAGTATAGACCTTCCACTGTTCAAACACTAAAAACTAAAATCAACATTTTACCCACGCTTATAAGCTTGTTTTTCTCGAAAACCTCGGTTGCGACAAGCGACTGGTTTTGCCGTGGAGGGTCACATATTCCAACATCTAAACACCTGATTCAGTTTGCTGATTAGAGGAAACCGAGCTCAACACGGAACTTGCGATAGACTTATAATTTTACATTCTACATGAAGGTTATATATCTGATTAAGATATTTGTTTATTACTATAATACACAGTATAATGATATTTTTAATTTGAGATACAATGGATTCCTTTTATGTTGTACTAACACTGGCCTCTCAACACTGAACATGACAGCTCAGAAAGTTAGTAGAAATTGTAGGGTGTGCCTGAATTTAAAAGCAAGTTAAATGAAAAGAAAAAGTTAAATAAATGTCTCATTTAACAGGACTTATTGAACCATTTTTCAAGTGCACTACATTGTTCAAGAGCGAGAGCCTTGTGCCCCGTACCTGTTGTACAGCTGCCGATAAGTCCGTTGGAATTATTACAGGTTCTCCAGATTCTTCAACCAGGTGATGTGTGGAGTAAGCACTCCCTCAGCCTGCTTTGCAATGACTTCCGGTGCCAGCGCGGGGTCGGGTCAGACTCTCGGGCCACTCCACCAGAGACGAGGGTGCTGGATGGAAGGAGATTGTTTCACGTTTCGCAGAAGGAACGAAGCTGAATTAATGTTTTATTCTAATTAATGACATATCGGTCGTCCAACTGAATCGAATGCAAATCATATCGTAACAGACGCTGTGACATCGGCACCGCTTTGACGCCACTACATCCCCACGTTTTCCTGTCGTCTCTTACCCAGCACGGTGAGGTTGGCGGCGGCGACGGTGTAGTTCGCGTTCGGGCGTGGTGGCGCGGCTGCGTGAAACGCCCGGCGTGCTGTGGCCCAGCGTGGGAATCCAGCAGGTGCCGTTGCGAGACGCGGGTATTGTAGCGTCGATGGACTTTTTGATGCAAGCGCGGCTCCAGGAACCTAAGAAGGCGAGGATGCCCCACCGCCAGGCACTCCAGCAGGGCACTGCCATGCAGCGCCACCGTCACGTTCTGGGGCCCGGCCACGATGCGAGGGCGCTGCGGCTTCGGCGGGATGCGGCTGCCAACAGAGATTCACGGCTCGTGCTTCAGCATTCACTCTAAACCCTAAAGCATCTACACTGCATTGTTTCTGACTTATCGACTGAGGGGTGAGTTCCGTGTTTGCTGCTCACCTGGCGTTACGGTCAGCGTCGCTTCACTACTGCGTCTGCGGTTAGCGTGTTTGTTGCTTGGCGATAGTTTCCCGCATCCCTTTGGTCCACTCCCTGAATCTGCAGCACTCCGTTGGGCAGCGCCGTGATCCTGAAGGACAAAAAACAACTCTTAATGCTCGTAAAAAGTCCAATACTGACATGGCTTAAAACCAGCATAAAGATCAATCTGTTGTTCATCTTATTTCTGGTTAATTTATATTTATCAGCAGCAGTGGAGAAGCTGACACACTCACTGGCTTTAAAAAGCTTTTTAAAAGGTATTTCTTTATGCTGGTTTTTAACATTTATTACATTTTTTGATTATTTTCAAATTTTCAGCAGTTTGGAAAATGCATCAATGAATGAACTTATGATAGCACAGTTTGTGTTTTAAATTCAAAATTTATTTCATTTTCTATTTTACTACACTTTTACTGCACTTTTTATACTTTTATTCTTATTCTTTTTATACCATCATACCTTATTTACTCAGCTGCCTGCTCCATTTATCCTGATTTTGGCTACTCAGTGTAAGCGCTGCGTCTGCATGTTATTATGTGAGCTGATGATAGAAATGATTAATAATACTGTCTGTGGCCAGGGGTAAAGTGACTCTGTTGAACTCCCAGGTGATGATTGGTGGAGGCGTGGCACTGATTTTGCAGGTGAAGCGAGCGACGGAGCCCTCCATCACCACCGCGGGGAAAGGCTGCTGGGTGAATGTCGATACCTGGAAGACGGCGGTGGTAAGAAGTTAGAGGCTGAGCAACACGCGACACGCCGACTTACAGCTCATTACAGTCTTCACCTTCTCACTCCGCTCATGGTAAAGGTCAAGCGTATTCCCATCAAGAACACTAATCCTCTTATCCTCTGATCTAAGAAGCAACATTACACAAAACTCAAAAATCAATCCCACAGAAAGCCTCGCTAAAAAGAAATCTATTCTACAAATACATTTACACTTTTCACAAGCAATTAATGCAGCTTCTCGTTTCCTTCGGCAGAGATTTGTTCTCAATGTAGAACAGAAGAACAAGGGAGCTCAAAGTTCATGTGTTACATATATATGTCAAAATACTAACATAATGGCTCATCTTTCATCTACTACATTATACTGTTTAAATTGTGGGAATAAAGCTGCCAGTCGCAGCCTTGGAGGAAGCTGATTGTCTGGTCTGGTCTCCAGTCAGGTGTGTAATCTGGTTGAAGTTGATCTAGTGAACAACAGCACACCGTGTCAATCACGACAACAGAAGCAGCAACAAGAAGGCGAGTTGTGTGTGATATGTGGAATGTTGGGTGTGATGTGTTCAAGCAGTATCCTAGTCCAATTGTATCTGTTAATGTTCCTAAATCTGTTGATGCTGCAGGGATTACGCCTCAACATGTTTTAATCCAGATGTTGATGTGATGATGTACAATCTGATGATGGAATGAGATGATTTACACTTTTACACAGTAACGGTGTGAAGAGATGCAGGAGGAATCATACAAGAGAGAGTCCAGACACTTCATGCACTAAACACACACATCCACACACACACACCCCACACACACACCCATACACACACACCCATACACACACCCCACACACACACACACACACCCCACACACACACACCCATACACACACACCCCACACACACACATCCACACACACACACCCCACACACACACACACACACACATCCACACACACACACCCCACACACACCCTACACACACACCCATACACACACACCCCACACACACACACACACACCCATACACACACACCCCACACACACACCCCACACACACACACACACACCCATACAGACACACCCCACACACACACCCCACACACACACACACACACCGCACACCCCCCCTACACACACACACACCCCACACACACAATTGTTGCAATTATAAGTTACAAAGAATGTCCTTCACACTGACACATCACCATACCACTGGTCAATCGCGTTGTAACAAATTTGTGATGTTGGTTTTGCAAGGTTTCGTAGCTACACGTTAAAGCTGTGATGGGCTGAATAATGACCACTTTGCAGAGTTTATCCAGAATGCACCAGTGGTCAACATGCTTTCGATCCTCAGTCACACTCCTTTCCCTGGTGACTTCTAAAATGCTGTTTGGAGCACAACCTACACGGGGGAAGTGAACAGATGAAGAGGTCAGGGTGGGTGCGCTGGAACACGCTTTTGTTACTTACTCTGGATCCTTCAAAGCCCTTTGTGCCGGTAAGAGAGAGAGAGGACGAGAGAAAGGTGATAGTGAGGGAGGGAACCGGATCAGATGGAGGAGCTGCGACAACCACAAGGGGTTTAGATAAACACTAACACACAAGGCTATACACACACACACACACACACACGTTTTGTGCAAAAACTTTGAGCATGCCGTGGAACGCTCACCAGTAAAATCTCTTTACACGCTCACCTCTACCTGAGCTCGTGCTCATTCCAGTATCAGCAAATATATGCATGAAAAATACTGGATATCGGCATCGGCCAATAATTCCCTTATCGTGCATTGATATTTATTTCAATTCTTTTTTAAAAACAAACAAAAAAATTGTTCATTAATGATAACTGAGGAGAAATGTTCAGCTAATCACGATATTGATTTGAGGTGGTATCGTCCAGCCCTCTAGTGTGTAGTTAATGTAGGATCTGTAGGATCTGCTCCTCCTCCTCACGCTGCTCCCTTCTCTACTCCTCTCATCTAACAAAGTGCAGACTCCTTCTCTCTTTCAGCCACGTCACTAATGTCCTCCCTAACGATCCGAGTCCGAGAGCCGCTAACTGCTAATCGACACCGTGTCAATATCCAATCAACATCCTGCTGTTTACGATCCCAAATACCAGATAGCTGTGACACATCGTGATCCCTGCCATTAAATTAAAGAAGAAATAAATACACGAATAAACAAAAGGTTAATTAGATCTCAATGCACTGGACGTGTGGAGACACATCACATTTTTACATTTTTCCTCGTAATTCCAAGAAAATTGTGTTGTAATTATGCGATCGTTTCATGTAATTACAAGATATTATCACTAACCCTGTTAAGTTTTTATTTTTCTAAATATAACTGTATATTATTCTCCACTTCCAGCAGCGTTTTTGAGGGTTTGCATGTTTTCCCCTCAGTTAATAAATGTATAAATACATCATGCATTTAAAAAGTCATGCAGAAGTCTGTAATCCTCAGTAGTCTGTGTGGAAATGTGGAGCGGGAGCTGAGGGAAACCCCGCGGTCTGGTGCTTTATTGGATCCATGCGAGGCGTTGGGCTGTTGATCCAGTCCTTCCCTCTCAGAGCTGCCTGTTTGTTTAGTAATTAAAAACTCACATTCTTTCTCTCTCTCCGTAATTCTTTCTCTCTCTCTCTCGGTGACCCAGCGCCCCGCCGTGACCCGCTACGACCCGCTTACAAACCACAGCGAGGAGTTGAGAGGGCTGGACGATCCCACCTCAAAGCACAATCATATCAACAACCGTTACCATATGAACTGTCTGCTTTGGGCAGCTGTTTAGTTTTTGCTTTTTAGTCAGTTTACTAGTTAACTCCTAGTTAGTCCACTGTTAAAGTTGAACATGTTCATCCCAGCACTGTGTTAGAGCTGCCGCTCGCGCCAGACCCTGAGAGAACGTTTAACAAGACGTCTATTATGTTTAACACGCTGCAGACGTATGGCAGTAAACGCCCCACACCACCAATAAAACACCAAGAAAAACGTCTGATCGATTCTTCTGAGCAGTTCCAGCAAATCACAGTATTATTTGTTCATTCATTTTTCATATTAGAACCAAAAACCAAAACTTTATTCATTTTTTATTTGAGCGTCAGCTGGAAATTCAGAAAACGACTTGTTTCTCGTTTTCAAATTTTGGCGTTGGAATGGAGTATTAAAAAGGTTTTGGGGGGTTTCTCCTTTTAGTTCGAATGTTAAAAAATGAGGGAACGATACCCAGAATCCAACGCTGGTGCGCTGCCGGGGAAGAAGTCGGCTTCTTTGTCTTAAAATGACTTTAAAAGAAAGGGCTGATTTTCCCCTTTCAGTGGTAGAGCAATAAAACCCCCAACAGCCATTAAGATCAGTGAGCTCTCATCCCTCTCTCTTCTCCCCCACACCGCTCCTCCCCTCCGTCCAGCAGCAGTCCGGTCAATGATTAGTTAACGCAAATCGATTGCGGGGCTGTAGAGAGCGGCGAGGGCCGGGAACCAGAGACGGGTGAGTCCTGAGGGCTAGCGGTCGCGATAACGTGCGGGCGTGTAAATCTCTAGTCAGAGCTGCCAGAGTGGGACCTGAGACGACAGACATCTGGATTACAGAGGAAGAAGAGCTGAATGGAGCGAGGGATTGAAGGAAGGAGCAGATTAAACCACGCTAGCGAGGAGGAGAGTTAAAACAGCGGCGTGTTAGAATCCTCATTAAACCCAAGTGTCCTGTTAAAGACGACGGGTTTAAGGTTCGCGGAGCATCACTGCGACTTCTTAACACAAGCTTCTCGTCTGATCGGTCAACATCTATGCAGCAGGAGAGATCTGGACTTTACACACATTCACCATGTTACTAATTAAAACACTCAAAAGGCCTGCACTCTCTACACAGTGTATTCTACATAATCTACATTTAATATTTAATATTCATGTCTTTTTAGCCCAGAGCATTATTCACTTACACAAGTTACACATGCAGGAGCCGAGAGAGAGAGAGAGAGAGAGAGGGAGAAGGAACGAGAGAAAGAAAGACAAAAAAAGAGTGAAACAGGAGATAGAGAGATGAAGTGACATAAGTCAGGGAGAGAGAGAGAGATGTAGAGATAAGGGATGAGAGGGAGAGAAACAGAAGGGAAGACAGTAAGGGGAATAGACAGAGAAATGGGGAAGAGGGCGAGAGAGGGAGGAAGGCAGGGAGAGATTGATTGGGTGAGCAAGAAAGACAGGAAGACAGCGCAAGAGAGAGGGGGAGGAGAGATGGAGAGAGAGGGAGAAGAGTGAGTGCAGGTCAGACTCCTCCTGAGTGGTGTGATGAAGAGAGGGAGATAAGAAGACGGAGGGATCGGCCCTTTTGCTCTAAACGAGATCTAAACGAGAGGAAAACACCGCTGACCTCCGACCCCACCAGCAGCCATCAGAGCGTTAGACTCGGCCGAGATAAAGAGAAGGAGAGAGGACTTTCATTCCTCCTCACACTGCACTCACTTCACCTGGGAGGAAAATACACAGCCTCCTCACGGAGAGATACTGACCCTCATCACGTTACGCTACCAACTGGGGAAGAGAAAACACTGCCGCCGGTCCAGCTGAGCTGCATCAATCAGCACTCATGAGAGGATGCTCTGAGTCTGCGCTCACTCGACGTCACGAACGCCAGAAAAATCCCTGAATCAGACGTCCGTGTGGACGGGGCCACTAGAAGTGGAGTCACTATGAAGCAGTGCTGTGGTCATGACTCAATAAACCACACGTCACTCGTGCCATCTGATCATCAAAAATAAAGATGAGTTACTGTCAACCAACCCGTTCATTCATTAGACTGCTGTAAAACCGGCCCTGCGGCGTGTTGGCGGCTGCCCAGCGTTGATCTTGCGCCCGTAGTTCTCGGGACAGGCTCCGGTCGCCCGCGACTCCAGCTGGGATTAAGCGCTTCAGATGATAAATGAATGAACGCTTTAAAGACATTTCACCACATCAAAGCAGAACTAAAATCAGCAGTGAAAGCTGAACTCACACCACAACGCTTTTCATCATGACGGCGACGTCACTTCACGCAAACTCCACTCACTTCGTTCTGACACATTTACAGATGTTACTCCACATTTCACACTCCACACCCTCCACGCGTACCGACGACATCAGCTCTCATGTTGTTGTTGTTTCTGCATCCTCCACCCGTGAAGTGTTGGGTATCTAACTCACAGCTGCTCATCGAGGCGTTCTGGCCATCTGCCCCGTCCTCTGACCTCCCCTTTCACCTCCGACCTCTCCCAAATCCAGGCCCGCACTCTCCAGCCCAGCCCCAGCCAGCTCGGCCAGTCCGGATCACAGCAGCAGCAGCAGCAGCAGCATTAACTCAGAGCGGGCCGGAGCGACGCGGACACAAACCGACGAGCACAAATCACTGGGGCCCAGTAGAGATAAGCTGGACACAGTTTTAATCCCACGACAAGCCACAATAACGCAATTTTGGGCCCAAAACTGACCTGCACACAGCAGTCTGACCTCAGAATAAGCCCGGCACGACCTCACTGCAGACACGGTACAACACGGCAACGCAACATCCACTGAAAAATCCCAGAGTTATGATTGTTAAGTGACCAACCCGTACTGGAATGACCAGGCCATACGATGAGAAAGTGCTGCCTGATATGACATTATAACAAGCTGACACCACGTCCACTGTAATGTGTTTATTAGAGGTGTGACCCTCCAGTGGTCTCACGGTTCCATTCAGTCACGATTATCATTCGGTGCAGTATCATGATTTTACTACGTTACTTCACGTTACACGCAGACTGGACATGGACGGCAGCTCAGGCAGCCAGAGTTACTCCCGGAATGTTCTTTTTAACTGGAAAATCACCAAGCAGTGTCATTCCCATATGACTGATTATGCATCGATGGAGAGTTGTCCGTGTGTGTGTCACGATGCATTGACTATGTGATTGATTTCAACACACGGAGTATGTATATGATGATTTTTCCCCCTTGTAAAAAAATAAAAATCAAAAATAAAAATCAGTGAACTTTTGATGTATTCAACAGAGACACACTAAACCACCTTTTACTGGAGTACACTACAAACATCAACCAAGCTCTACGCTGACCGCTCCTGTACTAACAGAAGCATTAAAAGTGCACTTTCATCAATTAAAAAGTGAGACAATTTAGTACCTAGAAGTGCAGAAAGAGTACACACACACGCATACTACTTTTATACAAGTCAAACTCATCACATGAACACGGTGACAGCTGTGTGTGTGTGTGTTTGTGTGTGTGTGTATGTGTGTGTGTTTGTGTGTGTGTGTATATGTGTGTGTGTATATGTGTGTGTGTGTGTGTGTGTGTATGTGTGTGTGTGTTTGTGTGTTTGTGTGTATGTGTGTTTGTGTGTGTGCTGCTAGATTGAGTGGAAAATCTGGGCTCTGGTTAATCCTCGTTGCTGATGATCTGCTTACAGCTGCAGGGTCACTTTAACACTGAGCTCAGATCAGCAGATACACAAACCTGGATCATGTGTCTGTTTAGCTCAATGCTGCACTGACCAACACATGGGGTCAGTTTTCTGGACACAGATCCAATCCTGTCCAGAGTCAATCTGAATCAGGAAAACTTGTCATTGTTAATACTCTAACTGTTTAATTCTTTAATTACATATTTGGTGCATTAGGGAATAAAAATACAAAAGTAGAGTGTGAGAAACCCTTTAAACGGTGATTTGTGTGTTTTTATTCTTTAGTTAAATCTCACTTTAATTCCCTTTTTACACACTTTCTTAAAAGCAATCGACTCTGTTCCTTCTTTTCTCAGTTCTTATCTCTCCGTCTTTCTTTTCCTCTCCCCTTCTCTCTGTGCAGCAACAACAGCAGTCCTGCAGGAGGGAGAGAGCGCTCTCGCTGACGGGAAGAATGCAGGGATTGCCAAACAAACCAATCGGCGTCCGTCCAGCCACCGGCCCCACACCGGCCCCACACCGACCCCCGCCCTGCAGCCAATCGCAGGCCGGACAATAGCCCGAACTCTGCTCCCCACGCCCTTTTGCCCCCGGGCCTTATGGTCAGCTTCGGGGGTTGGGGAGGGGAGTGGAGCGGGGGGAAGGGGTCAGGAGAGGGGAGCAATACAACTCCTTAAAACCTTTATCTCCGTAAATCACTCGCCCTCTGGTCTGGCCCTTACAGCGGGGTGTGAGCGCGCTCCAACACGCGAACCCAAAATCTAGAAGAAGAAGAGTGTAATAATCATTCCTAAAACCAAGTGAGAAGTGATAAACAAGTTCCTAAGAAGTTCTCAGTTTAGTTTAAATGCATTTATTTGGATTCATCTCATCTCCACATTTTGCACTTTATTTGCCTGTGCATTTTGTACGTGCATTTGAGGGGTGCACCATTCAGAAAGTCTCTCGATATGATTCCGATTCTTAGGCTCACGATTTGGTTTAAAATCGATTCACGATTCATTACATAGATGAATTTGTCTCCAGGTTGCTGTTTTGGGTTTCTTTTCTTATTTGACCATGGCACATCAACAGTACAATCACACTGAATTACATGCGGTTTATGGTTAGGGTTATGAATTGATTTTTTAGAATTCAGAAATCAATTTAGAATGGCCAGAGAAAGTATCGTGATTCGATTCACTTTTTTTTGCTCATCCCTAATGCATTTACACCTGGTTTTTAATGTGCACGAGTGCTATTTAATCAAAATTTTACAACAAAAGTGTGCCAGACTAACAAAAATATATGTCTACAGCTCCCAGTTCAAGCAGTAAAATTGCTGATACAGTAATCATTAAACCTTACTTCATATGAATCACGTACATAAAGGGTGATGTAAAAACCCAAATTTATTCCAGGTAAGTCTGAGAGAGCTGGTGTCCTTCATAATCTTAAAAATCACGTCTTCACTCAACCCTAAGATCTCCTAATAGTCGTCCACTGCAGTTAAGAATCACATGGTCGTATATGTGTCCCGGCTCGGAGTCCCCACGTTATGACCTTAGGGTTTAGATGTGAGAGAGTAAACCGGTGCTGACATGTTTCTGTGCTGAGTTAACGCATATCTTCATCTCTCCCTCTCTCCGTTTCCCGGCCTACAGCCCCCTCCAGCCATCCGCAGCTGCCCTCCGACCCCTCCGACCCGCTGGACGAGGGAACCATGGAAACCTTTCATGTCCAACACACAAGGAAATGAAACGGGGCGACGGCGCGTCCCGTCCTGCGGAATTCCTCAAACATTACATCCCCAACTCAAATTCGGCCAGGTTTGCTCTGCCTTTATCCCAGTTATTACACATCAGAGTCTCGAAACCACCCAAACCTTCCCCTAGCAACCACGACAAACACACACACACTCACACACACACACACACACACACACACACACACACACACACACACAGATGTAACTGCAATACTCAGCGTTAATAGTGAGACTGACAGCGAGCAGTCGAGCGATGGTTAACAAATGAATAAATTCAGATTTCTCTGAACGTAATGGTAACTATACACCAGTTCTGAGACACCTCTTATTTATTTATTCATATTTTCCTTCCAAATATCAAAGTTTACTTGTGTCTTATTTATATTTATGTTTATTCATGCTACAAAAAAATCACAGAACCTACAGGTTTAATAAAAATGAAGAACACCTCAGGACATTTTCACAGCACGGTATTGTACGTATAGAACTTGAAGTCTTGCGTATATTCACACTGCAATCTCCACAATCAACACTGCACACCCATCGTCGCACGGTGCTAAATTAAGGGCTGAAAACGCAAGACGGAGCACTTTTAAGACCAAATGAAACGTCTCTACCCCCTCACAGGAGGAGATCCGGAACAACAGACAAGAGCATTTTCCCTGTGGTGGGAATTTCTAGGAACTTCTCAAGAGCACTCAGGGGCCAGTAACAGAGGCACAGCTTCCCAAACGAGGGCCCCGGACCTGACATCTGAGCCTCGGGGCCGCGGCGTATGCAGACGGGACGAGTGAAACGCTGGTCTTACGCTCACCACTGCAGCCTCGTGTTGCAGCAGCGTCGTGTCCAGCATCGTGCGGCCACATGACCCCAGTTTTGGTCATCTTAGATTTTTACAAACGTACACGAACACTGGTTACTGGTGAGACTGATGCAGGAAACCTACTGAGAGGAACCTGGCCATAAACGTAGACGTAACAATAAAACTTCTCTTTACTACAGAACGAGTGATTGAGTTGGGGTCTCAGAGGCCGACTTCCGTTTCATTTTCATCCTGCTACAGCGGATCAGCCACACCGCTGAGATAAGTCCAGAATGTAGAGAGAGTTTCTCGCTCTACGTGAGTGTGTGTGTGTGTGTGTGTGTGTGTGTGAGGTGAGAAGACACAGGGCAAAAGGTCCAAAAGGTTTACACATATGGAACCATCAATCTTCCTCTCCACAGAAACCTTCCACACACACACACACACACACACACTGCCCTCACGTATACATTCTAAAATCTGTTCGCAACATTCCTCTAACACGTGCTCTTATAAAAACACAAACAGGGGGTGTGAGAGAACACTCGCATACCTACAAACACCGCTCCTACCCTCACCAGAACCCTCTCACTGTGTTGATGAGAGAAAACCCAGACTGTGTGGCGTTTGCTCTGGAGGAGACGTGTAATCAGTCCCACCGCTGAAGACAGGCCGGGTTTGAGCCGGACTCCAACACGAGCTGCTCCATAAGGTACTCTTTACTGGGGGCTGAGATTCGTCTGTTATGCTTAAGGAAATACTCGACTTAAATACTGTTTTCCTAACAATTTCCTAAACAGTGTAATAATTACGCTCCCATACGGGTCCCTCCAGGATTCACTTTCACCAAATGACTCGCACTAGACTCAACGTTTCACCAGCTTCACCAGCAGCACCTACATTACCATAATCCTTAATATTTAACTTTCCTGCTATTTCTCCAGAGCTGTGCTGCAGTGTCTTTTTGCGCAACTGCCCTCCCTTTGAGGGAATAAAGGCCAGATGTCCTGCTATGGTCAGTCATCTCTGGCCAAACAAATATCCCCCAAGAAGAGCCTTTCTTCAGCAGGGGCAGTTGGGGGCAGCTCGGTGACAAAAGGGTCAGGAGAGAAAGGCTTTTTTTAGTTGGTAGTGGGGAGCAGCAGAGCAGAAAGCAATTGCACGGAGACCAGTAGCTCCTTTCACTCGGGGGCACGACGCCTCAATAAAGTTAAAGCCATTCAGGAGCACAAGGGGGGCAGAGAGAGAGAGAGCGAGAAGCAAGAAAGAGGGGGAAAATGATGTGTCCACTTTACTTTTTTTTTAGCTTTGTGGATTATATGTGTGCTGGACACAATGTGGACCACATCTTTGTAAAACTTTGCTGCTAGAGCTGGGCAATGAATCAAAACTGACTTCCAGAACCTCAAATCCACAAAGTCTTGCACATATTGGTGAATTCTGTTAACCCTTTCTCCAGGATGTGTTCATAAACTTACTAAAATTAACTGTGTTTCATCACATTATTTTGAAATCATGAAGATAAGTTAGGCACTCTTTCATTAGAAACAATATCCGTAATTTTAATCATTTAAAATGTCAATTTTACTAATTGATCACATTTACGGTACAAAACTTACAAAAAAGCCCAAAACATAATCCTTGTTCATTAATCCCAATCGAGATAAAATCTTAAATTAATTGTGATATTGATTTAAGGTGATATCGCCCAGCCCTACTGGACACATCTGTGAAAACCTGTTACTGCTTTTCTCTTTCTCCCCTCCGACTATTTCTCGAGTGGCTGCCGATTTTACGAGTCGGCCGCGAGCTTGTGTCCCTGTGCTAAATGTCCCCTTAAAACAAGGCAGTAAACAGCCGCGGCCACCTTTACTGCAGCTACAGTTCATTACAATAAAACCCCTTCTCCCTGGGCTAGTGCTGCAGCTCTCGCTCGGCTCCAGTGTACCTCCTCCGTCATTCAGCTTCATTCAGTTTCAGGGGGAACGGCGGGGGAGGATGGAGATGTGTTTTTGTTGCTTTTAAACATTTGTCCGGGCCCCGTTTAACACCATCAAACCCCCGCAGGAGTCCCGAGGGTGAGAGTACGGAGGAGCAAAGAGTTTCCAGACCTACAGGACTCGCTGAGCTGGCCACCGTACAGCAAACCTGCACGCTAAACGGACTTTACAACACGATATCCATGCAGTAGAGCCTCATCACGGGAGAGCATTAAGGGATTAAGGGAAAGGAACACCGTCCTCTCCTCCGTCCTTTCACAGATCGGTGGCTGACATGAGTTCAGTCGTACAAATGGAAAAACTCTGCTTTTTGAGAAACAACCCTGTTTTTTAAAATCTTATCTAGGACCCGTATCTCGTTCATCTCGTCCATCGTACACACACCGGTCCAGCTCGGGGCCTAATGTATATGAGTTATACCTAGTTTCATACCTCGTGGTTATATATACACTTTATTGTAGCATGTAATTGATAAGATTTGATCAATATCAATTCTTCCTATCAATTCAATTCCTTATCAATTCTTTATTTTATTTTTTACTCTCAAACATTAGAGAGTGGAAAGAAATATTATCTGATTAATGGAAAATGAAGAAATACTAAAGTTTTGGTCATTTTTAAGCATTTGGACTGATTTTCGTCTATAGCTCATTTTTGACTCATTTCTGGGAGAGAATAGAGCTGGGTTCAAAAAATCGATTCACCGATCAATATCGATTCTCGTTCGAAAAAATACGATATCGATTCAAAAATTCACGGATCGATCTTTTCCTGCGGCTACGCACTACTTCTCGCGACCGCGCAAGGAGAGCTATAAAAACGTAAGAGCGGCGAAACCCAAACCACATAGAGCCAT
The DNA here is from genome assembly GCA_032718565.1 of Distichodus sexfasciatus. Taxonomy (NCBI): domain Eukaryota; kingdom Metazoa; phylum Chordata; class Actinopteri; order Characiformes; family Distichodontidae; genus Distichodus; species Distichodus sexfasciatus. The sequence continues at coordinate 171,712 of JAVGVS010000344.1, read as the reverse complement.
GGCTGAAGCTGCTCCGCTCAGATCACCAAAACATTAAAACATTTTATAACCAAGCAAAACTAGTACTGACACAAAGAAAACTTTAAATAAATCGATATCGAATCGAATCGAGAATTGAATCGGATCATGACCTTGTGAATCGGAATTGTATCGATTCAGGAAATCAGCAACGATATCCAGCCCTAGGAGAGAAGTACTTTTTCGTCATGAGGGCGTTCCGTATGAGAGCCGCGGCACAATACCGCTGTGGACGCGCGTCGGGAATAAATAAATATCAAGTAAATGTCTGTGCTGTGAGTAGAACGCTGGTTGTTATTATTTATCAGTTTAAGTTTTGTCTGTAACACATGGGAAGATTGAACTGAACCGGAAGGTTTTAGTGAATGTTGGACTTCCCTGTGAGAGTGGTGAGCGCTAACAAACGCAGCGTGTGTGTTTACATCGTGAAAAATATCATTTATGCTCATGATTCCTCAGTGTTGCAGAGAGTGAGGCGTAATGAACCGCAATGCAAAACTTATGGAAAAGCAGAAAACGCGGTGCTGGGAAACGAGAGAGTCGTTAAGAAGAATCGACAATGTTGGAGGTGAACAATTCTGATGGAACTGATCAATTGGATTTTCGATTCCCACTCCTAGTAGCGTGTAAATATATTCATTTATATTTGTCTCGGCTTCTTTTAATGGCACTGTTTGTGGCTTTTTGTGGTGCACTGTGTGCCGTGCTGTGTCCAGCTGACCTTCCAAACCTGCCCACCCTCATTTACACACCAATAGATGCTTTCCCTCGGGTTCTCCCCCAACTTCACAACTACACCAGCACTCATCATCCTCCTCCCCCAGCTCCACGCCCTGAACTACACCCACCGCCCCCAAAAGAGAAGTCACAATCATTTAAACGCTGCTTAAAACTCAAAGCAAGCTTTATTTTCTACAGCAGACAGGTTTGATGGGGAGAGAAGTGGTGTCGTCACTATTTGGCCACTGTTTGTACACTTTAGCACGTCTAAATGCGCAGTCTCACCTGAAACGTGTCTAATGTGACTAACCTTTTTGGCTGGAGTATCATTTACGTTCTACAGCTGCTGTAATGTCACCGAACCCTAATGACAAACCACTAGAGGCAATAAAACAAGTTCACGGACAGCAATGCTCTGAAATTTCACGCAGCAAATTACACTCTTACATTAAGTGCAACACTACGTGGACTTCTACACGGCACGCATACTCGAGATGCTGCTGATGGGAGCGCGGCTCAACCCGATCTCCAGGTAAAAGGGTGAAACTCAAACTGCGGCCGTCAACGACATGTCAACAAATAACCATTAACTCTATTAGACTCTTAAAAACACTTCCAACTCTAGGGTTAGCGTCAGGGTTCAAGAAACCAAACATTTCAGTTTTTAATTATTTTGTAAGGCGTCCTTGAGGGCCTCGAAAGGTGATAATAAATGAAATTCAAATGTTTTCATTACTCTGTTGATGCTCAACTACACGTTGTCCCTGCTGAAGGAGAGAGCACACACTGATGTGGCAAAACCCCTTAAAAAGACCATATTGTGTCTTACATTCTAGCTCTGTCCACACGGCCGCTCAGAACGAAACCTGTACTGTCCCAGTCAAACTCCCCGATCTTCCGCCAGATCTCACACTCTCTCTACCTGTTGTCCGAAAGAGCCCACACACACGCTCCTCTACCTCTCTCACCTTGCTTTCTGCTCCTACGTGCCTCACGTGCCTAGCTGAAATCTGAGCTAGCGGGAGGCCAGGAGCAGATAAAGCGGGACTTTAACGGAGTGTAACCTGGCCGCCCGTGTTGGGTGTCGTCGGGAGGTTATTCAAGGATTGAGGAAAATCAGGTTTGACCTGACGCGGTATCGCTGGTCATACAGAGCATCCCACCCTCCCAGAAGGAGATATTACAGCAATGACACACTGCTCTAACTGGTTCTTACAAACAAACCAATCTAATAAACAGCGTGAATTAGCTAACCTTAATCAGCGCCGCTACTAACTTAACTACTTACTTGCAATAGTCAGGCGAGCTTTCTGACTCAGGATAGCTCCATATTTGTTCTGAGCAAGGCACTGGTACGACCCTTCGTCTGATTTCTCTCCTCTTCGGGCGTCTGCCTCGGAGATGAAGAGCGAGCCGTTGGAGAGGGGATAGACGCGCTCCGACTCGGCCAGAGGGGATCCGTTCTTGAGCCAGCGGATCTGGAGAGGAACCTCCCCCTTAGCCTGGCAGTCCAGGAGCACCGCGTCCTTCCGCAGCACCGTGGCATCCCGAGGTTCCTTAACGAAAAATAACTCACTAAAACACAACACACCTGCAGAGAGAGAAGAGAGGCACGTTAGTGAAGGACTGGACAGAGGAAGGCAGCTGTTACACACATCTGCACTGAGTAATAATGACCACTTTACACATAAAGAACATGTACAGTGCTGTGCAACAGTTTTAGGCAGGTGTGAAAAAATGCTGTAATCAAAGAATGCTTTGAGAAATATAAATAATGATTGTTTATTTTTATCAATTTACAAAATGCAAAGTGAGCGAACAAAAGAAAAATCTAAATCAAATCAATATTTGGTGTTACTACCTTTTACCTTCAAACCAGCATCAGTTCTTATAGGTTCACTTGCACAAAGTCAGGGGTTTTGTAGGATTATAGTCATTATATTATTTTGTAGGATTATAGTCATTATATTATTTTGTAGGATTATAGTCATTATATTATTTTGTAGGATTATAGTCATTATATTATTTTGTAGGATCTGTGGTTAGTTCTCCAAGATGTTTGGAACAACCTACCAGCCGAGTTCCTTCAAAAACTGTGTGCAAGTGTAGCTAGAAGAATTGATGGTGTTTTGAAGGCAAAGGGTGGTCACACCAAATATTGATTTGATTTAGATTTCTCTTTTCTTCATTCACTGCATTTTGTTGATTGATGAAAATCAATGATTAACACTTCCATTTTTCAAAGCATTCTTTGTTTACAGCATTTTTTCACACCTGCCTAAAACTTTTGCACAGCACTGTATATTGGGGCAGCTGGTAGCCTAAAGGTTAGGGAGTTGGCCCTATCGTTGGAAAGTTGCCAGTTCAAGTCCCAGACTGGTAAAGGTACCAGAGAGGTACTCATTAGCAAGATCGCGTCCCCGGGCACTGCAACTGAAAGCTTCACGAATGTGTAGAAGGCAGTGTTCACATTTTGTGTGCTGCGTAATCTAGGGTTCAATTTAATAAAGGGAAGTTTAATGTTCATCATTAAACCTACAGTGAAATGAAAAAGTTGGAAGTTAACTGACAACTCAGACACGAAGACGTAGTTCATTATCCAAACAGCATCCAGCATGTGTCACTTTCAGACTGACCTCAAGCCAGCATGAGCTTCAAAGCTGCAGAAGTGTTAAATGTTATTTTGTTAATAAAAAGTGTGACGATAAATGCTCATCAATTATATTTATTTCCATAAACTAGGACGAGATGTTGACAGGCTAAAATGACATCTTAAATGATAAAGCTGTGAGAAAATGCAGATTAAGTTTTGGTTAACGAGATGAAACAGGACTCAAATATTTAAGCAACGCAGCCGTGGGACTGGTGGGATTGGTTTTTCAGGACGTGTGCAGATGGAATTCCAGTCGAAGCTCACAACTGAGTGATAAAATATATCAATAACTAGTGAACACCAACATGGCTTCAATGCAAACAGGGTCTCTTTGGGGGGGAAAAGACGCTTAAATATATGGACACACTACTTAGAGTTGAGCTGAACGCACCACAAAATGGAAGATGGAGAGACGCCATAATGACCAAACGTGAAGGACAGAAATGACTAAAACTAAGACTAAATCTAAAGTAGCTGATCCATGCTACACTGGGCCACTGACCTGAACGTACCCTGACTAAAGGATTTCTGCCTGAGAGCAACTTTATGGATGATTATTATGGACGTGCACTGAATTACTGTGTAACCTGGACGGCTGGCATCGTTCCAGCAGCGTGTTCGGCTTTAACTGTGTTTCTGTAATCATATTTGACTCTGCTGATTACACATTAAACTGCTGTAATCCACTTATTCATGCCTCGTAAAGTCGGGAAGCTGGAAGGAGAGTGACTCTATCCTCCTCTACTACTGGTGTAGTGCCTGCATGAAATCTGAAAAGGCACTGATCCTATGGCCAAACACACACACACACACACACAGTCAGCGGGAGGAGACAGTCGGTGCAAAGAAGTTTTGAACAGCCCCATTAACAACTCTTTCACCTTCTTAGAACAGTTTCTACTGCAGTTTTCAGAAACGTTAAGACCATTTCAGACTTTTAGGTGTTTCAAATATGTCCTGAAAGTGAGTGTAGTACGTAGTAGAGGTGTAACGATACATCAGTCTTCAGTAATACAGTGATCAACGAGCCCAAACGCTCAGACATCCTTCATCTTAGGTCACTTTATTCTGAACACAACCTCTACTCTTATTAAAAGAGGCCACCAGAAATATATGAGTCAAATGATATAAGGAATCTCAAATATCGAAGTGTGTCTCGATATTGGGTTTCATTCAGCAGTCACTTTAAGTTGTTTCTCACATTAGTTCTTAATTGTACAAGTGTAGAAATGAAGAAAACGCAATAAGCTCATATTTTGGCACAAACACAGATGCAAGCACATGCCACTACGAGTTTGTAGATCCTGTCTTTATTTATGAACATGAATCAAATATGACCACACCGGTGAAGGTCAAAATCTTCACGTACACTGGGCTGAATATGGTCCAATAACTGCATATTACATTTAGCTGTGGTGAATACAACCCTTAAATGAATTTCCATGACGTTTATTCTGACCACCTCTCTCCAGGCTGCTGGACAGTGAGATGTTAACTGAGTTAACTAACCGCCCAAATGAGCAGAGATGAGACCATCTAAACCAAGCGCGAGATGTGGGGATTAAACTAGCTGGATAACTTGAGCTCGCTTTTACAAACCCAAGCCTGGTTTTATTGGCGCGACTCCGCACGTGTCCAGCGCGAAACGGCAACAAGAACAAATGAATTAGGACAAAACCCCCCATGTAAAGCACATTGACCACCTCCACACCCTCCACGTCTCATCACCACGGGCTTCGGCTGCGTGAAAAACCTTACTTATTCATTTATCCAGAGTTTTGTGACGCGCCTTGACCTGCGCCCCGTGCGCCCTGCGCTGCGTCCGAGTGGTCAGTGGGGTCAGTCCGCCTTACTGAGGTAACACAATTAACCAAAAATATCAGCCACGACTACAGAAGTGCGCCAGAGAGGACAATATGAGCGGTCAGAGCTGTTGCTACATCATCCAAACTTCTACACCCCGATGGAGTGATTCGGAAACACGGGTGAAAACGCGCAGCTTCCACGATAAAAGCCCACGGCGTCCTACCTGAAACGGGCAAAAACACGGCGAAGAGCAGCAGGCGCTGGTGTAACTTCCTTTTAAATCGCTCCATTTATCTGAGTTGTCCGCGCATACTGATCCCACTGCTGCTGCTGCTGCCTCTCACTGCCCCTAACTGACCCGCGGACTGACCGAGAGCAGGACTGACCGCTGGGGGCGGGGGACTAGTTCTGGGCGGAGGGACACATCGGATGCGGCGGAGTGATACCTGCTGAACCCTACTCAACTATCAATACCCTTACTGATCAAATATCACAATCAGATTGAATGGCAACTGTGTTGACACATACAAGGAATTAGATGTGGTGGTTGGTGTAAAGCAAAAAAAAAAAAATCTAAAAAGCTGGATAAAGGTACCACTGAGGTACTCATGAGCCAGATAAGATTAAAAAAATATGGAACCGTTGGTAAGATAATCAAAAATATGGAGCAGTTGGTAGTGTACCGGTTAGGGAGTTGACCCCATGATCAGAAGGTTGCTGGTTCAAGTCAGACCCAATAAAGGTACCACTGAGGTACTCAGGAGCAAGGTGAGAACAGATTTTTACAAATCTGGGACAGTGGGTAGGGTAGAGTTACAGTTAGGGAGTTGGCTTGTGATCGGAAGGTCGCTAGTTCAAGTCCTGAACCGGTAAAGGTAACACTGAGGTACTCATAAGCGAAGTACTGTCCCCAAGCTGCTGCTCCCCTGGCACTGCCAAAAAGCTGCCCACTGCTCCTTCATGGATTCATGTTCATGCATGTTCAAAATGAGAGTATCAGGTCTGCTGATTGATTTGAGAGTTCATCATCATAACAAATGTATATTTTGTAGAATATTATAATACAGACACAAGAACTTTGGAGCATTTTCAGCAGTTCAGTCCAATTCAGTGATTTACTTTCAGGTTGAAGTGATTTGACTGAATTTGGCCTTAACCCTGATTAAGGCTCATTATCCCGGCCCGTGATCAGAAGCTCAGCTGTTCCTGATGATTGTGTGTGAGACTGAGTCAGAAGTGCGTTGATAAGGGCATCTGGGCAGCTTTTCCATCTGCAGAAGTATTGATTGGCTCCATCGGGCTCCTGGTTTTCCGTGCCCTCGGAGCGCCGGGACAAAAGGCCAGCTGTGACGTGCGATTAGCCAAAACCGTCCCAACGCAAATGTGAGCCGAGTTTCCCACAGTCGCCCAGCAGTCACCTCTCATAAGTCAGTACAGCTAGAATACAGTAACTAACACAGAATACGCAGTGAATTAAGTAATGCATTTGGTCAGAATTAGGCTGCCCTCTTCCATATAATTTATCAAAATATTAAATTCACAAAAATTGCAGTGAGTCTGTTGCATATTTTATATCATATTTAAAATATTAACCAAATAGTCTCCACTACCTGCGACCCTGAATACAACTAAGCAAACTGGAGAATGAAAAGTTTATTGTGAAGTACGTTGTCACACACAGGGAATTAGCTTTAGTGGTTGGTGCTGAGACATTAATAGTAAAAAGATTTTTATAAGATGTATGTATATGAATAGATTAGAGGAATATGGATATAGCAGTACAAATTAGGGAGAAATAGCACTTAAATACGCTGTAATATTTGAGAATGAAAGTGTATTGTAGGAGAGTGTACAGATAGAGCAGGATATATGTGTAGAACACAGGTAAGGAGGAAAGGTGATGAATGTGCCAGAGCGAGTCTGTGTGGATTTAAATAAATAACCAATCATTTGAACCAAGAATGTGCAATAATGAGAAATTGTGCCAAATAAAAGTGTGTGTGTATACTGTGCTGTGTTTTCTAAAGGGTTCATCAGTGTTTTGACAGCAGTCTTTAAATAACCTGTATTATTATTATTATTATTATTATTACATTTGACTGCTGTATATTTTGTTCTCACTTTCTCTCTTATTTTTTCTGTGTGTGTGTGTGTGTGTGTTCATCCATCAAGCTGCCAATATGCTAATCTGAGGCCTGCTTGCCAATGGCAGATCAATACAAGTGAAAAGCCATAATCAGGGTATGAAGACTCATATTGCTTCAGGAAAGAAGATCCGGCATCGCTGACCGGCCGCTGGACGATTGGATGGTCAGCTCTGTCAATCAGCCCTCACTATCGACCCCGCCCCCTCTGACCCCTCGGAGGCTGAATGGGATAGTGTGTGTGTGTGTGTGTGTGTGACCTGTCACCTGACCTCCGAGGGGAAGACAGAGAGGGAGAGGAGAGGGGGAGGAGAAGTGAAGACAAGAGCCGTGTCACTCACTACTTTCATGAATGGGCTTCTGCTCCTCCTTAAGACACCTCTCAAAGCAGCGTTCAGCAGGAAAGCTGTGCTCCAGCGTTTAAACTCACATTCACAGCATTTAGCAGGCACTCTCATCCAGAGCGACGTACAACAGTGATTTGTCGTCCACAACTATTCTTCAATCTGTAAAGTTAGACTTAAATCAACAACTGTCACAACTAAAGTCACTGCCAGATAAATTACACACTTTAACACCCTGTCAGAGGAAAATGGAAGTCATTGCACAGAGAAATTAAGCAACAAAGTCAGCGTCACAACAGAGAAGCAGAGTTCAGTTAGAACAACAGATGAGTCTCAAACTAGCTGACCAGAAGAAGAACCAGATTAGCAGCTGTGTTTAGGTCGTCACAACCCTAGAACCAATGTAAGACTGAAATGTCCTGGATTAGTTCATCCTCAAACAAGAACTGGAGCTTGTCTAAAGTGGACATTATATACAGTATTAGTGCATCTTAAAAAATGTAAACAGTTGTAAAATTTTTACTATTGAAATGTAATTCTACTCTTCCTATATCCTCTATTCATCAAGTGAAATATTTCCAAACTTCTGTTTTAGTTTAAAGATGATGATTGTGGCTAATAGTCAGATTAATTCTTTTATTATGACGTGGCAGCATTGCTTCTGGGATTTAACGCTAAACATTGTAGAACTGTTTTCATGTTTGTAGCATTGTGCCCTCTTCTGGCTGAACGAGAACAGCCCCCAAACTCACTAAGCAGGTGGAGTTTATAACAGGTGTGTAATCGCTAGGGCTGGGTATCGTTGCTGATTTCCTGAATCGATTCGATTCCGATTCACAAGGTCATGATCCGATTCAATTCTCGATTCGATATCGATTATTTGTTAGAATTTCTTTGTGTCAGCCTAAGTTTGCTTGGTTATAAAATAAACATTTAAAATTGATGTTGCCAAACATAGCCTTTAAATGACGGTGATTGGTGAACAACTTCAATTCATGGCTCTGTTTGGTTTGAGTTTTACGCGGTCTCACGTTTTATAGCTCTCTCCTTGCACGATTAGTAATTGCATAGCAGGAAAAATAGATCCTTGAATTTTTTAGTAAATACTCGTATTTTTTGAGCGAATCGATATTGATCGGTGGTCCGATTTTTTGAACCCGGCTCTAGTAATTAATACATCAACACTGCAGAAAACAACTTGTCATTATTAAAAAGCACATACTTTCACAATCTAATATAGTTCAAAACTTTATTAATACATTTTCCAAAAATGTACCATAACTTTTGGCATGTGACCTGATTAAACCATTATGATTCATATTCCAAATTCAAAACATTTTCTCTTATTCATTTACGAGTGCCAGGTTGATCCTCTGCATAAAGAGCAGAACACAGAGTCATTTTATCATATTTTATCATAATTTCATCAGTGATTTATAGAGTACTTCCTCTAAAACAGAATTCATTTAAATTCAAACAGCAATTAGAAATTTGATCAGTCACTTAATACATATCAAGGCATTGAGAGATAACAGTCAGACAAAGTACTGAGAGAGAGAGAGAATGTGCAGTTGTTCAGCAATGTCCTCATGTAAACATTCAACCACATCAGATAAACAGGCGAAAGCAGAGAGAAGCCGGCGCATCATAACCGATGAGTTCAGCCATGAATATCAAGTTAAGACTTTAAATGAACTTCTTAAAAAGCGGTAGCATTGAGAGATGATGTGTACAAAAGAGTACAAATTAAGAGAAAAGTTCAGATGTTAGACCTCCAGAGGGCCTCCGGTAAACAAGGTCAACGTAAATGCACCTTTAAAGCCACTTTACAGAAATAAGTTAGCAAGAAAACACACGGTTAAAAAGTGAATACTAACCACCGAAACCTGAGGCAAATGCAGGCAAACCCTTCTTCAGGTCCAAAGATTGCCAAGAACATTCTAAATACCAACACTGATATGATTCACAAAATCTGTAAGAAGCCCCAAAATACACCACAGCTCGATTATCACCCGGCCTGTGTGTGTTCTTACTATATTAAAGTGTTTTCAAAAAATCTCCGCAGCATTCTCACATTATAATAGAGAACACACGTCAAAAAAGCAGATACAAAGTGTGCAATAAAGTCGTTTTCTGTGCCGAAATACAGACAGCAAAATCTCTAAATTGTTTATTTTAAAAATTAATGCGTAGTGATTCCGGGCTAGATGCAGGATAGAAAAGTCGGTTCGTGTAAACTTTCACAGAAGGATATAATCTCGTGATGCAGAGCGGAAGGTGCTGATGTATTTCACAGCCTCCGCGAGTCTTCGTTACAGCGTAAAAGCTTATAAACTCCCAGCAGCGTGTTAGTGTCCTGGAACATGTGATGGTGCAGTTCCAGCTCGAAGGCGAGAAACCTCATCAGGTAAAGTGTTATTTTTGGGAGAGGGAGAGAGGTGGGGCGCTAGTCGAGCCCGTCAAAGCCCTGAGCGTTCTCGATGGCGATGTTCAACTTCTCACGCAGCTCCTCAAACGACTCGTATGGTGGCAGATCCAACCGGTTAAAGCTGAGAGAGAGAGAGAGCTATAGTAATGAATCCCACAGAGGTGCAACAATACATCACTTTACACTGGTTCAATAATCAACAATCAGCATCGATTAAAAAACAACGATATTCAACACTGACATCAGCGTGTGAACCTTACAGGCATGTGCACAATCCGCAGAGTATCATCTGATAACACAGTACTGTGCAAAAGTTTTAGGCAGGTGTTGAAAAAAATATAAACAAAGAATGCTTTCAGAAATATATAAAATAATGATTGTTTTATTTTATCAATTTATGGTCAAAATGCAAAGTGGCTTGAACAAAAAGAAAAAAATCTAAAAAAAAGCAAATCAATATTTGGTATTATACCTTTGCCTTCAAACCAGCATCAATTCTTATAAATTTTACTTGCACAAGTCAGGGGTTTTGTGAGGATTATAGTCATTATGTTATTTTGGGATTATAGTCATTATATTATATGGGATTATAGTCATTATATTATTTTGTAGGATTATATAGTCATTATATTATTTTTATGCAGGGATTATAGTCATTATATTATTTTGTAGGATGATAGTCATGATATTATTTTGGGATGATAGTCACTTGATATTATTTTGTGGGATGATAGTCATGATGATATTATTTTGCAGGATGATAGTCATGATATTATTTAGTAGGATTATAGTCCTTGATATTTATTTAATGGGATTATAGTCATGATATTGTTAGTAGGATTATAGTCATGATGATATTATTTAGTAGGTTATAGTCATGATATTATTTAAGTAGGATTATAGTCATGATATTATTTTTGTAGGATTATAGTCATGATATTATTATTTTATAGGATTATAGTCATGATGTTATTTTGTGAAGTTATAGTCATGATGTTATTTTGTAGGATTAGTCATGATATATTTATTTTGTAGGATTATAGTCATGATATTATTTTGTAGGATTATAGTCATGATATTATTTTTGTAGGATTATAGTCATGATATTATTTTGTGGGATTATAGTCATGATATTATTTATAAGTTATAGTCATTATATATTATTTTTGTGGGATTATAGTCATTATATATTATTTTGTAGGACTATAGTCTGTGATATTATTTTGTAGGATTATAGTATGATATTATTTTGTAGGATTATAGTCATGATATTATTTATAGGATTATAGTCGCTGATGTTATTTTTGTAGGTTATAATCATGATGATATTATTTTTTGTAGGATTATAGTCATGATATTATTTTGTAGGATTATAGTCATGATATTATTTTGTGGGATTATGATGTGATATTATTTTATAGGATTATGATCATGATGTTATTTTTGTGGGATTATAGTCGCTGATGTTATTTTGTAGGATTATAGTCATGATATTATTTTGTAGGATTATAGTCTGAAATATTATTATTTTTGTGGGATTATAGTCATGATATTATTTTTGTAGGATTATAGTCTGATATTATTTTGTAGGATTATAGTCATTATATTATTTTTGCGGGATTGTAGTCATGATATTTTGTGGGATTATAGTCATGATATTATTTTGTGGGATTATAGTCATGATATTATTTTATAGGATTATAGTCATGATATTATTTTTGTAGGATTATAGTCACTTGATATTGTGGGATTATAGTCATGATGTTATTTTTTGTAGGATTATAGTCATGATATTGACTTTTTAGGATTATAGTCGCTGATGTTATTTTATAGGATTATAGTCATGATATTATTTTGCAAGGATTATAGTCATGATATTATTTTGTGGGATTATAGTCGCAGTATTATTTTGTGGGATTATAGTCATTATATTATTTTGTAGGATTGTAGTCCTTATATTATTTTGTAGGATTGTAGTCATGATATTATTTTGTAGGATTGTAGTCATGATATTATTTTGTAGGATTATAGTCATGATATTATTTTGTAGGATTATAGTCATGATATTATTTTGTGGGATTATAGTCATGATATTATTTTTGTAGGATTATAGTCTTGATATTATTTTGTAGGATTATAGTCATGATATTATTTTGTAGGATTATAGTCATGATATTATTTTGTAGGATGATAGTCATGATATTATTTTGTAGGATGATAGTCATGATATTATTTTGTAGGATGATAGTCATGATATTGACTGTGGGATGATAGTCATGATGTTATTTTATAGGATTATAGTCATGATATTATTTTTGTAGGATTATAGTCATGATATTATTTTGTAGGATTATAGTCATGATATTGCACCAGGATTATAGTCATGATATTTTGTAGGGATTATAGTCATGATATTATTTTGTGGGATTATAGTCATGATATTATTTTGTAGGATTATAGTCATGATATTATTTTATGGGATTATAGTCATGATATTTGTAGGATTATAGTAGCGATATTATTATTTTATGGGATTATAGTCGGTATATTATTTTTGGCAGGATTATAGTCGGTATATTATTTTGTGGGATTATAGGATTATAGATCTGTGGTTAGTTCTCCAGATGTTTTGGGAACAACCTACCAGCCGAGTTCCTTCAAAAACTGTGTGCAAGTGAACCTAGAAGGAGTCAGTAATTGTTTTTGAAGGCAAGGCTGGTCACCTGCATCAATAATTTGATTCGTTCTCTTTGTTCATTCACTGCATTTTGTTGTTATTGACAATAAATGATTAACACTTCCATTTTCGAGCATTCTTTGTTTCAGCATTTTATCACCTGCCTGAAAACTTTTGCAGCACTGTGCAGACATAGAAAACATCTTCTCCTCCTCCTGTTCAATATAAAGGGACGTGACCGTATGTGTGATGTCTGATTGATGTTTTGATTTTGGATCTATGCCATGGGATCAGTGATCATCAAATCGATGTATCAGAGTAGATTAATATATTGTTACAGCCCTAAACTGGAGATTAGATTTTTACTTTATTTTTAATAAGAGATTTCTTTCATTTTGTCATATGAGATCTTATATGTGTGTACAGTAAAAGAAACAAGTAAGACTTTATACTTTGTACATAAAAGCTAATCGTAATTCTAGAATTTGACTCACCATGTGTGTGCTCGTGGAAGTTTGTCTCTGGTGCCCCACTGCTCGATGGTGAACAGCTGCGGCCCGTTCGACCCTAAACCCCGAAAACAAGCACACAACATTTCACACGTTCACTCTGCGTCTCTCTCTCAGCGGCTGCAACAACACCAGATGCTGCGCTGTATAACCTTTGTTGCTAATTGATTAAGCTCAATTTGCCTCAGCTGATGCCAACATACAGTAACTTTGTACACTCCATAAACAGTAATGAAGAAAGTGAACGTGGCAATCGCCCGTTTATATTAATAGCGATGAGACCTGCTCATGTCGTGTGAATATGGCTGGGTGTGTGTAATAACTGTGGAAGAGAAGGCCAGGACTGACGTAGAGCTCAGCAAAGCCGTTCATAAATTTACGGGGCGTGCGGTCTGAAACTGGAGCAGGCGAATCCTCTTTCTCCAGCGTCCATCAGCAGGACGATCTGAGAGATGAGATTATAAATAACCGACAAGAGGAAGGCGAAGCGATTTACAGTACAGAGTACGGTCCTGTTTACACTGAAAACATCACATCGCACACCTTCCAGAACCACTGTATAACGGGCTGGTTCGGGCCGTAGCCGTTCTTGTACTTTGTGTTCTCTCTCCAGTCGTTAACATCCACATCTCTGAAACCACACATCAGCAGCTGAGACAGAGAGAGAGGTGATAAGCTCGTCAAACACGCTGAACTTTACCCAGAAGCCTTCATGTGACAGTGCTTTACAAAACAATCAAGGATTTAAAACAAGAACATACAGGAGGTTTTACCTCAATTATGATTAATAATCAATGATTTCGTTTTGGTTTCACTTCTTAGTTATAGAGGAAGTTTACCTCCAACTCATTTCTCGCCGAATATCTTGATCAGGTCACCTTAGGATGAGCTTCGTAAAAGCCTGATGTCAGCAAACATCAGGGAACAAAATGAAAATAATATTCATGTCGCATTTGATCCATCTCCTCAACTGGCGTTCCTCTACCTCTTTAAAAGCTCATCTGCTTCTGAATCCGGTTCACAAATCTCCACTGCATCACGAGGCTGATGGACACAACACACCAGCTGATCTCAATACACACCCGACACATCTCAGACAATACATCACAGATCAAAACGACATCATCGGCCCGTCAGAACACACTGCTGCATCTCAAACAATTACTAAAGCTATTGAATCAAATTCCTTTTTAACAATATTCTAATGTTTTTGAACAGGAGTTGATATGATAATATTTGTCACTATACAAAAGAGGCTAAATTATGGCGTTATTAGGCGGTGTCGCGGTGGGTTACCCGCCACTAGGGCAGTAGGGGAAGCTACTGGATGTACTCCTTCTTATTGCTGTGGGTGGCGATGATGTACATCCCACCTGGCTTCAGCTCATGCTGGTGCGTCTGAAGAAATATCAAATATTAAACCGAAGCCCTCATACAGAATTCATAAGACAGTCCTGGCTGGAACCTAAAGTCTGCAGGAAAACGGGGCTGTAATGTTCATCTGCTGCATTCTTAGAAGCACAGAACTATACGCTCCAGCAATTTCAGATCCCAGTGTGAAAGAGAGGAAGGGCTATGATCAGTTTTGGTTTTAGTTTCTTAACACAGATGTAAGATCAGCTCCAACCTGCATTCCGATCCACATTATTACATCATTTGCTGTCATATTTTTTCTCTTAAATTTGACATTATCATACGCAGCAGCTTAGAGCCAATTCTGCTTGTTTCTCATTTCATATCTGTCCCTGGGTAAGAACAACATCTACAAACGCTGGACTTTATTGCATGAGTGTTTGAGTCAAACACTGGCACATTGGGCTTTCTTCAGCTCTACATCTGTAGAATATAACACAGTTTAACAATTTAACCTTCTCATGAACAAACTAGAAAAACATTGAGAAAATATTGGTGAACTTTGCACTCTCTCTCAAGCATTTCACACTGCACTCAGCTGTATGAAAGGTGCCGTATGAATAAATTAAATTATCACAACATAAATAGGATAAATAAAATAACAGGTCTCAGATCAGCCTTGGCACCTCCAAGCAATCTCAAATCGATGGTGAGCGGAGATCCCAGGTCGGTGGGGTCATTCCTCAGGATCCACTTCAGAGAGTTAAAATACTCACTGTCCTGCAATATCACACACACACACACACACACACACATTACTGATGAAGCCAACTCACAAACTGTGCTGATGCTGATTGGTCAGCCAGCCGTGTCACTCGCCACAGACTCCATGTCCTGCAGTGTGATTGGCTTCTGCAGCATCATCTTGTAGAAGGGACGAATGAAGAATGCTGTGTAAAGGATAAACAGAGACATGACTTTAGATTAACATCTGTTGGTTTTAAAGATCAGCACACACACACACAGGTCAGCTTGAGCACGCTCACCGTCCAGCAGCTTGCCGTGATAAACAGCCATCCCTGCCACGCGGCCGATGAACTTGAAGTAGGAGAGGTGATCCTCGTTACACAGGCCTGAGTTGGGGTTGATCTGCAGCGTGTAGTTATCCCTGAAAAATCACAAACACAGTCATCAATATTTTCCTAAGGTTTCTCTTAAATTAAGGCGATGAATGTATTATAATATTATACCTGATAGAAGCAGGAGAACAATAAACCTAATGTTCTGCACAAACACAAAATGTCCTTCTTTCTTGCCTGCTGAATGCATCCATAATCTTCAAACTGCAGAAGTGGGGTTTAACAAACATGAAACTCAGTATAATTGTAGAAATGATGTGACTAATCCAAGAATATTCTGTGAACATGATGGTCATTATAATAACCATACAGTAAACAGGATGCAGTGCTACACTGAAATGCTTGTATTATTCTGAATTAATAATAATAATAACAATAATAATAATATATTGCTACATTTAAGTGTTTATATACTTCTTATTTAAAATAATATTAATAATGTCACTTATATTATTAATATAACAGTTTAAATAGAACTTTCACATACCCAAAATCACAAGAAATCATACACATTACAATTAAAAATCCCCATATACTTGAAATACTTTATTTTATTTTTATATGTTTATGGAATATATGATTCCATAAAACCTGGAAAATTCAGCTCTCGACTCACGTGGCCGAATACTCAAACAGCCCATAATAAGGGTTGAACATCTCCTTGGAGATGAGGAAGAACCACTCCCGGGCCACGCCCCCGTAGTCCAGCCCCTTCTCCCCGGCAAACTCCACCCAGAGGCGGGCCTTCAGCAGGTCGGGCCGCTTGACGGACAGGATGCGGCGGTACGAGTCCTCCAGCACCGCGCTGCGCCTCACCGACATCTCGAAACGGTTCGGGATGTCCGACTGCACACACACACACACAGAGGGATGAGTGGACGAATAAAAACGTTCGTCTGGAGAGTTCTGAAAACGTGAATTAAAGGTAACCGTACTTGACTGGGTTCTTGATTTGTAGACTTGGTAAGCCAAAATTATATATAAGCACAGCCTTTGATTCAGTCACTCAAGAATAAGAAGGGGGATATACTGTATAACAAGACCACCAGTACAAACGGAGACTTACCGGCTTCTTCAGCTTCTTGCGAAAGTATTCGTACTTCTGCTTGTAGTCTCGGGAGTAAGGCACGGCCTGGAAGAAGCGAGGCGAGTGTGTAGGTGGTGAAAAGCAGCTCTTAGATAGTCAAGGTCAAACAATATTACTGTGAGCACACATTCATCAATCCAACATCAAAATACTGTAAAAATCACATGAAGCAGCACTCACTGGTCCTGTGATGGCAGAGTTCTGCAGTCTGGGGTCCTCCCACTGGGTGGTCTTAGTGTCTGTGGAGCAGCAGCGTGAGATTTAATCGTCTTCTACTCTTCAGAGCCACTGAGCACAAGGCAGTGCAGTTACTGTGTGTGTGTGTACTTACTGTGATCGATGTAGAAGATTCGTCCATCACTGTGCACCCTCTCCTCCCAGCCAGGCTACAACACAGAACGCATCGGTGCGTTATTTTTCGGCCAAGTTAGCGATTTAAAACGTACGATTAGGGAAATATTGGCCGATGCCGATATCCGATATTTTCATGCTTATATCTGCCGACGCTGATAAATGAGTCGAGAGCGAGCACAGGCAGAGTTGAGCCCGTAAAGACGAGATATTTTGCTCACCAAAGTTCCACTACACACCCAGAATTTGGCACAAAAAACCTCCTGGCATTTCTAACACAGCAGCAAGTCAAGCGAGCGTGAAAGCAGAGTGGAGCGAGGGCGCAGCATTTCCAGCGTAGTGCACAACATTTTAATAAAGAGTCACTTCCCACCCTATGTAGTGTACCAAACCAGTTAGGACGTGTGCCACACTCCATGTGCACTACCTAGTGCGAAGAGGGCCGTTAAGCTACAACCCCGGCTACTTCCTGAGATGCATACTACCACATAGGAGAGTACGATACCTACCATACTATTAAGTGCAGTAGTACACGGCTCGGGATACAGTCCATGTGTGAGCTCACATTCACTAAGTGATGCAAACACACAGTTCAGTAGTTAGAGTGTGCAGCAGAGTTGAGCGGCAAACATGTTGCTGGTGAACGTTCCACTGCGTGATCAGAATTTTGAAGTAACACCACACATTTTAAGACAGAAGGCGCGGGCCGTAAATATCCCACCTCGGACTCTGGACAGGCCTGACACAAGCCCTACCTGATATTTGCATCATCTAATACCAGCTGGAAATATTGGGCAAATCTAAGCATCAGTCTTATGTTTTTGGCTTAAAAAAGCAATTATCGGCCAACTCTGATACAATTCCGATATTATCATGAATCCCTAAAACAAATCTATTCTTTTCTCGATACTGAACATTTTCCCAGTTTGAACATTTAATGTTTTCTGTGTTCTGGGTCTATGAAGTTTGCAAATTTACATGACACTTATCCAGAGCAACTTCCAGTTCCTAATTTCAGGGACAGTCTCCCAGCAGCAACTCGGGGTTAAGGGTCTTGCCCAGGGACCCAATGGTGGTAGTGCTGGAGTAGGACTCGAAGCCACGACCTCTTGGTCCACAGGCGAGCATCATAGCCACTAGACCACCACCACCCCGTTGCATAACATCTCAACACTTCTTACCGGCAGTGGGCCGAGGTCATTGGGGTCCAGCGAGGGTCGTCTCCTCATGTGTGGTGGAATCTTCAGCCTGGGGTCCTCCTGCACAGACACAGAAAATCACATGCATTACTAGCGCACATGAATACAAAAATAAGCCCCCAGTGACGTGCAGCTGAAATAAGAAACAAGGACTGTGACTGTTACCCATGTGGTGGTCTTGGTGTTGTGGTCGATGAAGAAGGGCCGCCCGTTGGGGGCGCTGCGCACCTCCCAGCCGGCCGGCATACACCCCGCGTACTCGTAGGTGTGCGTGTGTGTGTGCTGGGGGCCGGGCGAGTGTGGGCCGGGTGAGTGCGGGGGGGCGGGCGAGAACTGGGGTCCAGGCGAGTGAGGAGGGACCGGTGAAAGCTGGGGTCCAGGTGAGTGCGGGAGGCCGGGCGAGAACTGGGGTCCAGGTGAGTGCGGGGGGGCGGGCGAGAGCTGGGGTCCAGGTGAGTGCGGGGGGCCGGGCGAGAGCTGGGGTCCAGGTGAGTGAGGAGGGACGGGTGAGTGGGGCGGGCCGGGCGAGTGCAGGGGCGAGGCCCCGGGCGATATCAGGGGTGGGGCGTACACCGTGGGACTCTGGGAGCGGCTGCAGGTGGCACCACCCACTATGGAAGTGGCAGCGTCAGACGGCTGGATTAACTACGGGGAAGAACAGAATTTGGACGTGGGTCATAAAACAGCATCAGTACTCTTTACCATACAGGCCACTTCTCGGGCTAATGAAATGATGCCCTCATTTCCCCGAGTGTGGTTACAGGTGGTATGTTGCTGCTCAGGTGTGTGTTACCTGGACGAGGGGGCGTGTCCAGGTGGTGGTCCTGGTGTTGTGGTTAATATAATAAATTCTGCTCTTGCTGTCCTGCTTCTCCTCCCAGCCATGGGGCAGGCCTGGGGTGGTGGGCAACATCATCTGGAGACACGAGAGGGACACGTCGTTAATTAGTTTATTCATCAGTTCGAGATTTTCCCACAGGACAGAAAGATGAAAGCAGTGGAAAGAAGAAGTCTGTCCTTCAGTAAGTAGTCCTTCTATTTACCACCAGCTCCCCTTGGCACACTGGTCACGCTGGCATCACTGGCAAACCCACGAGTACGTGTCAGTACAAGGTGTACCCGGATCACTCGCATGTTGAAAATAAATGGAAGCAAATAAACCTTGAAGGCTTTTAAGGGACAGGGTTGGACTCACCACAGGATGGACAGCATGCTCCTCCACCGTCAGAGTCTGTGTGCTCCCTCTCCTGCTGCCATGGCCCTGAGGCTAACACACACACACACACACACTAGAGTTCACTAGGGCTGCATAAAACCCTGATCCATGTTATACTATGTAACAGCAATACTAGAGAAGGCTGCATTATGCAAATTTATTTGTAATATTTCAATAAAGCGCTGTGAACATGCTGACCTCAGAGCGTTCACACAATCCAACAAAATCACTCTCTACAAAACAACACTGCTCACTCCATGACCTGGCACAGTTAACCATCATAACACTGTGATAATGTTTTGACTGGTTACTGTGTGCGTTGTCCCTTTTCCACTGCACTGGTGCTGAAGTTGGGAAGCAGTGAGAAGAAGACCAATTTTTTCAATTAGGGATGCGGAATCGGCCGATAATCGTTTTTTTTAAGTCATCAACATCAGACTGACGCTTAGATTTGCTGATATTTCCAGCTGATATTTGATGCTGCATGTATTGTACGTGTGAAAGGTAGCGCTTGTGTCAGGCATGTCCAGAGTCTGAGGTGGGATTTTATACGGCCCGCGCCTTCTGTCTTAAAATGTCTGGTGTTATTTTGTGTTTAAATTCTGATCACGCAGTGGAACGTTCACCAGCAACATCTCTGGTCTTTACGCTCAACTCTGCTGCACACGTGAAACATGTTTAACTACTAACTGTGTGTTCGCTTCACTTAGTGAATGTGAGCTCACACATGGGCTGCGTCCCGAGCCGTGTACTACTGCACTTAATAGTATGGTAAGTAAGGTGCTCTTATCCTACTCTCCTACGCGGTAGTATGCATCTCGGGAAATGGCCAGGGTTTTCTTGTGTCCATCTTTTCAGCAACTCACACAACTCCATCTTCACACCACTCAGTTCTCAGTTCTAGACCAGGAACGTTTTGGTGCAGGCTTGTAGCTGATTTTGCAGTTGCAGCATTTCTTTTTTATTGAGAAAATATGGCACCAGTTGCATATTAGGAACCGGGACAAGAACATCACTGGCACTGATGGAGGGGAAAAGTGGTGGCTGTGTTTTTGGAGGTGTGTGTGAGTTTATATGTGTGTGTGTGTGTGTGTGTGTGTGTGTGTGCTGATGCTCACAGTGAGGGAGGTGCGGCGGTCGCTGCCCGTCTGTAGTCTGCAGAACTCCTCACAGAAGGATGTGTACTCCAGAGGGGAGTGAGGGGGAGGAGGAGAGATCTGACTCTGGCTGCTGTACAGAGTTCCTTCATCCTCGGTGATGATCTCCCAACTCTACAACACACACACACACACACCTTTAATATGCGAGCTTTAATAAAAATCTATGTGACTTATGGCTTGTTCATACTACACAATTCTGAGAGTATTGTCGGAATGATATTCCATATCCGTATCACACCTGCGCATTGCTGACGTGTGTGTGTGTTTGTGTGTGTGTGTACCTCGGGCGACTCTCTGCAGTCGGTGCTGTCCTCCTGCTCTGAGATCTGTCTGCGAGTGATGAAGGGATGCAGCGTGTGTGAACTCTGCCTCTGTTCTGCCTCTCTCTGCACATCCCTACAACAAAGACGTGTTTGTGTAAATTCACTTCCTAATAAAACCAACAATATCACCACATTCACTTTAGTCCATTATGTAGACTACTTACTCAACTAGAACATTTCATAGCATGCAAGT
The DNA here is from genome assembly GCA_032718565.1 of Distichodus sexfasciatus. Taxonomy (NCBI): domain Eukaryota; kingdom Metazoa; phylum Chordata; class Actinopteri; order Characiformes; family Distichodontidae; genus Distichodus; species Distichodus sexfasciatus. The sequence goes on along the minus strand of JAVGVS010000344.1, from coordinate 150,392 downwards.
ATGCATCACACCAGCAGGAGGCAGTCTAACTTCACCAGCATTTAACACCCCAAAAATGCAGGAAAAGCCCTTTACACAGCGCTCAGATTGAACACACCACACTCCTGCACATGACAACTTGCTGCAATATGAATGTTCAACTAGAAACTTGTGCTAAAGGTGACCTTTAACCTAATGTATTAATGTATTCATTTTTTCTCCACCTGACTGTTGTTGTTGAACATAATTGTAAACCACCTGTTCAGAATTTTCATATTCAACTATGTTCAAATGCACATTTAATGCAAAAAGATAATTCCAGGACCAAACTTGTAGTTTAAATTCTGCATTCTGTATTGTGCATGGTTTTACCATGCGTATGACAATTAACCTCTGTTTCATTCTTTTTAAGATGTGGCAGGCGATATATAAATATAAATACATATATATTCATTAATTTTGAATGCAACATGAAAAAAATTGTGAAAATTAGTCCAAGTTATGGACAAAGCTTCCTTTTTGACACACACTGTAAACAGGGATCTTTTTGCTGCAGGAACGCTGCCTCATTGTAGTTTCTGAACAGCAGCCAGCAACTAAAAAACATTTAGGAACTACGCACTTTAGGATCTAATAGTCTGGTACCAGGTTCCTGAACTTTTGAGTTCTGGTTTCAAGTTCCTCTTGTCAAACCAACATAGATGTGTGTGTGTGAAGGTAAAGGAGGTGTGTATTACTGCATGGTGGGTCTGTGCCACTGTGTGGTTCGGTTCTCGTGGTTGACGTAGTAAGTGCGTCCCAGGTTGTCCTGCCTCTCCTCCCAGCCAGGGGGCAGCGCGGGCAGCTGGTGAGGGCCGAGCGGACCGCACATCTCCTGACTCTCCAGGAACTCCCAACCGGGCTGAAGTGAGTAACAAATCAAAACCAAATTCATGAGGAGTAAACAACTTCAGTGGTGATTAGAGGCTCTAAATGTCAGTTCTGATTCGCTATTCCCCAGCCCTAGTTTAAAGTGGGGGTTAGAACAGCGGAGGTTAGTCTGGTTCAGCGTAGACCTGGATTCAACCCCCACCTCAGAGGCCGAGTCCCAAATATAGAGGGACATGGTGTTCTCCAGGTGCTCCAGCCATGTACAGAGCGGTGACTAAACACACACACACACACCTCCCACTCAACACTACACTCGGTCTGCGGTTAGCTGCTAAGAGGTCGATGAGGATGTTTATATTTGTCTTTAAAATTCTTATCCATAAGATTCTACGAACACTCAGTACACTGTAGGAATTATATTCTTTATGAATTACTGCTTCATATTTATATTTATACTTTTCTATCTATGTCTGATCTGTATATACAAGTTTATACATATCTACCCCCCATCAATAACGTCAGTACACATTTATTAGTTAATATTTAATTTATTTATTTTATATATACTGTATATATACTTTGATCTTTGGTGTTTGTCTGCTGGTTATGGCAATAAAGCTGTGTGTAGCTGTGAGCATACAGGCTGAGACTGACTTAAACCAGACACAGGACATGAGAAAAGTTATAATATTTTATATTCTGTTTATATGTTGTTTATAGGGCTGGGTATCGTTGCTGATTTCCTGAATCGATTCGATTCCGATTCACAAGGTCATGATCCAATTCAATTCTCGATTCAATTCGATATCGATTTATTTAGAGATTTCTTTGTGTCAATACTAGTTTTGCTTGGTTATAAAATAACTTGTTTTAAAAGCGAAGTGTTGCCAAACATCGGCCTTTAGGCCAGACAGTGATCTGAGCGGAGCAGCTTCAGTCATGGCTCTATTTGGTTTGGGTTTCGCCGGTCTCACGTTTTTATAGCTCTCCTTGCACGGTCGCGAGAAGTAGTGCATAGCCGCAGGAAAAGATCGATCCGTGGATTTTTGAATCGATATCGTATTTTTCGAACGAGAATCAATATTGATCGGTGAATCGATTTTTTGAACCCAGCCCTAGTTGCTTATTCTATGTGGCTTATTTGCTCTTTGTCGCTGCACAGTTAAAGCTGCAGCCACGTCGTCTCGTCTCTCTGTATACCTGTACAGTATATAGCAGAGATGACCAAAAGTTTACATTGACTTGACTTAAACTAGATATAAAACAGGGTAATTACATGGTCATTTACTGTCACTGCAGCTTTGATGCTGGTCATGCAAAACACTTTATTAATAGCAGGAGCTGTAATTCTACTGTGGGTACGGTGTGTGTGTGTGTGTATTTTTGCCAGCTGTGTTAACACAGTGTGATGTAATCTGAGACGCGGTCTTACGTCCAGCTCCTCGCTGGGTTCAGGCTGCTCCTCCTCCGAGCCGCTGCTCTTGGGCAGGTAAGTCATCTTCAGCCGCAGGTGACCTTTCACCCTGGACTTGTGGCTGCACAGAAAGCAGACACAACATGAATATCACCATCGCTAAACATTCACTTGTGTTAAAATGACAGAGAGATACAGTGCTGTGCAAAAGTTTTAGGCAGGTGTGAAAAAATGCTGTAAACTAAGAATGCTTTGAGAAATATAAATAATGATTGTTTATTTTTATCAATTTACAAAATGCAAAGTGAGCGAACAAAAGAAAAATCTAAATCAAATCAATATTTGGTGTTACTACCTTTTGCCTTCAAACCAGCATCAATTCTTATAGGTACACTTGCACAAAGTCAGGGATTTTGTAGGATTATAGTCATTATATTATTTTGTAGGATTATAGTCATGATATTATTTTGTAGGATTATAGTCATGATATTATTTTGTAGGATTATAGTCATTATATTATTTTGTAGGATTATAGTCATGATATTATTTTGTAGGATTATAGGATTATAGATCTGTGGTTAGTTCTCCAAGATGTTTGGAACAACCTACCAGCCGAGTTCCTTCAAAAACTGTGTGCAAGTGAACCTAGAAGAATTGATGGTGTTTTGAAGGCAAAGGCTGGTCACACCAAATATTGATTTGATTTAGATTCTCTTTTGTTCATTCACTGCATTTTGTTGATTGATGAAAATAAATGATTAACGCTTCCATTTTTCAAAGCATTCTTTGTTTACAGCATTTTTTCACACCTGCCTAAAACTTTTGCACAGCACTGTACATATCTGTTACTATTAAAACACTTAATTCATTAAGCTTCATTCTTAAATTTGACAAACCTTCTCGGATGCAGAACAAAATCCTTGAACGTGTACGGCCTCTCACAGCCCGGAGCTTCTGTCTGGATCAGAGGAAAATGAAGTATTACACACAAATATTACACACATTTACACAAATCTAAGTGAATTACATGCATTCACCTTATGAGATGTTTATTCTAGGTATTCTATCTTTATTTACTGCCTAATATTACTGGAACATCATATGCTGGTGTCACGGCTCTTCTGGACTTTGGCCGGACAGCGCTCCCTCGGACCCGGTAAAGCTATTTCAGTTCTTCTGTTTAGTTCTGTTCTCTGGTTGCACTTTCAGTGTTGTTCCTGTTGTGTCTAGTCCACCTTGTGTGTCCTCGGTTAGTCTTAGCTTTCCCCCGTTAGCTTGCTCCCCACGTCCAGGTTTCTGTGTCTGCACTGCGCGCCCTCGTGAGCAGTTCACTCACCCCACTTCCGTATATGTTGTCTGCACTACGTGCTCCTCTCCTAGTGGGCTAGTGTCTGTTTAGAGCACACCCTCGCTTATTGCTACTTTCACCTGCGTCTCGTTTGCCTTTAGTTTGGGTTTGTTCGGTTGTGTGGCGTTTATTTAACCCAGTTCAACCCGCGCCGTCTCCCTCGTGATATGTGTGCTTCTGACTTACGTTGGTTTTGTTCCTGTTTTGAGTATTGGTCTTTCACCCGTGTTTCTGGTGTTTTTCCCCAGGCTCATGTCTCCCAGCAAACCCCGTCCGGTCAGGCTGCCAAGGCTCTCCAGTGCCTGGATGGTTTCTGTTTTCGCGTCGTGGGACTCTGAGTTTCAGTCTGCTCTTTCTGCTTTGCCACGGAGGATTTCTCCCACCACGTTCAGTAAGCTGGGAGCACGGGCCCGTCTTTATTTTCATACTTTTGTTCCTGTCTCTTTTTTGTCTGTGTTTTGGCCCTGCATGTTTTTTCAATAAACCCTTTTGTTCCACCTGCATGAGTGTCCTCGCCTCCAACTCAACCCACACCATGACAACTGGACATGACGTTGTTTTCTTCACAAGGTCCAGAGCTGCTCATTTATGTACATACTTGATATGGAAAATACCAAGGCAAACCTGATATCCTTTATTCTGCAAATGTTTGTTTTAGTTTATTGATTGATTGATTGATTGATTTTTACTTTGTTGTCTTAATTTTATAGGAAATATTTTGAGATTTTTATTGATAAATGTCTGTCACAGTGGTAAATGATAGTTGAACGCTGGAACATTCTATATCTTATTATAATGAAGAAAAATATGTAATAGTCCAGAGGGAAATGAGCTGATCTCTGGAATACAGTCAGATACACCTGGAATACTTTACAGTCTAAAAATACAACTTATCTGAGTGCACTGCGTAAGGTGTCTAGAGTTCAGATTCAGCCGTATGTGTGTCTCCTATATGAGGTTACTGCAGGTACCAAAATGAATGCAGTTTGCAGCTTGAACCCTCACAACGTTAAGTAAGCAGTTTAGATGTAGAACGTGGAGGATAAAGAATGTGTTGCTGCTGCCGGGGCTCCGAGCGCGTGTCAGTATTTATGGTGGTGTTGACAATGAGCTCCACTAGCATGATGGAGGGAGTCATTTACACAACAGCACCACCATCAGCCGCCACACACACACGCACACACACACACGCTATGCAGTAAATAAGGGCTTTAACACTCGCCAACAGCAGGACGGGAGAGTTTTCTTAGTTTTGGTTCAAATATACACGCGGACACGGGGCTGTGAACCGACTTGTGCTCGAGTCAAGACGAGGGAATCCTGGACGATATGACCTCAAATCAATATCACGATTAATTGAACATTTTACCTCGACTCCAATTAAGTGCTGGTTGTTTTGTTTGTTTATTTATTTCTGTCTTTTTGCCCTCATAGTTCAAGATTTGTACCGTGCTCAACTATGACAGCTGGGATCATTTTTAAATGAAAGAATGCAGATCTTATCGTTGTGTTTTTAAAATAACTAACAAGGAAACAGTACATGAGCCCTCACTGCGGAAAGTATTAACGGAATAGTTTTAAAAAGTATTATGAGAATTTCAAAACTTATTAAACTAATCAACATAGTCAAAATGACGTTCTAAATCTTGGTTTTGATTCATTGTTGATGAACCACTCAGCCCAACTCTGAGAGAACTCTAAAAATGTAACTGTCTGTATTATACATTTCTTATTTGGAACTGATGGCATTGGTCAAATTAAAAAGAAAATAAAGTTATACAAAAAAGAAACTGGATAAAATACTGTGTTGCAAAAAACATTGCCTACATGTGACACCTAAACATGCAATATCAGACCCCAAACATCGGCCCGACTGATAATCGCTCAACCCTTACTGTGCACATAAATACTGTGTTCAATAAAAAATAAAAGTCAGCGAAAGAGCCAGTGATCAATATGAGATAATATCATATGCTGATTGCACCCATCACTTCCATTCCTATCATATCACAAAAACAGCAACAAAAATATCATGTGACATTGTTATTGATTAGCTTAACCAGACACTTAGATGAATAACAATGTTCTTTTAATAAAAATACAGCTGTTCGGTATAAAGTGGTGATACAGTGCGTCTGATGTATGTTTTCGTTGTGGATCAGTGCTGTCGATCATAACACACATATGCTCAGTGTTTTAGACAGTGCAGCATTACAGTAAATACACAAGCAGTCAGAGTGCAGCGTTCCTCGTTAAACGTGGTTGGTAGGAGAGAGGATCTGCAGCTTCACTTCTCTTGTGTTGATACTGACTGGTTTGTATTTCCAGCTCTGAGCTGTGGGGGTTTTTATTCCACAATGGGAGCTGAAACGTGTGACTCCACTCTGCTGGAGAGCTGTGTTCCTCCTGCCACGCGTTTGACCCTGATTCTGAGATACAGTGCACCCAGATTGGGTACGGGTGGCAAGATTGCACAACCTGATTACTACGGTATATTCATTTTCATTAGAATTTTTATGGCGAGTCATTTATGATATAATCCATTATGACCTACAACCACTTCTCCGATGTAGAATCCTCCAAGTCTGCAGCCGCGAAACATCAGTATGTGATTCATAGTACAGTGATGTTAACTGGGTTTTGTTTTCAGGTCAATTGAATCAAACACACATACACACACACCTCTAGCCGTTCTTGGAAGAGCTGAAAGTGAGCTGCTGACCCCCATGCTGGCCTGTGTCTATTTTTCCGTCGGTTCCCTGAATTATGGCTGCAAGTGTAACTCTTACACTACAAACTCTTCCAAGGTAACTACTTTTTCTCTGAAGCCACGTGAGCGCCACACCGACCCGAGCGTACGCACATCACAACACTCTTATTTAGACTCTTTCTCCTGTTGCACATGATAACACACGAGCAGCGCTCACAGCGTGTGGTCAAACTCTCTCAGACACCCCAAACTGCAACAAAAGATTTTACTACGAGACTGTCCCACACTTACGTTAATATCATTCCACATGTTTATACACTGCAAAAAATGAAATCTTAACAAGCCAGAAAATCTTAAAAAGGAAAAATTGATCGCTTTTTTTTATTTTAAGAATAACTGACAGCCCTAGACTTGTAGGTGTAAGATAAATAATCTAATTTTAAGAAATGTTGGCTATAATTATCTTATTAAGAAAAATTGCTGATTTTAAGAACTATAAAAATAAAATCAGAAATTTAATTAAGAGAAACGAGACAGTTGTCCATGCTCTCCACTACGAGTTAAGAAATTCACTTGACAACTGCTTATTTTTAAGGATATTAAAAGCTAAAACATGGAAAAATATTTTTCCTGTTTTAGGAGATCTTAACAAGATAAATTTTCTCCACCATTGCTTGAATCATTTTGCTTGATTCTGGAACCTTCTTTCTTATTATCCTTATCTTTTTCTTACACTGATTTTTTGCAGTGTAGATGTTTATACAGCCTTGTGTGTGAAAGTGAGTGATTATCTGTCATTTATGGGCCTAGCACAGCACGATGCCACAACCACATGTGACCTCTGCATTTTGACCCATCATTGAAGGAGCAGTGGGCAGCCCTGCAATCACCGGGGGTGCTTCGGGGCGGTATCTTGCTCATAAGTACCTCAGTGGTAACTTCACCGGTCCTGGATTCGAACAGGCAACCTTCTGATCACGGGGCCCAACACCCTACTGTTACGCCACCAACTGCCCCTCTAAAAAGACTGTCACACACACACCTCATATTTACATTTGCAACAGTGGAAATTTATGCAGAAAGATGTCAGATGTGTACTACACATGTTTACTGGGAAAGTTTAGCAAAGTAAGAAGCATACAGTGCATGACCTGACGTTTGGCCACGCCCCCAGCTGGTGCTGTAGCGAGTGGCCATGCCCCCCGAGCGCAGCAGCAGTGGCCGGCCCGCCCCCGATACCAGCACCATGAAGGCGAGCTGGAGGGATCTTTGTTTTCGGAAAAAATCATTTCCAAACCTTTTCCAGCTGTGCCATTTGTCTCGGCGCTGCTCCCTCGCAAATGATTTTACAGCTTCGGTTTCAACTCTTTCAACGTGTTTCATTTCTGTACGCAGCTGAGATGACAATAAGGTTTACTTTAGCTTGACTCTAACACAGGTTGAGGCCTCTAAATATGCACCGTGCATCATATTTTCTGACAGATAAAAACTCTTTCCTCAGTGTAAATCTAACACAGCTCCACTGCCTTTAGTGGTTTCCCTTTTTCCACATATCTCAGAATCAGGGTCAAACGCGTGGCAGGAGGAACACAGCTCTCCAGCAGAGTGGAGTCGCACGTTTCAGCTCCCATTGTGGAATAAAAACCCCCACAGCTCAGAGCTGGAAATACAAACCAGTCAGTATCCTTTAAAGAGAAGTGAAGCTGCAGATCCTCTCTCCTACCAACCACGTTTAACGAGGAACGCTGCACTCTGACTGCTTGTGTATTTACTGTAATGCTGCACTGTCTAAAACACTGAGCATATGTGTGTTATGATCGACAGCACTGATCCACAACGAAAACATACATCAGACGCACTGTATCACCACTTTATACCGAACAGCTGTATTTTTATTAAAAGAACATTGTTATTCATCTAAGTGTCTGGTTAAGCTAATCAATAACAATGTCACATGATATTTTTGTTGCTGTTTTTGTGATATGATAGGAATGGAAGTGATGGGTGCAATCAGCATATGATATTATCTCATATTGATCACTGGCTGTTTCGCTGACTTTTATATTTTATTGAACACAGTATTTATGTGCACAGTAAGGGTTGAGCGATTATCAGTCGGGCCGATGTTTGGGGTCTGATATTGCATGTTTAGGTGTCACATGTAGGCAATGTTTTTTGCAACACAGTATTTTATCCAGTTTCTTTTTTGTATAACTTTATTTTCTTTTTTAATTTGACCCAATGCCATCAGTTCCAAATAAGAAATGTATAATACAGACAGTTACATTTTTAGAGTTCTCTCAGAGTTGGGCTGAGTGGTTCATCAACAATGAATCAAAACCAAGATTTAGAACGTCATTTTGACTATGTTGATTAGTTTAATAAGTTTTGAAATTCTCATAATACTTTTTAAAACTATTCCGTTAATACTTTCCGCAGTGAGGGCTCATGTACTGTTTCCTTGTTAGTTATTTTAAAAACACAACGATAAGATCTGAATTCTTTCATTTAAAAATGATCCCAGCTGTCATAGTTGAGCACGGTACAAATCTTGAACTATGAGGGCAAAAAGACAGAAATAAATAAATAATAAACAAAGCAAGCAGCATAGTGGAGTCAAGGTAAAGTGTTCAATTAATCGTGATATTGATTTGAGGTCATATCGTCCAGGATTCCCTCGTCTTGACTCGAGCACAAGTCGGTTCACAGCCCCGTGTCCGCGTGTATATTTGAACCAAAACTAATTATATTTTGACCATCACCGATATTAAGTAATTAACAAGGTACTACTGCGGCTCCACTGCCGTCTCTTCTCTCTGTGCCGTTTGTTCTCGACTCACTGCTTCATTTAATGTCCCGCGCATAACCGTGTTGTCACTCACACCGACGTGCGATGTTTTGGAGAAATATCATATTAAAGCACATTTTCCAAGTTAGTGGAGATTTGCATACCACTCAAACGTGATATCAAATTTACGCCAGCTCTGAGAGTATAAATCAGCTCAACTGGCATGGAAATGACCACTATGGAGCCAATCTCATAAATGTGAATAACTTCTCCACCAGCCCAGGGCACCAGGCAAGCTCTCCAGATGGTGATGTGTGTGTGTGTGTGTGTTTAGATCAGGGCTTGGTGTAATTAGGTGAAGCGGTTCGGCCTGTGCCATGCCGGTAAATGTGATGTGGAAAAAGTTAAAAGATGCCAAACCTTTGAAGGGAAGCGTTCTGTGATCAATTCTGACGCTGAGTCACTCAACTCTAGCTAGTGCACATGTTAGTTTGCTAAATGAGACAGCTTGCAAAAGCAAAGGAGAGTAGATTAAAGATTAAAATAAACTCATTTTTGTCCATAAATTCGAGTGCTGAGACTAAATTTAAGTGAGTGATTATTCCGAAACAGAAGTTGCCTAGAGCAGGGCATTAGTTAATTAAACTAAACTGACATGCAGGACCTCTATTCAACGTAATCTCGCTCATGACAGCTCTTTTGATTATTTAGGAAATTCTCTTAACCTTTATCTTGTTTAAATTCTGTTAATACTTTCCCCAGTGTTTCCCCTTAAAAACACAGCAGTGTGTATGTTGTTACATGACTTCGCCCCCTCCACGCGTGGGTTTACTTCAGATATGTGACCCTCCACGGAAAAACCAGTAAACATGCATAGCGGAGAATTCTGAGATAAGCGGCGTTTATATTTAAGTGAATTAAGAAATGTTGGATTTTTAGTTTTTAGTGTTTTGAAACAGTGGAAGGTCTATACTGTACTGTTGTGAATAATTTTTGCCTGAAAAACTTCACGCTTTCTTGAGGGTGAGAATTCAATTCCAGCAGAATGTTAAAAAGTTTGTGTTTTGACACGCTCTACTTCAATATTTCGCTAAATCCACTGGTTGACTAAGCGTGAAGATATTTCTCGGAATCCATCTTCGTCTCCGGTTCAGTTAACCTAACGCCAGGTAGGCTATCCGTTAATGGCCTTGAATGCAGCGTAGGCTAAGCGTAAATGCAAAAGTAGCGCGACCGCCTGGCGTCTGTGGGTGCTCTGGCGATGTAGTCAACCAAAGGCAGATTTCTCCGTTTCTCACTTGGCGTACGACGGAGAAACCCGACTCCTTTGAATGTTGATATCTCGATCATATGTCGTCCCATTCATTCCGCCCATAGGTATCATTTTTGAAGCTTGATTTGTAAACATAATAACTCAATTTTGAAAATTTAAAGGCGACTGGTTTTTTGCCGTGGAGGGTCAGATATTTGTAGCTTTCATTAGAGCAAAAGCTTTAGAATACCTATAATATAATATACTCAATATATAAGTACAACCCTGAACTCTGAGGGCAACAACAACATCATTTTTCATTAATCGTAACTGAGAATTAAAATGTTGAATTACTTGTGATTCTGATATGACATCGTATCGTCCAGCCCTATAAGTCACTCTGGATCAGAGCGTCTAAAATAATGGCATAAATGTGAATGTGAATGAATCAGGTGCTGAACTCTGTAAGTCCTCGTCCCTCAGCCATATCCCGACTCCTCGGTGGTTGTTTGTGCTTAACGCTGGAGCTAGAAACTCTCTAATCTCTGCTGCTGATGCTGCTACTGATAGAGCTAATGGGACTCAGGTGGAAAGTGATTCCTGTTCAAAATGTTTGCTCCGATACAGCAGAACAAACAAACCACTCATTCCTAAAGCTCACAGTGGTCACCTACAGCAGATCATAGGGCTGGCCGATATCAGCTCAAATCAATTATCATGATTAACTCAACATTTAAAGCTTGACTACGATAAGGTGGTATATATATATATTTTTTAAACAACAATTTTTTTTCAAACATTGTCATACAGATTAATTACAAAAGCGTTCAAATTTTTCCATTATAACCCGATAACACAAAAAAACCCACAAATAAGTAATTAATTAAAAAATATATATATAAGTAATAATAATAATAATAATAATAAACTTAATAATAATAATAATAATCATAAATGAACACAAAGTCCAAAAAAAACAAAAAACAAAAAAAAACTAACAAAAAACCAAAAAAACAAACAAAAAACCTATACAGCTATAAGATGAGTGGTATATTTTTATTGTGAGCACAGCACAGTGTTCACAGAGCAGTGGGACGCTTTTTGCTGCTGCCCAGAGAGCAGTGCTTGGGGATGGTATCCTATGGGGCAGGTGGTGGCGTAATGGTAGGGTGATCACCCTGAGATCAGAAGGTGGCAGGTTCGAATCCAGGGCCGGTAAAGTTACCACTGAGGTACTCATGGGCAAGGTACCGTCCCCAAGCACTGCTCCCCGGGTGCTTGTTAGCTGCCCACTGCTCCTTCACGGATGGGTCAAATGCAGAGCACTGTGTGCTGTGCTGTGGTGTGTTCACAAATAATCACTTACTTTCACCTTTCCTGGTCTGGAACTTGAACTGGCGACCCTCTGACCACAGGCCTGACTCCCTAACCATTACACTACCAACTGCCATCTAACAAGTTCACTGACAGAGTTTATACTGTAAATGTAATGAAAGTGTTATTATTTTTTAAATAATCATAAACACACACACAGACGTAGAGTAAGTCACATGATAACACACACACTAGTAGGTTTTGTAGATGAACGCTACATGAACACACATTGGGGAAGTAAGAATTCCATTTTTCACCTGAATTTCCAAAATAATGTTCATCAGCAAGATTACGTTGATGACTTTCAGATTAAATGTTCAGCCCTAACACTGTGTCCTACTTGATGAGGTCAGTGAGGGTTTTGGCTCTTTCTCAAGGGCAACATGGTGGCTGAAGTGGAAAAAGTAATGATGCTGATACCAGCTGCTGGCTCTGATACAGGTAAAGCTGCTATCACAGACACCTTAGAGGAGACAGTATTACTCAAATCATCAACGTGTTGACGACCGTACTAATGTAGAAAAACGTGAAAAACTCTACTTACAGCAAATGGTGAAGACCAGAACTATCTACTGGAGAGGTACTTTGGTGAGCAAAACGTTTTGTGCTCGCACTCGACTCTGCCTCCCTCATTTATCAGCACCGCTATCGACAGATATAAGCATGAACATATTGGATATCAATAATTCCCAATATGGTGAATCACTAATAATGTTCAAATTTGTTTAGTAAACATTTACATAATAAATTCATATTTATAATTGACCTGACCCTTAATTAACTATCACACTCACAAAAGCCAATGTTTTATAATACTCTTGTGCCAAGACAGTTGATCATAATGTAGCCAAATACAAAAAGGGACACGAGACAGTTTTTTTGAGTATTATTTAAAAGTTGTGGACCTCAATATTTTCTCGAGTGTTGCTGTTTTCACTGCTTACCACATGAGGCCCGCTGTTTGCCTGCTTATTCATTTGTGACATGTCCACTTTTGTAATTTCTAAATCAACATGACGCACGCCGGACGACTTCTTGAAGTAGAACAATCTCTGAAGTGTGCATTAAAGCTCTCAAGCAGCCGAGACCACAGATGAGCACAATCACACACAACAGCAGTGAGATATTACAGCAGGAAAAACACACACAGTCATCTGCAACCCATTTACAGCACAGTGACCCTTCAGAAAACACACACAGTCATTCTGCGACTGGTACTGCTGCGTAACACAGTGTGCGAGTGACCTTGAGGACACGGCCAGATTGGAACATGACCACACACACACACACAGAAGTCTGGGAGTCCAGATAACACACGTCAGGGTTTCCCTAGGAAAAGTGCTTTAAACAAGGTGCTAAATGCTTGAGAGTGGAGCTGGAACGCTGTGGACCATCTCACCACATCACCATCCCCTTAACATTCAACATTTTATGTATTTAATCTTTTTCCCTATCAACTATAAAATAAGACTTTGGCATCCGTACACTTTAATGAAGATTAGGGTTGCCCGATTCAGAAAATCTCACGATTCGATTCCGATTCCTGGGCTCACAATTCGATTCAAAATTGATTCACAAATCCCTCCGATCACGGGGTCAACTACCAAAACGTTACACTACCACTAGGGATGCACCGATTGCAATTTTCTTGGCTGATTCTGATTACCGATTTTTTTGTAAGTGTGATCAACCGATACCGATTTTTCCGATAATGATTTTTTTCCCAGATAACAGAAAATTAGAGCTGCTGCGAGTAGTCGACAACATGGACACAAAAAATGGGTTTCAACTTTTTTAATGTAACGCGGTAGTTACTTCCCTGTTTACTAGTTACTTTTATAATAGTGACATATAATAGTGGCAGCTAAAATGTAACTTGTAAAATGTAACAACTCCAGTAATTCGACGTCCAAAAAGTAACTCCTACTTGGCATTGTGTATTTTGGGCAGAGGCGATTTATCAGATTTCTGAAGCCTGTATCCTCAACTATGGAAAACGGCTGATCATCTAGTGATCATCTTGTGACTGACTTGTGCATCTGTGTTTATGTTGAATTGGGGACAGACAAGTGGAAAAACCCCGCCCCCAAACTGCCAAAACCCGCCCCCTTTCAAACCGCGCGCAGAGGAAAAAAGACATTCACGAGAGGAAAAATACAGTTTGCGCACAATATGATCACAACCGCGCCCTCGAGTCTTAATTTTGTGCTCTTGAGTTTCACATTTGCGCGCGCAAATTTTTTCAAAATTCATTTCGTTGCCGCACGATGTCACCCCATTCAAAGTGAATGAGAAACACCTCCGTTGAGCGAACATGTGAACGCTGCCTGAATGCGCGCGTGGCTGTGCTGCAAGTAATGCGCATGCGCAAGATCGGTTTGAAATCGGCAGTACGTGTGAGTGATCGGCCGATCACCGATCAGGCCAAAAATCGGCCGATTCTGATCGCTGGCCGATCGATCGGTGCATCCCTAACTACCACCTGGCCCAAAATGTGGCCGCATTAAAACCCATTCAGACTCATACTGTATACATAACGTGCAATCCATTACAGCAACCCCTGCACTGTGTGAGCAGAGCGGAGTGGTTTAGGCATTTAAAACATTCAACACTGACTACGCACGTCAAGAGAAAGAACCACACGAGTCCAGGTTTCAGAGCCACTAAATGGTGAAGGCTTCTGCTGTGTTCTTTTATATGTTGAATTACTCCATATGCTAACAGAATAATATAAAGGAATACAAGAACTGCTCCTGAATTAACCTAAATTGTGCCTCGAATACAATGTGTCTTGTGTCTTTAAGACTAATTCTGCTGTTAATTTGCAGTTAATTGTTGGTAAACGCTCCTTATCCTTGGCCTATAGATCTGAGCTCGGCTCTGGCGTCTCACGGCCGTCTTGTACAGAATGCAGAGCAAACGGATCGCGCGTCCAAAACGGGATTATATAAGAGTACAGAGCTGGAGAAGGCAGGAGCTATACATATCAGCTGAACATTTAGCACCGGGGTAAAATCAGCCTGGAGAGAAAACCACAGAGAGAGGGAGAGAGAGAGAGTCCATCGGGAACAGCACATGTAGCTCTCACACAGCTGTACAACCATGCTTTATATCATACACTGCTGAGTAAAAACTATATTATTCCTAACAGACGGGACCGTTTTGACTCTTAATTAATCAAACAATAACACGACTAGACCAGAAAAACTGTGTGATTAATGTGTGCTAAAAGTAGAAAGGGGTAAAGTGGTGAAAAAGTAAAAAGGTGAAATAAACAATAAGGGAATTACTGGCCGATGCTGATGATATATTTAACATGCTTATAGCTGCCAATACCCACAACGATGCTGATAAATGAGAAAATCGGAGTTGAGCACGTAAAGACAAGATTAAAGTTTCACTGCACGATCAGAATTTTTACACATTTCCAGCGTAGTGCACAGAAAAAAGTCACCTCCCACCCTATGTAGTGTACAAAGTCAAATAGAGCGCGTGTGACTCTCCATGTGCACTACCTTGCGTGTAGAGAATCATTAAGCTACAACCCCGACTCTTTCCTGAGGTGCATGCTACCACAAAGGCCCAATCCCAACACTCCCACTTAGCACTACCCCTTAGCCCTACCCCTCCGTTTTGCGCGTACCCGCGTAGGGAAGTGTTGTCCCATTTCTTTTTAGCAGCGAGGGGTAGTGGTGTTGAGCCCTCAAGATAGCCTTCGAAACGGAGATTTTTCAGATGCTGACTCAAAACCGAGTGAAAGAAGAAAATTCCCACAATGCATTGCAATACACAATCAAGAAAAGAAAAGATGGCTAGTGGTGTGGGGAAAGAAGTTCATAAATGTAAGTACATCTTTATAAATACGCTTGCAAAAAAATCAAGTTTTAGCGGAATATCTTAGTTTAATGTAAGTGAAACGGAGTATGAGGTTGAATTTTTCAAAAACGATTTGCTGAAAATCGCTAATTCCGTGCGTAGAGACAGAGCAGTATCTCTGTAGTATTTATAGAAAAAGAACCGAGCAGGGGTGAGTTTCACAAAACCGTCGAAAAAATAAGAACGTATTATTCAGAGAGAGAGCGTTCAGAGTCCTATTTATGTGTTTTGGCTACAACACTTTTGGGAAACTCACCCCCGATTGTTTTCTGACGTAAGCGAGTGGTGTCCCGATTCCTAGGTAAAGATTTCAAGCCCTACGCCTTGTGGCTACGATCTGTGAAGTCAACTTCGAAAGGGAGGGCCCTCGAAATCGAGTGGTAGGGCTAAGGGAGGAGAAATGGGATTGGGCCTAAATATGTGTGAGCTCACCCTGACTAAGTGGAACAAACACACAATTTAGCCAAAAAATGTTCTAGTGTGCAGGCAGTTGAGCGCGTGAAGAGATTTTGCTGGTGAATGTTCCACTGCGTGCTCAGAATTTGGCAGAAATTTTTGGTAGATATCAGTGAATGAGGCCCAACATTTTTATTGTCTCATCAGGTCGTGTTGTGGCGATAAATGCACAAAGCACTTCTGACTGCACAATCCCTTCCCTCCCACCTCCCGAAATCCTAAACCATCTCTGACCCATAAGCCCCAGCAGGTGAGTGAGCGCTCCTCCTCTCCCGTCGTCCCGTTAAATTTGAGTGGTGGTGCACGAGGCGTGGCGGTGCGAGAGCCAGACAAACTGGAGACAGCTGGAGTATTTATATCCCTGCTGAGGCCCTGTGGCCCCCCAGCCCGCTATAATTAACCCCCAGAATAAATAGTTCAATCACTCCCAGCGCTAACCGAATAATAAAAAGAGAACCCACGTGTGTGTACAAACAGGACCACTCTCACGTCAACACTCGCCCCGCGTCTCACACCGGACTTCTCTCATTTTGGTATTCAGTCTGGGGCTGGGCGATACCACCTCAAATCAATATATCAATTGACAGGATATTTTACCTCGATCATGATTAATGGATGATTATTTTGTGTTGCCCTCACGGCGCACTGACACGGTCAGTACTGTAAATATGCTCAAGTGTTAGAGCTGGGGTATTTAAAATATGAAATCAGTACATGAGAGGGCGCATCTCTTTGTGATTTTAAAATAACTGAAGGAAACACACGCAGATGTGGTGACAAACTGGACGGGGTGGGATTTATATTATTATCAATATATTTTATCATTATAACAGAATGTTAATCAATCGATTAGTTGAAATTTTGATTAACTGCCCAGCGCTAGCTTTTGCCGAATTATAAAAATACAATTTTCCAGCTTTGGAATTGACTGTGGAAATTTTACTGGGATTGATTTTTGATGAATTGTCCAGCCCTAATTCAGCTGTCCAAATGTCAGCCCTCTTTAAATACTCACAGGAACACAAGCAACGCTTCTGAATGTTTGTCCACATGGTGCTGGCCACCGAGCTCGCCGTCAGCTGCTAAACGCTACACACAGCTCGCACTAGCTTACTCAGGAAGAACATTTCCACAAGCACAAGTTCCCTGAAAATGTTGCTCGAGCACATAATAACTGCTGTCAAATAAATAAATAAGACGGCCAACAGCATATTCATATCCACAATGCTGAACACTGCATAAGCACTCACTCAACCTGCATTTACCTTCTTAATGCTTATTTCTTTAAATATTTAATGACTATTGTTGTTTGTGCAGCAAAAGACTGATTTCTCATGCTCCCTTAGTTTAAATAAAAACACTGTAATTTTGATATTATTAAAGACACATAATAGTTATGTCAATCATACCTTATTTAATAATATACCAAATCTTCAAACCAAATCCAAATCACCAAATCTGATTTGTAAAGGTGACAGACATTATGAATCAGTAGCTATATAGTGCTGTTTAAGAGAGAGAAAATGTGTGACCTTGAATTATGATCAATACAGTAGTAACAACAATACGTCAGCTAGTGTAAAATTCAAACATTCTCAGTTAATTTCCCAAATATTACCTGAATGTCAAATTTTGCTCCCTCACCCCAACAAATCAACATCAACATTTGCCTCTGCATGTAAGTCAGCTACGTGAGTTTCCCCAATATTCTCCAAAATAAATTTAACCTCCCCTAATCCCACATTTTGTTCATTCACTCAAAGTCGACGTCAACTTCATGCATAACGAGAAGCTCATTAAAGCCCTCAGTGAAAGATCAGAACGCTCACCACAACGATCCCCTCGGGGCAGGTAAGATTCCTTTTGTCGCTTGCCCTGGCGTTCCTTGGCGACTCTTTTGCAGCGCTGCCTCGAGACACGTGTATGTGCACATGGGCCGTTCCGTTCACAGAGCCAAGCTGTTTGGTGTTAAACATATGACATGATATTTCAGAGCTCCCGCAGGGCACCTCCAGGGAGACGCTCCTCTGCAAGCCCTGGTGGAAAGCGCTTTCCTGCGGCACGTCGGATTTCGGGCAAATAATGGGGCAGGTGTGGTGCCTCTTCTCGGCAGACGCCTTTCCCGTGGGCAGCAGGCAGGCCGAGGTGCTTCGGAACAGTTTCGAATTACGACTCCCCACTTTGGAGGTAGATTCCTCTGACTTTTCCGAGAGTTTGGGGTTGTCAGCGTTTACCATGGTCCTGGACGCACTTCCCCTGCCCGGAGGGAGCGGCGGTTGGTTGGCACAGGGTACCAGCACGTTGGAGTGCTTTTCGGTCCGTTCCGAAGTTGCTGCAGAATCCACAGGAACGCTGAAATGAAGGATGGTTCTGGCATCCCGGAACTCTGGGGTGGAACCGCTGCTCTTGGACAGCCTCAGTCCATTAACGGCTGTGGCCACGGAGGCCTTGGGTTCGTCCTGAGCAGCATCGGTGGCTGCGGAAAGCTGCAGCTGGTGTGAGGTTTGAAAGGGCCCTCGGACGGAGGGAGGAAGGGAGGGAACCAGAGACGGCGCCACGGGACTAATAGGCGAAGCGGGAGGTGTAGTGCAAGGACTGCGAGGGAAGATCACCAACGAGGAGCACCGCCGCAGAGGAGCTCTGGCTTTGCGCCGGGGCGCTCTGTCGTTGGGAGCCTTGCGCTCCGGGACGTCCGGCTCAAATATGCTGTTGCTGCTGCAGTAGCCGACATCACTGGCCGTGCTGCTGCTGCAAGAACCTGCGTCAGAGCTTCCTCCAGCTCCTCCGTCACCGTTTGCGGGGTCGGCTTCCTCCGCAACGCCGTCACTGTTGTCTGCATCGCCGTTCTTCCTGCCACAGGGTTGTAAAGAAATCTGCAGCATGCTCTTCTTGCTGCCGCTACCGCTGTTCACCTTGGGTACGAAGACGGTGGTGTGCCGCTGCAAACTGCCATAATCTGGTGAAAGGGGAGGTAATGCCAGAGCAAGCTGTCCTGGAGTCACTTTCATGTGGAAGGAGGTAAGTGGAGCAGGAGCCTGAGCAGGAGCCTGACCCTCTGCAGGACTCCCATCTTCCGTGCATTGGCTGCAGGTCTCAGAAAGAGGGTCTGTGTTGCTTCTCCTGGTGGCGAAGTGCAGACGGAGACGCCTCGCCATTCGTGATAACTTCCTAGCACCGATTGCAATGGAACGGAAAAGCGAGCCAAGGCAAACGTAAGGGGGAAAACACCACACTAAAGACGTTGTAATCCATGGTGAAAAGGGTTAGAAATCTAGAAACGAAAGAGGACAAGAACCGGCAAAGCAACTGGTCCAGATCCCACGCTGTGATTACAATCGTTAGCGTCTGCACATAGCCAAAATAGCTCCAGTGACAAGCCGCATTCCTTCTTGACGTTCCTTCGACGCTAATGGCCACCGCAGGTCAAATACGGAGCAAAGAGAAGCCGCTAGCATACGGGAGCGCCGCCCTGCAAAGGCTAACACCCCGGTGGTCTTTCTCTTTAAGGAAGCTGAAGCAACTTCTGGCTCTAAATTTCTTAGAGGCAACAGCTAAAGACAGGCAGAAGGCAGAATCTCCCACCACGTCCTGCCTCCTTTCTGCACAGCCAGCAACTGCGCTTTAACTGCGGCTTCTGCAATTCTGCGAGGAACAGATCCTGAGCTTTGTGGTGGAGGGGGTGCGACGGATGGGGGCTGGTCCCCACCCCCTTTCCAAAAATCCCAGCAGCTTCTGGTCACCCTGCTGCAAAAACAACAAACTACTGTGCTCGAAGGGCCGTCCGCCTGCTGCCGAGCCCGAAGCCAGTCACGAGTCGGGAGGCGCGTTCGACAGATCAACGGAGCTGCTGACCTGCTAATATTTTTACCCCACTGGGATAGAGTTACAGGAAATCAACAGGAATGAGTTTGGGGGATAATTCTATATCAAACTGGGGGGATCGGGTTTCCTAACGGCGTCCGTCCTCGGAAGCCACGGGGGTTGTGGAAATATTTGGGAAGCTGCTGCTGGTGGGATTTTTTTTTTTTGTGCACTGCCGACTCAGTTCGGAGGCTTGAAAGCCACGAAAGACTGAAAAATCTAAACCAGCACCAGCCAAAGTGAAGACAGACACAAGTCTGAACAGACGAGGAGAAGCTTCACTGAATTCTCTCGTTGCAAAACTCCCCGGTTTGGCAGAGTGGTGGCAGGGTATTTTGGAGGGAGAGAGGGAGGGAGGAGGCGTAAGGGGGACAGTGCTGACATGGATGTGGGCCACCTCGCGTGTCATTTGAGCCGAGCTGTTGCAGCCAGTGATGGCCTTAAGACCTGTATCTCTGTCAATGCCATTCCACCCCATCAATCAGAAACAATCGCACCAGGCAGTTATTCATAACCGTAAACAGTCCCTCTGCAGATTAAATATGAAACGTGTGAACGAGAACTGCTGTGCACATGTCCAAAAACTATGAAGTACAATACGTACAGTGCTGTGTGAAAGACTTCTCAGTCCCTCACTTATTTATTATGCTGTAAAATGTACAGCAAGTGTGTTATCTGGATTTCTTATGGTATATATTTAGAGACTCTCCTCTATTACACATTAACAAATTAATATCTATTTTCAAGTCATTCACATTTACAGTATGTCCAATAATAAAATGAGACAAACTGTAATAATGACATACACTTAGTGCTGGGCGATAAAACGATCTCGATATTTTATTGAGAAAAATGTGATGACGATAACGATGTTTTTTGTGATGTTTTTCAACATAATCAGCCCGTATCTAAATAAATAGAACGCCGACTTCCGACTCATTACGGCAGATCGGGTCACATATGGTTTTTGAAAGCAAATATGAAGAGGTGAGTGCTGGCTTAAGACTTCTGCAACAGCACTGTAAATTTCTGAATTAACTGTGATTCCAAAACCAAACTGATTTGTCAATCAAGCATCTGTAGAGCCTACAAGCACAACAACAGGTGTGACCTCTCGCTCTTACACACACACACTTATCAAAGAGAGCTGTTGACTCAGAAATGGAACACTAGCTCCATTATGCAGCAGTTTATTTAACCTTACCTGTGATTTAGGGAAGAAACCTTCCTAACTCGCACTCCCTTTTTACAGCATCTCAGCCTGAATACTTTTGGCCCTTAACGCCACCCGTGGGTGTAGTTACGCTCCAGAGCCCATGTTTTATGGCCTCTGCGAACAAAATAGGCGTCCTTGTCCATTCAGTGCGAAAGCAGGCTCAGGTAGAGGCTTGGCAGTTAGGCACAGACCCAAAATTAACACCACCAACCGGCTCCGCTACGCCGCGGTGTTTATGAAACGTTTGGCTTTAACGAGCTGACGGTGGAGCAGTTTGGGTCTTCCAGAGAAACCCCATGTGTGTGATAGGATTTAGGGAGAAGTGGTAACACTTCAGCATTTTTACTAAATAAATACTGAGCTTGTGTTTTAGTACCGAACTCCCAATCTGTAGCGAGACGTTGAGAATCTGCCAATCCTCAAGTAGCATTAACCTACGCTGACGCTGTTATACACACTGAATAAATACAATGCAAGTAGACAGTGTGAGTTTACACTTCACAGCAAAGTAACAGGTGATAAATCCACACAGAACTTACCAAACGATTCTCATCAAACACCTCTAACAGCAGACGGTGCTTTCTCGGATGAACCTGTAGGACAACACAAAGATTATTTAACATGCATTCTGTGCTCACTGTGCACATCAAAAACGACAAAGTAACAACAGGGGCAGTTACTTTAAAAAACGAACTTTAATTCATATCCACTCGGTGGTCATGAAGGTTGAACAGTGAGCGTTTACTACAGCTTATTTCTACTTTTTATTTTTTGATGATAAGTCAGTGAGCAAACATAACAAGCTGTTCTTCTGAACACAACGCTGCATAATTTACTCTTTTGCCCTTCCCTTTTCCCAGATAAACACAATACACAATTAACGTGTGTGTGTTTCATACCCGTATTTGTCATAAAATGTCCTCATTGTGTTAGAAAAATCAGGATTAGGGAACATTATATACAGTATATTATATGCTTCCCTCATCATGAATTTAAATTTCCCAAAAAACATTTTGCACATTGAAAAGATTTTTAAATAATTAAAAATAAAAAAAATTTCAAATGTACAATTTTTGAGCATTTGAGGTCAAGATTTCAGAGGGTTTAAGTTCTTCCCCTAACCCTGACTCCCCAAAATATATTTTCCTAAACACAGTTTTTATTACTTATATAAGACATAGGCCTACTGTATATCTGTCCTCTGGGCTGCACTATATTAAAACAAACATGAATTTCTGTATGAAACAAAAGGTCAAGTGGTCAGTCTCTAGTCTGGCTCTCCAGAGAGTCTATCGCCTGAACTGAAGTGTGTGTGTGTGTCTGTGTACTGTAAATGGACAGTGACTCATAAGCGTGTTCTCTCCCGTAAAGGCCACTAGCAGCCGGGTCTGTTTTAGCTCTGACGCTGGAGAGACGAACCCCTAAAAAGCCACGGCTTAGTTTTAAATCTGCTCCAACACACACACACATTAACACACACACACAAAACTGAGTGAAATCAGCACTGACACCAAATAAAATTACAGATGGACTGTGTGAACTGGTCCAAATTGGAGTGTAAGTCTGAACACAGCACACGGCCCACCACAATCAAACGTGACCTCTGCATTTGACCCCTCTGTGAAGGAGCGGTGGCTTTTTGGCAGCACCTGGGGAGCAGTGCTTGGGGACAGTACCTTGCTCATGAGTACCTTAGCGGTATCTTTACAGGTCCAGGAGTTGAACAGGCAACCCTCCGATCACAGGCAGAATCCCATTCGCTCGAAAGAGACCCCGAATATTCTGTAATAACTCTTGCAATCTGAACCAAACAACGTGCGATGTGCTCCTGAGTCCATGGAGTTCGGAACAAGCTGGGACAACCCTAACCCTAGAGCTAGGCCATGACATTTTCTAGTAGGACTGAACATTTAAGTAAAAGATTAATCAAAACTGACATCCAAAACCTCTGATCAACATCACCTTGCCCATGTCTGCTATTTCAGTAGTTTCTGAAACATTTTTAAATTCTGATAATCCTTTACCCAATGTGTGTTCATGTACGGTCCACTTAAAAATATGCTGATAACGTGTTCCGTTTTTCTTATTTTGGTTTATCTGTTTCTGTCTTCATAGCTGACTGATGAGGTTTATACTGTAAACTCTCTACTGCTCAACTGTTAAAGCTGGGATATTTTTTCCTAAGAATGTGTGCATATATTTGTGATTTTAAAGTAACACACAGATGTAGTGGCCGCCTGGAATCTCACAGAATTTCAAAAATAATCTAAATAAGAGCCAGAATTGGTTGATTAAAGGTTCTGAACGTTGTTTTTGGTTAATTTTCAATGAAGAGCTCATATCTAGTGAAGTGCATTATACCCTAATCCGAGAGGAGCTCTATAATGAGTTCCAGCACCTTCTTAAGTGACCGGTCGGTGTGTATAAACATTCTTGTGGAGGTGAAAACATGCGAAGCTATTTCCTTCTCTACCAGTTTAGTTCACTGTTTATGCCACGTCACTTCTGGGAAATCTTTCCCTTTCCTGCCCAAATCGTATCAGAAGCTTTTGCTCTCCCTCAACAGAACAATCACAGCTGCACTTATCCAGAGTTTCCTTTTAGAGAGGGCGCCAAGTGACCTAAATGGATCCAGCCAGAGCTCAATAAAGCAATATAAAGTAGCTCTGGCGTTCTCTCCGCATAGAAGCACTTTAACGGCACTACTGTTGAAATTAATCACATACTTGATGCGTCATGATGCAGATGTGGACGGTTTTGCATTGATGCATTGGCAGACCATATCATAACGACACTGCTTGGTGATATTCTGGCTGCGGCATAAAAATCCTAGTTAAAAAGATCCCGGTAGTTACTATGGCTGCCCAATCTGCACGTAATGTGAAGTGATGCAGAAAAATTGATTAGATGAATCGCTATATTGCATCGAATTGTTGACATGATAATCGTGATCAAATTGAATCGTGAGACCAGTGAAGGTTCACACTTCTAACCACACTGTAAAAAATCATCCTATCAGTTAGTCATGTTGACATACTTCTCTCATTAACTTCAACTTAAAACAAATATTTATGCAGTTTTAACTGAGTTTTCAGTGTTACAATTTAGGGCTTTAAGTCACTTAAAAAGTTCTGTTGCTGCTTTAAGGGTTCTAGTAAAATCAGATTGTTTATACTAACTATTTTAACTCATTATTTTAAGTCTAGTTTTATCCCTGTATTGCTCTCTACAAGAAATCCCTGTTTGGAGCTTCACTTACAACTTTACATTCTACATGAGTGGTGTCATATCTGATTCATCTGTAAGATGTTGTTTATTACTGGAGACAACAACAATATATTGCTATTTCAGTTTTGTACATTTTAATGCCTAACTTTTATTTTTTATAATCTGGCATCTTTACATTTTCATTACAGTGAACTGACTAAACCTAAGGTGTAACACAGAAAACGTTAGTTGAAGTTGCATAAATTACTGTGTTACTGAGTCATTTTCTAAAGTGACACACACTATGCGATCACACACTACTGTGGATGCAGGTGGAATGTAAAGTAAATATATATTAATCTCAGCATTGTACTAGAATGCTCCAACTACAGTGCTCCAGTCAAACACCTCAATAATTACTAGAGATTAACATTTAACTAGGCCTTATTTGCTTTGTGTGTGGCAGCAAAGATAAGAACATAATGCTAAACTCCAAACAAAGGGAGCAAAACAGTTTGTTGATCTTAATATCAGCCACACGGTTCACTTTCTTCCCTTATATGCTGTGGTGTGGCCTGCTTCTGACTTCGTGATGTCCGATTTGACTTTCTGATGCATTCTGAAGCAGCCATTAAACAACAACTACATTCTCTAAATGGAATTCTGATTATCACTTACCCTGAAAAAGAATTCCTCATTCCATTTCGGATCCAGCGTCTGAAGGAAACATTAAACACAACAATGAGTCATTCACACATCTCAATAACATTAGGGATGCACGATAAGGGAATTATTGGCCGATGCCGATATCCGATATTTTCATGCTTATATCTGGCGAGACTGATAAATGAGGAACGCAGGGTGCGAGCACAGGCAGAGTTGAGCGCGTAAAGACAAGAGATTTTGTTCACCAAAGCTCCACTGCACGCTCAAAATTTGGCACAAAAATGACACCATTACAAATCTAACACAGCGCCAAGTCAAGCGAGCGTGAAAGCATTTCCAGCGTAGTGCACAACATTTTAATAAAAAGTCACATCCCACCCTATGTAGTGTACCAAATTAAATAGGACATGTGCGACACTCCATGTGCACTACCTAGTGTGTAGAGAGCCATTAGGCCACAACCCCGGCTACTTCCTGAGATGCATACTACCACATAGGAGAGTATGATAAGAGCACCTTACCTACCATACTATTAAGTGCAGTAGTACACAGCTCAGGACACAGCCCATGTGTGAGCTCACATTCACTAAGTGAAGCAAACACAGTTTAGTAGTTCAACATGTTTAACGTGTGCAGCAGAGTTGAGCGTAAAGACCAGAGATTCTGCTGGTGAACGTTCCACTGCGTGATCAGAATTTTACCACAAAATAACACCAGACATTTTAAGGCAGAAGACGTGTTCATTATAAAATCCCACCTCGGACTCTGGACATGCCTGACACAAGCGCTACCTTTCACACGGACAATACATGCAGCATCAAATATCAGCTGGAAATATCAGCAAATCTAAGCATCGGCCCGATGAAAAGCAATTATCATCCAATTCTGATATGATTTTGATATTATCGTGCATCCCTAAATGAAATGATATGTAAATGATGAACCAGAAACACTGTTATAGGAGTACACGTGTGTCTGACCTTCTTGATGGTTTTTGTTTGAAGGCTGGTCAGTTCTCCATTAACAGGATCGTAGAGAGACAGTCTAGTGTACGGATCACTGCAAATATTAAAAACACAAGCAATGTGTCCACAATAATCACTCACTTAAAATAAATAAACCCTCACACAATACATGTGGAGATCATGAGTCAACACTGGGCAGTTTTAGAGTCTGTGACAGAAGTGCCCACATTAGGGTCATCTAAAGCATAAAGAGTGTAATAAAAAGCAATATAAAGCAAGACTTTGTGCATTGCCACTATTGTGAGGCACACACACACACTGGCAATATGAACTGTATGTAAAGGAAATAAAGATCTGACAATATTAAACATCTGTAACCTCTGTAACTCAGTCCACGTTTACAAACTAAACCATATAAATTATCTAAACTAAATTATTGTTTGACCCTCACATCTAAATCCCATCAAATTGTGGAATGATTTTTCAACAGAACGATGGGAAGTAAGTATAGAGATGATATGATGGAGAATAATGTGGTGATTCGAAAAGCACCTCACTTGATACCTGGGGCCTGTTTATTTAGGTCAAAACAGTAAGCGAGGCTCTCTCTAGGGGTCAGGAGGCACACTGGTGCTGCTGCCCTCTACTGGAGAAGTGCACCTCATTTTTCATTTTGTCACAGGGACCGCACCCCCTTTTTAAAGGTACCTTTAGATACCTCGAGTCAAACGGCACCTTCTGAGTACTCATATGTAGTCACTGAAGGCACCTAAAGGTGCAAGATTTTGCCGTTAAGGAACATTTTTGTGCTTTAAACATCTAACGTTGGGACGCTTCCTTCCTTTAGCTATTTACTAAACCTACAGGGATGTTCTGGTAACTTAAAGGTGTGGCAGTTAATCAAAAACTCATCAAAACCAACATTCAGAACCTCTAATCGATATAATCTTGCAAAAAATACTTAAAAACAAATTAAAACACCTAAAAAATTGTTATTGCTTTCCCCAGTGTCTTGATGCCCTCTTAAAAACATAATTGAGTCACAGGACATGATAGTTTACTGAGGATAAAAAAACCGGCAAACAAAAAAGCCAAAACAAAATGTTCATTATTGTAATCAAGGTAAAATGTTGAATTGATTTGTGGTGATATCGCCCAGCCCTTCTTAAAGGTACCATTCTTGATTATATGACAACACTAAGCTTCTATAGAACCTTGGGAAACCTGAATTTTCACTCACATTACCATCAAGCTGTCAGGTAATCTATATGCCGTATAATCCAGGTTTCTTACATGACAGAACTAAATTCATAACGTGGCCTTCATGTGGGTTCACCAGACCCGGCCTCACTTCTTCTGCAGCAGAGCGACTGCAAATTCACGAGTTTTAAATTAATTCCAAAACACAAATGAAGGCCACATAACTGGCCGACCATGCGCACGCACCGTGTTGTCAAAACAAACCAGGGGAGCGTTGCTGTGGCGTCGTGATGCGGGCAGCTCCAATCCAACCACAAACACAAAGCAGCAAAACCACAAACACACACCTGCTGAGAGCTCAACAGCCACTCTAAAGATATGACCATGTGTATAATTTCACACAAAAATAGATGTTTACTACGTCACAGACATATGACCCACCTGGCCCCAAGAATGTCCTTCTTGGCCAGCCCGATTCCAGCAATGACCTTTACTCTCAAGATCCTGGACTCATCCTGTTGGAATACACAATAAACAGAAGAATAGTCCTAAATGTGATTCCGCACTGATTTCAGTCATGTGATAAACTCTTCTAAAAAGCCTGTGGACGCTTAGTGAACGACAAGAATGTAATGAACAAATATGAAGATATGATCATGTTGTAATCAGAAAATTATTTCTATTCAGGAAAAAAGTGTGACGTTAATGTAAACAAGTGATTACGTAACAACCTGACTCATGTTTATCACGAGACACCGCTTACTCACCTTAATGAAGGAGCAAGAACTTACAAAATGACTTTTAACTTTTCATTTAGATCAACAAACATGTTAAAAACTAATGAACACATTGTGGATTTTAAGATTTAAGTCTAACGTGTTAGATTAAGACACAAAGTTCAGGACTTTGAGTCTTCTGAATGATGCACAAATGGTAGATTTTAACATTTAAGACTAACGCATATTGGATTAAGACAAAGTTAGGAAAAATTTATATGTTGCACAAATCATGAAAATCAAGACAAAGGTAATGTGTATTAGATTAAGACACAAAGTTTGGAACTTTGTGAGGAACTTTCAAAATCCAACAAGTGTTAGTCTTAAATCTTGAAATCTACAAAAGAAATTATGGAAAATCCAAAATTGAAGATTAACCTATTTTTGGATTGTGACACAAACTTTGTGTCTTTATCCAAATACATGTTAGTCGTGGATCATGGTGAACATTTAAAACTAACATGTAATGGATTAAGAAACTAAATATAAATCTTTGTGCAGATCTAATAATTTTAAAATCCACGATTTATACGTCATACAAAAGTCAAGTTTCCCACAAAGTTGCAAACTTTGCGTCTTAATTCAATACATGTTAAAATATTAAAATCTAGAGTTTAAATTTGTAACTTATTTCAATATACACTAGTTTTAAAATCGTAGATTTTAAGATTTAAGACTTACACATATTGGATTAAGACATACAGTTTGGAACTTTGTGAGGAACTTTCTTAATCCAACACGCGTTAGTCTCAAATCTTAAAATCCATGAAAAAATCCACGATTGAAGACTAACAAGTTTTTGGATTATGACATAAAGTTTGGAACACTGTGAGGACCTCTGTGTGTAAAATCCAGTATACGTTAGTCTTGATTCGTTGCTTTTAAGATTTAACTTTTAATTTAGTCCAATAATCTAAAAAGTCACACAACATATACAAAATGCATCACAAAGTTTCAAACTTTGTCTCTTAATCCAATACACGTCAAATCTTAAAATCCACGATTAAAATGTGGAACTCTGTAGTATTTCAGCACACACTAGTCTTAAACTCGTGGGGTTTAATACTGAAGACTCGTCCTGGATTAAGACGTGGAGTTCCCCACCAGTCTGACAGATTATTAATACTGAGTTTAACCTGAAGCGAAGAGCTTTTCAGGATTTCAAACATCTCCTCAGTTTAACAGGAATTTCTGGCATGTCTTCAGAGGTTTTTAATTAGGTTTATGTCAGTAATTACAACAGATATGACGATCATCTGAAGATGGTGAAGTTCTCGTCCGCCGTCCTCGTCGAGAATCCACTCGGCTAACGTGCTACTGGGCTAACTCGAGGTTCCCGAAACCCGGGATTAGATGTTAAACCCCGGGATTTCGGGAGCTAACGGAATTAGCGGGCTATGCTAAAGGCTATCCCCGTTCTCCTCCTCCTCCTCCTCCTCATCATCATCATCCTCCTCGGCGCGTCCAGTCAGAACTATTTACCTCGTCCGTGTGGAGCCCGCGGACCTCGGGCAGCAGAGTGGCCATGTTGTTCATTATTCCCTGCCCGGGTGGTTGAGCTAGGCGTCGGGATGCGTGAGGTGAAAGCGGGGGTCCTCCTGTCCGTGCTCGGCTGGACCTGGGTTGGGTCGCAGTGTTTGTCAGACGCGTCGTGTGGAAGCGACTCCGCTGGCCATCTTCCTGTCCGTTTCCTTCCTCTAACCACGCCCCCAAACACGCCCAGGCGCCGTCTGACCACGCCCACATGTGTCCACTAGCCACGCCCCATCTCCCCGTCTCCACGTTACGCGTTATCACGAAAATTCAGCTTTTACTTTATTATATTCCGACTCTGTCCTTAAAACGAGAACTTATCTCATGATGAACATCTCATAGCAACGGGGAAAGATCTCATCATAACGAGAGATTAAGTTGTTATAACGTTGTTATGGTTAGCAGTGAGAGTTGCTCATTATAATGAAATGTTTAGTTGTTAAAACGAAATATTAAATCGAAAGTAATGAGAACGTTTTTCATTATGAGATGTTAAGTCATAAATAAGAGGAAGTTCTCGATATAATAAGATGTTGAGTTACAATAACAAGGTGTGTCAATAGTCAGATGTTAAATTGTTATAACGTTGTTATGACTAACAATCAGAACGTTTCTCATTATAATGATATGTTAAGTTGTTATAGAAGAAAAAAATCATTTTAATGATTTAGTCATAACAACAAAAGTCTCACTGTAATTAGATGTTAAGTTATAACTGGAAAGATTTTCATTATAATATCTGTGTAAGTTCTCAGGTGTCCATAAACATGGTAGTCTTAAAATATTGACATGAACAACATGCACAGACGCACTGAAGCACTTAACAGCTGGTTTACGGGTCCCAGATCAGTGATAAAACATCATTTTATATTGAACAGGGGGCCTAATTTTATTGACTTTCGAGAAGATGTTTTAAGATACCAGGTTAAGGTCAGGAATTAAAATGTCAATTTTATTTTAGTTGCCTTTTGTGAGTAAATATGAATGGAAGTGATGGTGTTAAAGCTCCTGAATCGAACTAGAATCTGTAATTATATTATCATAATATCATATCGTGATGAAACAAATTACTGTACATTGTAGTAGCGACAAAAGCCACTGCGTCCCCAATCACACACTAGCCTACTGAAAAGTTAGTCAGGTCAGCTGAGCTCTAGCACACTACAATGCGCCAGTGCGCGGTTTGGATCGCACCCACAGCGACGGTTCAACGGCCTCGCGCGTTGTGTGGGTGACCACGTGTGGCCCAATCACAGGCAGACGTGCGCTCGTCTCGACCAATCACAATGAGGGACTTTTGTCCCCGCCTCTTCACGCGTGTCCCAGGAAGCGTCGCAGCAGACGGCGAGCGGGTAGATTCTCAATTTGTACTTGAAATATGTAACACTTTATTGTTATTATTATATTGATAGTGCACCTAAGGCTCGTTGTTGGTGTTGTAGCGTCATGGCGCAGTTTAACTTGTGCACCACTGTTGCTGAATCATTACCATCAGCAACAGTGTTTTACAAAAGTAACGCAATTACATTCATGTATTACTTTTTGCAGTAATTTAAGGTATTACTTATGCATCTTAGTAATGTTATACTCATTATATATTTCAGTAATTTTACAATGCCAAGTCCTACTTCTGCAATTTTCGTGAAAGTAACTCCAAAGCAGTGTTGGGCAAGTTACTACCAACATGTACTAGAGTGTAGATGATTAGTTAGTGTTATTTCAAAGTAATTGGTTCCACTCCAATATCACTGTCTCTGAATTGTAATGTGTTACTCGACTCCTACATCACTGCTGAGTTACTTTCACCAAAATAAGTGTGGAAGTAGGACGTTGTAAAATGCTAAAATGTAGTGTACTGCAGTTTAAAAGCTTGGCACTGAAATATGTAGCAAGTGTAATATTACTGAAAATGTATTAGTAATACCTTACTGTAAAAATAATACATTACTGTAATTGCATTCCTTTTGTAACGCATTACTCCCAGCACTGCTTAAAAGTAATGCAGGAGTGGCATAACCCATTACAGTTCAGAGAGTAATATTGTAATGTAACCAATTACTTTGCAATAGCAATAAATAGTAATGAATAATGTATTAGATTTTGGAAGTAACTTGCCCAACACTGGTCAGCAATACTACAGCGACGTAAAGTTTTTAACAAGCTATTCTCTCTCTGTTGTAGATCTGTGGAAGCGTTGCAGCGCAGTTTAACTATGAATGACAAATCAGCCGGCGGCACATACGTCATCACAGGCGGTGGAGGATATTTCGGATTCCGGTGTGTCAATCTTGACTTGCTCACTACACTATCAAGTCTGGCGTTTCATCTTCCCCTGCTGAAAAATCTACTGTATTGGTTTCCATTTCCATTTTATGCATCTTCCCGCCTGACAAGATTGCATAATTATATAAGACATGACACATTTTTGTCTTCTGGACTGCACAATATTAAACCAAACAAACATTTTGGATAAGGTCAACAGTCAGTTGACTCTGTCCGTGGTTGTCTCTCTCGCTGAGACAGAGAGGTTACAGTGTGATTTTGTGTTAAAGAGAATGAGAATTAAATGTGAGTCGGTGTAGATGAAAGACAATGTGTATGTGAGTGAGAGAAAAGAGAGAGTATCTATTGTGTCTTTAAGACAGTATAAAATCTGTGTTGATTTGTGCGTTGTATTGCAATGCCACTACACACCACTAGATAGAGACACTACCTGCTTGATTTGGTGCTTTATCTTCAGACAATGAAACTTGATCAATTTAGAGTTGTACATTGTTAAACTCTGTTGGTCGTAGTTAATTGTTGTGCTACTTTGAGTCGCACAAAACCACGAGACTGACTTTATCCAGTGTTAAGACTTAATCGCACAGGTAAACAGTATAAATTTATTTATTTTATCAGTATGAATTCCCACTCAAATACAAGACCATTTTTACAGATGTATAATTTATTTATTCATTATCTAAACCACTTTACCCTAAGTTGGATTGTTGTATAATGCATATTTAGGCTTAATTCTTTGTCGTTGTGTTATCGTGCAGCCTCGCATGCGCCCTCCTGCATGAGACGGCGTCCCGGGTAGTGCTGTTCGATGTGAGGCCTCCGAGTGAGCCGCTTCCTGGGGGGGTTGAGTTCCTGAGGGGCGACGTGCGGCGCTACGCCCAGGTGGAGGACGCCCTGCGCGGCGCCGACTGCGTCTTTCACGTGGCCTCCTACGGCATGTCGGGCCGAGAGCAGCTCCGCGTCCAGACGATCGAGGAGGTGAACGTGCAGGGCACCAACAACGTCCTGCGAGCCTGCCTCGCCCTCGCCGTGCCCCGCCTCGTCTACACCAGCACCTACAACGTTGTCTTCGGCGGTCAGGAGATACGCAACGGCGACGAGACGCTACCTTACCTGCCCTTACACCTGCACCCCGACCACTACTCACGCACCAAGGCAGTGGCGGAGATGCGGGTGCTGGAGGCCGACGGTACGCCCCTGGCAGGGGGACGGGGGGTTTTGCGGACGTGCGCCCTCCGTCCAGCCGGGATTTACGGCCCCGGAGAGGAGAGGCACCTCCCGAGGATTGTGGGCTATGTGGAGAGAGGTCTGTTCCGCTTTGTATACGGCGATCCCGACAGCTTGGTGCAGTTCGTCCATGTCGACAACCTGGTCTCGGCACATGTTTTGGCGGCGGTTGCATTGACGGAAAAAGGCGGGAACCGCGCCACTGGTCAGGCGTACTTCATCTCTGACGGGCATCCGGTCAACAATTTTGAGTTTTTCCGGCCCCTGGTGGAGGGACTGGGCTACTCCTTTCCCAAATTGCGACTTCCCATCAGTGTCGTTTACTTCTTCGCCTTCCTTGCAGAAACGCTTCACTGGTTAATCGGACGCTTCTACGACTTCCAGCCGCTGCTGACCCGGACAGAGGTGTTCAAGACTGGAGTGACCCACTACTTCAGCACGGACAAGGCGCGAGCCGAGCTGGGATACGTGCCGAGACGGTACGAGCTGGACGAGGTGGTGGAGTGGTTTCGGGTTCGGGGACACGGCAGGAAGCGCAGCAGCTCAAAAGTGAAGAAGCTGGTGCTGGATGTGGTGTTGGGGGTGGTGATGGTGGCGTTGCTGCTGTCATTTCTGCCCATCGCGGGGCAGTAGTTAGTAGTTAGAGTGATGAAAAGATCTCATTTTCAGAATAAAATGTTTCTGGCGGTGATGTTATGGTTATGTAGGGCTGGGCGAAAGGGCCTTAAAACAATATCACAATATATATTTTTACCTCGATTATGATTAATGAAATATTACTTTGTTTTTGGGTTTTTGAGCAGTCTTACACACCTTTTACTGCATGCATTTTAGTGAAAACATTATCTTATCTTTAATTCTGTTGTATATAATATTATACTATGTTACATTTCCAAAGAACAATTTTCAGATAAAACAGACACATGGGAATAACTCTGGTGTGTAATTATAGTGTAATAATGTCAGTTTTAGTGACACATGAAGTACCTCAGACCAGTATTCTTACATCTTACACCATTATGAAGGATGGTTTTTATTTTTTGAGGTGTGATAATATGTCTCCAAAAGTCTTCAGAGTGAATTCTGTTGAGTTTGTATTGATTCTCATGGTTGCATTCATTCAGAAAAATGTGATGAAGTTCTATGGGAATCAGTTTAATAAAATGAAATGAATACCATTAAAGTTGTTTATGTTTATGTAGATGTGAAAATTACAAGAATCACAATATGATATTATATTAATGTAACAGAGAACAATTCAACTCCTGTCGATGTCACAGAATCTGTATGATATGATTTCCATTTGATTCTCTTCAGGAGCAAGGGATCGATATGAGATCATATTTGCTGATTTATTAGTATTAGGATGGTTCGGGCTACATTTCAGTACATGCTGTACTTGTATAACTATGTATGTGACAAATAAAGAATCTTGAAAATAGCCAGAACAAAACAGTTTGATGGTGAAATGACTACATATTTACTTCACAGGAAAGTTTAGTCAGTGGCAACCACAACACACCAACATTTCATATTGTAAAGCCAAATAAATTCACATCACAGCATCAGCATTAAAACATATACTGCTCCTCCGTGGCAGGAGACACTCACACTAACAGCCCTGTTTTTATTGTCAACCACATTTGCTTGTGGTCCACAATAGTCACAGCGTTCACACCCTCCCATTGTTCTCAAAAATACCTGCTCCCTTTCACAGTAATCACTGTCTATTTTGAGAAATACTGCAGTGAAACCTTTTTAAAAACACACACATACATTAGCAGTAAAGATTTTTCTTCTTTAAAAAATACCTTTTACTTTTTATTACCATTTTCCCCTTGTTCGGTACAGTGTCCCACAAAGCCTTCCGCCCGGCAGGGACGGCGCCTGAAACTGACACCGGGCCGCTTACAATAGAGGGAGACGCGAAAACAGAAAAAGCAGTTGTTCAGGCAGCACAGTAACATGACACGGGTTCCAAATCGTAGGAAACCTCAGGAATACGCTGAGGAAAAACTCACTGAGCTCTCATTTTTATGTCAGGTAAGAGCTGTTGGTGCTTGGTGATGCATTTGAGGCAGACGGATGAAGTTACTGTTTATGAGGAAACCTACATTAGATGTAGTTGTAGCCAACATTACACCTAAAATATTATTAATAATATTGTATTTACTCCTTCACAGATGGGGCTGGTGATGGTCTAGTGTAATGGTTAAGAAACTCGCCTCTGGACCAAGAGGTCTCCAACATACCACCACTGCCCTTGAGCCAGACCCTTAACCCCAACTGCTGCAGGTAGACTCTCCCCGAAATGAGGAAATAGTTTCACTGATGAGAACATCTACTAAATGACTTAAATGTACATTTGTCAAATATAATAATATATAAAAATAAAAATAAAATACAACCAAAATACAATAATAGAATATAATAGTAAATATATTTTATAATTCTACTATTACTGTTATAATCAAATATTATTTGTAATTATTATTTATTGATAAATTATTAAATTGATAATAAAAAGTAATATACTGAATGGACTTTGTATTAGATTTTACTATAGTATTATGCATAGCAATAATAGAATAGAAATATAATATAATTAATTAAATAGTATTAAAATACTGTAATAGAATATAATAGTAATTATTCTATCAATAAGTATTTTATATTTTCTGTCAATTTAATAATCAAATATTATTTGTAATTAGTATGTTTATTGATACATGATTAAATTGATCATATAAAAGGTAAAATACAATGTACATTTGTAGTATTGATTATAAACAGATAAATAAATAAACAAACAAATAAATAAATAACTTTAAATAATAAATAAATTTTAACAAATCTTACATAAAATACATGTTTTGGCATTTTGCCATTTGCAAAATTCTACTTATTAAATATATGTATATATTAAACACACACATATCATTTCTATTTATCTATAAAATATTTCTTTTCAGGGTTTGAAACTTTGCTCAGTTTGTTTTAATCCTGTGTGAAAGTGGACACAGAGTGGACCCCTCTCCAAAGTTTTGTTGTTTTTCTTTTTTGGGGGGGCAGGACTCAGACCCCCACCCTTCCTCCTCCTCCTCCTCCTCCTCCTCCTGCTCCGTGCTGAGTTGGTCTCGATCATTGTTCCGCTCCGGCATTAACCACATTCCAAAGCGGCGCGTCGCACCTCGTCTCCCTCCGCGCATTCCTGCTGCTGCACAAACCAGTCCCGATCCATCCAGCTCAGCTCAACTACACCCAACTACACCCAACTCCGCCCGGACCTGCTGCACTCCTCCACCCTCCTCAACCACCACAAAAAAGGGAGGAGGAGGAGGAGGAGAAAGAGAAGTAGGAGCTGCGCAGTTGGGATCTACACCCGCGACGCCCTTTTTGCTGGAGCTTTCACCTTTCCACAAGGACTTTCTTCCTTCCAAAGAGAGAGAGAGAGAGAGGGAGAGAGAGAGAGGGGAGGAGGAGGAGGAGGAGGAAAAAGACACGGAGAGAGTGAGAAAAAGAGAGAGAAATTCCTCCGCGCAGCGCGCCATTGACTGTGGAGACTGTTGGAGAGGTGAACAAAAACTGAAATTGACAAACGCGTGTTGCTGTTGTTGTTGGAGAGAAACTTTCTTGCTCCGGTTGCTGCAACGCGACGGGTGGAGAGGGTTAAACCGGAGTGAAGCAAAGGAAGAGAGAGAGAGATAAAGAGAGAGGAAGGGAGAGAGAGAGAGAGAGAGAGAGAGAACGATGGCCAGGAGGAGGCTGCGCTTTCTTCTCCTTTTTATTTCCATGTGAAATGCAGGTTTTGCCCTCCGCCCTTGCGCCGTGCCGGACAACACCGTCCGACTTGTCCACCGCGGGCGGCGCTACCACCACAATCACCACCAGCAGCAGCAGCAGCAGCACCTTCATCATCACCACCAGCACCAGGATGGACCGCTACGAGTCCGAGCGAACCAGCAAGATGCTGGAGAACCTGACCATTTACGACGGAGTGTACGGCGGGAGAACGGACGCGACGCCCGGCTTGTTGGATTTTAGCTCCGGTTTGGTTGCTGAGCAGAAGAGTAAACGGGTGAACGGAGCTCCGTCGCCTCTCCACCAGCACCAGCAACAACAGCAGCAGCAGCAGCGGCAGGAGCAGCTTAAAGTGTACGGAGCAGCTCCGGTGCGCTCCGTTAACGGGAACCGAGCTGTCGTGGACGGGTACCAGGACGAGCTTTACTGCACCAAATCTGAAATCGCCTTGCCGTGTTACAGGCGATTCCCGCAGGAGGTGGTGCCGCTCCACCGATACAGCACCGGCTGCAGCTACGAGGGACTCGGGAAGCAGAGTAGCGGAACCGGGACCCGAAACAGCAGCAGCATGTGCCTGGAAGGGTCAAACCCCGACAGGAGGTATGCAGCACCCAGCCCTCGCTCCAGCATGGCTGGGGTTGGAGTGGGAATGCCGAATCCTTCTCCTAATCCT
This sequence comes from Distichodus sexfasciatus, assembly GCA_032718565.1. NCBI lineage: Eukaryota > Metazoa > Chordata > Actinopteri > Characiformes > Distichodontidae > Distichodus > Distichodus sexfasciatus. Next base: position 112,917 of record JAVGVS010000344.1, on the reverse strand, counting down.
CCCCCAAATCCTCTTCCTCCACTGGGGCAAGACAAGTACCCGAGTCCCCGTTCCAGCCTGGTGCAGTGTGAAGGCAGCGGCGTTTTCAGCTCTCGGTCCAGCGTGGTGATGGGGGTGCCGACTCCTCCCCCAAATCCTCTAAACCCTGTTCCTCCGCCGGGACAAGACAAGTATTCGAGTCCCCGTTCCAGCCTGGTGCAGTGTGAGGGTAGTGGCATTTTCAGCCCAAGGTCCAGCTACGCCAGCACGGCCAGCAGCGACAACAGCAAGCACTCCAGCCCCAGAGCGAGCTTGACCAGCAGCAGCAGCAGCTATGACTGCGGGAGCAAGCCGAGCAGCAACCGCACCAGCGGCATCAGCATGGGCTACGACCAGCGCCACATCAGTCCCCGCTCCAGCACCGCCAGCCAGTACTCCAGCACCGCAAGTCCACGTTCCAGTTACTCCGAGTCCCGCTGCTACGCTGTGCCGCCTGTGGGTCAGAACCAGGAGCCGGAGGTCACGGTGCATGGCATGACCGCAGTCCCCAGTCCACGCACCAGCATCTGTGGCCAAGACGGGGCCTCCACCTCCTCCTCCAGCAGCAGAGTCCAAATGGGGACGGGAACCAACTGCGTGGTGAGCCCCAGGTCCAGCATCTCCAGCCACAGCTCCAGAAGTTCCCGCAGCTCCAGAGGCTCCATGAGCACCTACCCAGAGCTGCAGCAGCTGCCCTTGCCCTCGGCATCGCCCTCGCCGTCTCCACGCAACTCGGTGCTGGAGGACGCGTTGCTGCTGCAGCAGCAGGACTGCGGCGAACCCAACCCTACCCACCGGAGCCTCATCCAGACCCACATCCCGACCCTCCTCCAGTCCCACTTCTCAGTGCTGGAGGAATCGCAAGTGGCACAGGTGCAAGTGTCCACGGTCCAACACGGCCCTGCGCCGGAGCTTCACCTAGCCGGGACTCCGCTCTACGGGGTCTCCGCCAACTGCAACCCCAACACCCGGCTGGCACAGGGCCAGAGGTTTAACCTTAACCATAACCTGAACCTCAACTTGCCCTACCAGGTGACCCCGGCCCGGGACGGGGGGCCGAGCCAGGCTGAGAGGCGGCTGGAGGCACTCACACTGGAGCTGGAGCGGGAGCTGGAGATGCACATGAAAAGGGAATATTTTGGTGAGTACTTCATGGATTGTTAGCGTTGGGGTAAACGATACAGTGCAATGCCAGCACTGGGTCCTGAACTAGACCTCTTAACCCCAAGTTGCTCCAATGCCTGCTTGGGGAATGCTGGTAGTGCTAGAGGTAGAGATTAGAATTTTCGTGCAGAGGTGAGCGTCCCACCACTAGACCACTACCTAGTAATCTTTGTGTGGGGTATCATGTAGCAGTATTGTATATGGTTAAAAGTATTATCTGTGTATGTAGTATCATGTATCGTTACACCTCCAAATATGCAAGATATAGGTAAAAACAAGACACGATGACTACACATCTTCAAACCATGACATGAGAAATACAAGCAAAAATGAGTCAGTCAGAGCAGTGTGTGACTTTTACAGATGTGCAAAAACAGATGAATAACCAGCACCATTCTAATGAGGGTTGTGCAGAGCGACCGATGTAGTGCAAATAGTGATGAAGGAGTCGTCCTGTGCTCACCTGAGAGCCTGTATGAATTCGGTGTCTACCGTTGTGTGGTTGTACAGATGTGTCCCCAACGTGATGGCAGTTTGGTGAATAAAGGTGATACTCCCTGATCCTCTCCAGCGCTCCTCCTTGCCATCAAGTCATTTTTGTGATGTTGGTAGTTGAGCATCGATGATTTATAGTCACAAGTCAATCAATTATGTTTTACAGAAATACAGGTATTAGACACAAGATGCTCCTCAACAGTGGAACTTACATGAAGAATGACCAGAATGATCAGGTTATTCTTAGAATTGTACAAACAGGCATGCAATAGAACCTGCTTTAAAGTGTTTTAGTGTTTGTAGATTCCTGAGCATTTTAAGGCAACAAAATCTCAAGTAAGAAAATATTGTTGAATGTGAGAATCTTCTTAAAAACCGTGTAAGTGGGTTTTAAGTCTAACATTCCTGTCCCAATGAGATGTCTTTTTTAGTCATAATATGATCTGAGTCAGAAAGAAATAAGATTGTGGAAGATGTTATAGCCATAACTCAACCAAATCCACTAAAGTCTTAACATTGTTACAGATGCTCCTTTAGCACAACTTAAGGGATCAGGCCGTAAACGTTGTCTGTGGTGTATTTTGCTAGATTTTATTCCCTGATGACTGGGTTTGGCTGCTCTGCAGCTCCACAGCGGTTCTATTTACAGTGCAGGTTCCAGCATAAAGCAGAGTTTTGTTCACGTTAATGACCGTGCTGGAGTCCTGGTGAAAGCAGGTGGAGTAATTTCCCAGATTAAGTCAGGCTTTTTGGGACTGAGGTGCATTGTTCCTGCTGACACGCTGCTGTAAACAGGGCGAGTGAAAGGCTGGATTAAGCTGGGCCTGGGAAAAGCAGAGGTGATGTTTTTTATTTGACTTGTTTGGGGATGAAGAAGAGAATATGAGTCTTTATGAGGGAACAGATAAAAGAGTTGAGTCATTGTGAGTGGTAAGATTTCTCACGTTTGACTACCTGAGGCAGCACTCCAACAGCACAAAGCAGCGCAGTGTTAGAACATTACACCTTAACTCACTTTATGAGGGAACATCAGCATTTAATGTCATGTTCTTACAGGTTTAATCATAATAACAATAATAATAATAAGTATTATTATTATTTATGTGTGTGTGTGATACGTATTGGTGTGTGTAGCTGGTGTTTCCAGTAGAGACTAACTGGAGCATTAACTGAAGGCTGTGGTCTGTTATGCCATGTAACCAGCTGGCTGCTGATTGGTCGCCGGGCGCACCAGGCCACAGCAGTGTTGCCAATCCAGCAATAGCGTTGTGTGGATCCGGTGGCCCGCGTGGCGTCTCTGAACAAAAGGGTCACATCAAACTAGGGCTGGGCAATTAATCAAAAATGAATCAAAAACAACATTCAGAACCTCTAATCGACAAAATCTTGATTCTGATGATTCTTTGGATTAATTATATTAAATTCTGTTAATTTACGTATATTTACAGGACAAACCTTGTCAGTGAACTATGAGGACAAAAAACTAAATAAAAACTATTAATACAGGGTGTCCGCGGGGTTTTAAAAAGTATTAAAAAGTGATAAATCAAAATTGCCAAATTTAAGGCCATTAAAAGTGTTAAATTTGGTTTTAGAGGTTTTTTTTTTTTTTTAATAGGTATTATTTTTTCAGACTATGAGGTTTCCTATTTTGAGTGAAATTCTATCTGCTGAAGGTTTATGGCGTCACATCAATGCCAAAACTAGAGCGCGTAAAATCGCGGGTGTCTGTCCCCAATTCAACATAAACACAGATGCACAAGTCAATCACAAGACCAGGAGCCATCGGCCAATAGGATTCACAGGCAGAAGCACCCAAAACCCCGCCCCAAAACTACATTCGCGAGAGGAAAAATACAGTTCGCATCCAATATGATCACAACCGCGCACTCGATTCTTAATTTTGTGCTCTCGAGTTTCACATTTGTGCGCGCGACTTTGAAATTTACGCCCACAATTTTTTTGCAGCAAACCATTTTGCGCCCGGCAAACATTCTAATATTAGCTAGTAGCCACTTGCCGCTTCTAGTTTTTCACAAACGGGAAATGGGGAAATTTAATAAAACTTGGCTTGATGACCCGTCATTTAAAGACTGGCTTAAGACGGTCCTGGGGAATGACCGGGAAGCGTTCTGCAGTGTGTGCAAGAAGACAATAAATTCAACCTGGAACGGCGTTACCGCGATCAAATCGTACAGAGAATCCACCAGTCACCAGCAGCATATTCGCGTGCGGGGGGAGCAGTTCCCTATTTCGTTGTTCTGTGATGCTACACGGACCGGGGAAATGTAAACCTAAGGTCAACTACGAGCACAAACACTGCCATCACACCACCTCAGCAGCAAACTAGTGCCACTAGCACCACGACGGCTGCAGCAGACAGACAGCAGAGCTTACGGTTACCAACGTCAGCTCTCAGATCTGAAGTTCTCTGGTGCCTGAACACCGCAGCCAACCATCACAGTTTGAATGAGGGTATTGGGGAACTATTCGAAAACATGTTCACTGACTCGGAGATTGCTAAAAGTTTTGCATGTGGCAAGAATAAGACTGCTTACATCATTTGATTCAGCATTGCGCCACATTTTAAGAAATTACTTATAAATAGTGTCAATGATGCGGGTCAGTATGTACTGTGCTGTGTCTTCTCATTTATGTGTATTGGGCCCTGAGGCTCTAATCTTAGATAGTGTAAAAGGAGGCCCGCAGCTGGTCTCAGATCAGAGTGAAAGGCCTCAGCATGTAGCCTCTGCTGCCTGTGTGTAGGAGGGATTTGAGCAGGATTCTGATTCTGCAGTGGTGCTGGCCTGTAAGGCATTTGTTTTAAGAAGTGTCAAGTTGACCTTATTAGGGTGGGACTAAGGGTTATGGTTAGGATAACCCAAGGGCTAGGGTTAAGGGAAAGACGCTAAAAAAAGGCCGCTGCTCCATGTCGTGTTGGTAGTAAAAAATATTGTGGAGGTAGTAAAAAAGGTAGTAAAAGGTAGTAAATTCAGCTCTAGGATTCCTGCATAAACCCTGTAATAAATAAATGTAATCAGGGCAAAATGTTGAAAAAAATCCTTGTTTTTGGTTTATTTTTCACAGACATGTATGCAATATCATATCTGTTATATTATATAATGGACAGCGATTGGTCGTCTGCCAATAGCACAGAGTCTGCTACGATACGATTTCCATTCAAATCCGTTCAGGAGCCAGCATCATACTGTCAAAAACTGTGATGGAAGTTGCAGTGTTTTTAGCTGCTTTGTTGCAATTAAATTGTGGGAGCAAGTCAAAGTGGTGGGAAAAGTTGTGATTTTTTCCCCCTTTATAATTATTCTTTAACAATGAATTGAAATTAGTTAATTAATTAATTAATTAGAAAAATGATTATTTTTTTTAACCATTAACCATTTTGTTATTTTTGAAGGTAAACGTTTTTATCACATGTTGCCTGCGTCTTCCAAGAGCAAAACGGTGAGTTCACCGACATATGGCTCAGTGTTTTGCGGGAAATGACAATGATTGGTCAAAAATTGTGGAAAAGTTCGAGTAATTGGTCAAAATTGCAAGGTTGGGATGAATTTGCGTTAATAGTTGTGATCCCTTCATCGTGAAATCCTGGAGGTTCTGATGAATCGTTACACCCCTAGTAGTCGTGACTGACTAACAACCTTGGGAATAACATGTTACAAAAGAAATACATTTTCAGTAATGTATTAGTTTTTGCTGTAACGCAGTAGTGCCAGACATTACTAATACATGTTCAGTAATATTATACTAGTTACAGATTTCAGTAACACACATTAAAATACATTTTTAACCCCAAATTTAGTGCTGTCTACAGTCATGATGCTGCACCACATCACCCTCCACTGATGTAGAACGTGCAGGTGTGTGTGGGCGTGCAAGTGTGTTCATGTATTTATCGCATTGCGGGGACCTTTTTGTCCCCTAAAATCACTTTAATCTGTTTTTTTGGGCTTTGTGGGGACATTTGAGAGGTCCCGATGAGGAGAAATGACTTTATAGAAAATGTGCTTGTTTTATTTGAGAAACTAAAAGAGGTAAAAGATGTGCTTTTGGTTACTGAGGTTAAGGTTAGGGTTAGGATTAGGTGTAGGTGTAAAATTATATACATCTAGTCATTATGGGAGTCTATGGATAGTAGATAAGATAGTAATACAAGACTGGACGTGCAGGTGTGTGTGTGTGTGTGTGTGGACGTGCAGGTGTGTGTGATCATCATCAGTGTTCCTCCTCAGCTTTGCTGTGAAGCATTTGCCTGGTTACTGTGACAACGCTTACCTTAAAATCAATAGAATCTAGTGGGACATTCATCTCTCCTCTCTTTCTCTCCCTCTCCTTCACCTCCCCTAGTCTCCATCTCTCTCTTTCTCCCCCTTTTTCTCTCTTCTCCCTCCCTCCATCCCTGCATCCCTCTCTCCATCTTTACTTAAGGCTCAGCTCTCTCCAGCATGTTGTGTTGATGCTGAGTTTGTAGACGTGTAGGAGGGAAAGTTTTGATCATCATCTGATTAGAATGATAATGAGTACACTCTCACTCACTGTTTTCCTCCACAACACACACACACACACACACACAAACACACACCCACGCGTATCCCCGTGCTCTAAACCCTCACGTCTAAATAAATGCAGGTGATGATTTCTTGCCCAGAGCGCAGTATCAACGCTCATCAAACTTTCTCCCTCCTCCTCCTTCTTCTGCAGTAACGAGTCGCTGTCACATGTGTTTATTGTTCCTTAACCAGTTGGTAGTGTAACGATTAGGGAGTTGGACCCCTGATTGGAAGGTAAAGGTACCACTGAGGTACTCATGAGCAAGGTACCGTCCCCAAGCACTGCTCCCCGGGGGCCGCACGTCATTCATCAAAACTCACTGTTTTCTGTTTTGTTCCATTTTTTATTTGAATGTGAAATGGAGAATGTTTTGGAAAATGACTACTGTGTTTTTCATTTTGCTTTTGGAAATGAATATAATAAAAAATTGCATTATATATTTGTGATTATTAAAGAATATCGTATCATTCATATTGTGACGCTGAATAAATCGCCCAGCCCTGTGAGTGAATGCGGCGACTAGTGTTAATTTCCCAGTTGTGTGTGTTTCGTCTGCTGTGTGTGTGGTGACCTCGGCGCGACCCCGGGAGTTGACCCCGGCCCTCCGTGCGGAATGCCGACCCCCCACAGTGGTCAGGTCCCCGGTGCTGACTCATTTTCCCAGGGTTTTTGTAGTTTGCTGTTTAACTGAGCTGCCCGCTGACCGCTGATCACATTGCTCCTTCACACACCGCCGAGCAACGTGTGGACTTTACACTTGCCGGACGCTGCCTTTACTTCTGTGTTCGGTAACTGGAATGTGGGGTTGTGTAGTGGGTTTAATAAGAGTAGGAGCAGCCAGAAATAACATTTAATGATCAAAATAAAACTCTAAAAAGAAATAGCTTGTTTTATTCTGTAATTAATTTAGTATTTTAATTTATTTCAGTTTATTTAAAATTGTTTTCGAAATGAGTTGATTTCTTTTTTCACCTAACGTTGTAATAAATCTAAACTCAAGCTGCAATTCTGACGGTTGATGGAATAATTTTTCAAATCGTGTACCAACACAGCAGCTGCTTTAAGTGTACCGACTAATTGTGTGTGTGTGTTGCAGGTATTTGTGTAAAATGTGGTAAAGGTGTGTATGGAGCTAGTCAGGCGTGCCAGGCCATGGGGAACCTGTTCCACACTAACTGCTTCACCTGCTGCTCATGTGGTGAGTACACACACACACAACTCACCTGCCTACACAACATACACACACACATACCCCTGTCCTCTCCGTCCGCACTCACACACCTGTCCGTTCCACCTCTACACATGCACACACACCTGCCTGATTCACACACAGTTGTCTACTCTCACAAAGCCAGCAAGAGTCGTACAGCTGTGCGGTCATGCTTTACATGGAGTGTGTGTGTGTTGCATGTATTTGCGTGTGGAGCTAGTCAGGTGTTACAATATGTATGATGTCTGTTTAGTGTTTTCATTTTTGGATCGTTGATCATTGATTTGATTTATTAATGTAAGAGTTGACCGATTATCGGGGGCATTTAGCTAACGATCTGCCCTGTTAACTAGCGATAATCAGTATCGATATCGACTCTGAAAAACCTAGTATCGTCACACCTCTAACTCTCATCTCTCATTCTGAGCCTTAGCACTAGTACCTGCGTCCACTGAGCAAAAATCTACACACACACACACATCCGTATAGGCCTAGGTCCTCACAACCCCCTACAAACACGAACACACACACACACACACACACACACTTATTTTTACCCAGTGCTGGGGGGAAACAGACTGGCGGTAATTCAAACTCCACCCTTTCCTGCACACACGCACTCAGGACAGAGAACAAGTGGGTCCTTATTACCTGCAGGTGGGCCGTGGCCTGGTGCATGATGGGATGTTGGAGGTGATGACTCATTGAGACTGTGTGTTAGTGTGTGTGTTGTATTCAGAATGGGGGAATTCTGGCCTTTACTACTGAGCGTGTGTAGGCCTGCTGCCCTATACACTCATACACACACACACACCCTCACATACACTCTATAATGTGTGTGTGTGAGAGCTGAGCAGACTGACGTGTGTGAGAGTGTCGTAAAGGGTCACCATCAACCGGTACGGGCTGTGTATGTGTTTGTGTGTGTTGATGTAGAAGTGTGTTTACTCTTTCTTCTAACCTGTGTGTGTGTGAGGTCTGATAGAACAGCCGAGTAATGCTGCGTACGAGTGTGTGTTAGTGTGTATGTGTGTAATAGCCCCGTAATCTTGGATCTGACCCAAAGCTGCACCCTTTTCTCTCCACATCTGCAGGAATGCCCCCCCACCACATCCCCCTTTACCCACCCTCCTTTCACCTCACACACACACACACACTCACATACACACTTCTTTAAGAATATGAACATTATGGGGACTGAGATTTTAAAGGGAGAAATCCGGCTTAAATAAAATGGTGGATTTTATGTCCCCATAATGACACATGTCCCCACTTTATTGGTCAATCAAGTTCAAGTCTCCATTATGCAGGTAAACAAACACACACACACACACACACACACACTTGTAGGGATATGAACATGATGACTTAATAGATTTTAAAACAGGAGGTTAGTCTTGAAGAAATGGCTATGTTGCAGTGATTAACATGGTTTTACGTCCCCATAATCACACACAGGTCCTCACCTTGTTGGGGTGTAATCGGGTCCCCATATCGGGAGGTTTACACACACACACACACACACACTCTTGTGCTTGATTGTGAAGGCTAAAGGAAGCAGCTATATTTCACCAGCATGACAACACAGTCACGATAAGGTGCAGGAGAGAGAGAGGCGGAACCAGAGACGAATTGAGAGACAGATGGAGGGAGAGATAGGGAGAGAGCGAAGAGAGAAAGAAACAGAATGAGACGGGGGAGATGGAGTGAGAGAAATAGAGAGAGAAAAAGATGGAGAGAGAACCACAGATAGAGAGAGATAGCGGGAAGATAGAGAGAGAGAGGGTTAAAAAACGAGAGAGAGAGAGAGAGAGCGGTGATGGAGAGGGGGAGAGGGGGGGAATGAAAGAAAGAGAGAATGGGGACATTCTTTCAGTGTGAGGTCACCAAATGCTCCCCATTCACCCTCCTCCTCTCACCCCGATACAGAGAGAGAGAGAGGAGAAGCGAGAGACAGAGGGAGAGGTGTTTTAACATAAAGCTTCATTTCTTCCTACCTGGAAGAACTGCATGTTGTTTTGTAATGTACGAACGCACCAGCTGCTTTAAGGGTTCCGACTAATTGTGTGTGTGTGTGTTTCTTAACCTCCCAATGTGGGGACTTTGACCTGATTACACACCAGCAAAGTGGGGACCTGCGTCATTATGGGGACATAAGACCAAGTTAATCACTGCAACATAGCTATTGCTACAAGTTTAACCTCCCCTTTAAACTCTCCACTACAAGTGTGTGTGAGAGAGTGTGAGGGCGAACATAGGCATGTGTTTAAATCAGACAATAAGTCAATGGGTATGTGTGTGACGGAGTGAGACGGCGAGTCAAACCGGGAGAGAGTGACTCTAGCTGAGCGTATTTACAGTACAGACCTTGTCAGTGAATTGCGAGGTACAAAAGCAAACCACAAAATAATCGTTCATTAATTGCGTCTGCTGTAAAATGTTAATCGTGATACTGATTTGAGGTCATGTTGCCCTGGCCTAGCAGTGTCCTCACCTGAGGCAACTCCACCTGCACGTGTGGAGGATCACGAGCCTCATGTTGGGACGCTCCTAACTATCGACACACCCATCACACACACACACACACACACACCATCAAGACCCGACTCGCTCCCTCTCCGAGGCTCCGATTTGCCCAGTCGTGTTGGTGGTGTTGTCAGCTGTCGATAAGAGCAGAGTTGCCAAGTCCTGAAGGACAAATTGTTGTGCAGAGACTTGCACCTGAATGAAGCGTGTGTCACACTTCCTCCAGCCATGGCGTTAAAACAACAGTCAGACAATGTATTTATTTCTGGGCCGATACCGATTATTAAGACAAAGTCAATTTTATCCTCATCTCAGATATACACCAGTATACAGAGACGTCAGTAGGGAGGCACCGATCCGATACCTGGGTGGGATATCGATCCGATAAAAAATTTGTGTTTCATCATCAGAATGGTATAACTGGAATCGTACTTCTCTCCACAATATTTGCATATACTGTTGCACATACTTGCACGTTGTTACTGTAGAAACTGAAGCTGCGTCGTCTCTTCTCTCTATGTACATGTATATAGTAGAGATGACAGTAAAGTTTACTTTGACTTTGACTTTGATCACGCTGTGCTGGTGTGCAGGAAGGAGACTGAGAGGGAAAGCCTTCTACAACATCAACGGGAAGGTCTACTGCGAGGAGGACTTTCTGGTGAGTGGAGAGCAGCCATTTATTTTATTTCATTCCTTAACATCACACGCCCTTGATGAGGATGAGTTCTTTTGGAAACTATAATCAACAACTTCATTAACAGTGTTTAACTACAGAAGCTTTTGACTGGGTTTTTCTGGTCTTGTTCATTTTGCATTCAAATTAAAAATGATAAATAATTTCCCTTTCAACAGGTGAAAATCTATTTATGCTGTAATCATTACACTTAAAGTGAAATATGTTAATAATAGTAATAACAAGAGTCATTTTCAAACTGGAAATAACAGATTCTAATAATTTGAGGTGCTGGATTTCTGGTGTTCTTGAGCCGTCCGCTGTAATTATGAATAGTAAAACAAAAGAGATTGAGATGTTTCACTTTAATGATGACCACATTCTGGACGACTGAGAATCTACACAGACATATCAGTGTAGACTGGGGTGGGGATCGGGGTTTGAATCAGTGGGAGGTGTAGACACAGAGAGGGAGAGGGACGAGGGACGGATGGGCGTGGAGATAAAGGGATAAAATACATTCTGGACATTTTTGAAAGCTCAGGGGAGAACAGATGTTGTGAGCCACTCAGACCAAGCTCCAGCTCTGACCAATCCAGTCCCATTTCCTCGCACGTCCCGTCTCATAAACACACACACACAGCAATCACAATCCCCAAAACACACTCAATTAGAGAGACAGAGGAATGAGAACGCACCATTCTTACCAGATAAACTTTAAAAAGACCTTATTTTTAGACTAACAGTCTTTCAAAAGGTGAAACATCTCCTCCTCCTCCTCCTCCTCCTCACTCTCGGACCAAAACAGGACAGATGAAATGTACAGGAAATAAATCAGCGGTTTCTTTAAAAATCCACTCAGTTAATTGTTTTTGGTAATAATCTGTTCCAAACCAAATATGTGCAGTAAATCATTAATCTGTGCAGTTTAAAATGTTAAATTTATGTGACCACTTTTGGAATCTGTTTTTCATGGTTGATAATCTGCTACACTGCTGTACTCTTACTGCGGTGCTCTGTGGCTTAGCTTTAGTAAATGGACTTTGACCTGGAGAGAAAAAACACACAAGAGCAGTGTTGCCATCGCAAAAATAAATCCCATATCAGTCCACAAAACACGAGGTGTCATGTAGTGAAAAATGTGTTCAGTATTTTTGAGCAAAACCTTGAAGCAACGTTATTATATGCAGAGGTCATGCAGTGAAGTGGAAAGAGAATAATTTTGAATAAAAATATTTCAATAATATAACTTAATAAATAGGAGAGCCTCATCCTCATTCACCAAAGCTCTTTTTCTTAAGTTAGTTCTGCAGAAGTGACAAAAGTACAGAATACATAAAGAAAATATCAAGTAATTTCTAAGACCGCAACATTGCTGATGGCCTGTTTGTAAATTTTATCCATTTATGTCAATAAATATGCTGAAATGTGCAGAGATTCTACCAAATATGGCAAGAAATATGAGTTTAAAGTCAAAGTGAACTTTATTTTAAATATATAAACTCTAAACTAGAAGTAGAACATGGACACTGGGTCGTTTTAGTGATGTAAGGTATTCAATAATATGTGCAAATATTGCAACAGCAGTCAAGTGGAGAAAAACTACAGTGATAATACTGGAACGTTCTTTTGTGCATTAAATGTGCATAAGATCTGCAGCAGTTTGATATGAACATACAGACAATATATTACTCAATGCATTAAATACTTGGTAAATATTTGAAAGTTAAAAACACAAGTCAAGTTGGAGATTGGTGCAGTTCTTTCTGAAACTGACTTGATGTTAAGAGTTGAGATCCTACCTGACTCCAGGACACTCACACCTGCTCTCAGGTAGACACTCAGCTGCAGAAACCCGGCAGGTCGGATAATAAACCTCCAGGACACGGACCCTGCGGGACTGAGCCTCGTTTTGCACCAGATCATATATGTCTAATTTACCGCAGCACACTCCAAGCACCGCATGAGAATTTTATTAAACAATTTAACTTTCTATTAACATGTATTATTTTACAGCAGAATTTGGTGAATTTTTAGTGCATGATTTTAAAAGTCTGGCCTTGAATATATAACATATTCATACAGCTCAGCACACTTTAATATCTCATTGGTCTGATCAAGATGTGGAATTTTAGTTTTTAATCTGCAAAACATAATTACTATGGTTGCAGTTTTGTGATGTGGGGTGTTGAAATACGTGTGTGTGTTATTTCTCCCCCAGTATTCGGGTTTCCAGCAGACAGCAGAGAAGTGCTTTGTGTGTGGACACCTCATCATGGAGATGGTACTGAGACTCTTCTCTCATCACACGTTTGTGTTTATATGTCAACATTCACACTTTATTTCATATTGACTCATATTTCAACATCACACACTTTGTCGTTTGATGCTGTGTGTGGTACTTCTCTAAATGTGATATCTCAGGGCAGTCTCTTAAGGGCTGCCACCAGTGCTCCCGATACCTGACTTGAGTTATTTGAGTTGCTATCGGACCGATATCTGATCCACATATCGGATCGGTGCACCCCTAATAAGGAGCTTTGTAGTGCGTTTTGTAATCTGTTGATTGTGTGTGTGTGTGTGTGTAGATCCTGCAGGCGTTGGGGAAGTCGTATCACCCCGGGTGTTTCCGCTGTGTGGTGTGTAAGGAGGGTCTGGATGGAGTCCCATTCACCGTCGACGTGGAGAACAACATCTACTGTGTTAAAGACTATCACACGTAAGAAACACACACTAAAAAAAACCCAAAACCAAGATAAATTAATCATCATTATTTGTAATCGAGGAAAAAGGTTATTAATCGTGATATTGATTTGAGGTATCGTCCAGATCTAGTTACTAACACAAATCACTGCTCTCGCTTTACAGAGTCTTTGCCCCAAAATGTGCCTCATGTAACCAACCAATCCTACCTGCTGAGGTGAGCTCTCTCACTCGCTTTCTCCACACGCACACACACACACACACGTGTCCCCATAATGACACACACCCCCACTTCATTGGGGTGTAACCAGGTTAAAGTCCCCATTACGCAGGTAAACAAACACACTTGTAGGGGACTTAATAGAGTTTAAAGGGGAGGTTCAACTTGTGGAAATAGCTATGTTGAAGTGGTTAACTTGCTTTTACGTCCCCATAATGATCAGGTCCCCACCTTGTTGGTGTGTCGTCAGGTTAATGCCCCCACATTGGGAGGTTTACAAACACACACACACTGTTTCTATATTTGTAACCCTCCACGGCAAAACCAGTCTCTTGTCGCAACAGAGGTTTCCGAGAAAAACGAGCGTTTATGTTGCGTGGGGTAAAATGTTGGATTTTTTGTTTTTAGTGTTTTGAAACAGTGGAAGGTCTATACTGTACTGTTGTGAATAAATTTGGCTGAAAAACTTACCCTTTCCATCCTAAAAACGTGACTTTCTTGAGGTGAGGAATTCAATTCCAGCAGAATGTTAAAAGTTTGTGTTTTGACCGCTCTACTTCAATATTTACGCTAAATCCACTGGTTGACTAGCGTGAAGATATTTCTCCGGAATCCATCTTCGTCTCCCGAGTTCAGTTAACCTAACGCAGGTAGGCTATCCGTGTGGCTGTGAATGCAGCGTAGGCTAGCGTAAATGCAAACGTAGCCGCGACCGCACCAAGCGTCTGTGAGTGCTACGGCGATAGTCAACTTCGACGGCAGATTTCTCCGTTTCTCACTTGGCGTGACAGGAGAAACCCGACTCCTTTGAATGTTGATATCTCAGTCATATGTCGTCCCATTCATTCCATATAGGTATCGTTTTGAAGCTTGATTTATGCCCTTTCATCAAAACATAACTCAACAAGCAACAAGCGACTGGTTTTGCCCTGAAGGGTCACATATTTCTCTCTTTGGATGCTCTGTTCCACCTCAGCATCTGACATTAAATGTTTGTGTGTGTGTGTGTGTGCAGGGCTCAGAGGAGACCATACGTGTGGTGTCCATGGATAAAGACTACCATGTAGAGTGCTATCACTGTGAGGTAAGCAGACAAAAGAGGATAAATGAAGAATTAGATTGAATTATTTTCTTAAATTATTATTTAATAATTCACTTTTGTTTTAATTCACATTTTTTAACCCAGAGTTTTGAAGTGTCTGTTCCAGAGCAGACTCAGTATAAATTTAATAGTGTACAAGTCAAATGTATGATGAATAGGAATCTACTGCAAACATGGTACTTAGTGCAGGACTGGGTTTAACACACACACACACACGAGGCTGTAGTGTTCAGATAAAGAGTTATGTTCTCAGTTTGGTGTGTGTGTGTGTGTGTGTACCACGTCGGTGTGAATCATTCACCAGCAAATTCCAGTGTTTAGTCTCTGGGTTAAACTTTGAATTGTTTGTAATCACAAAAGAACTCGACGGGGAAAACAAGTCTAAAGTTCCAGCTGCACATTTCAACTTAAAAAGATGTGTAGTGTTCACAACGTCAGCTCCATCATAATTCCACACGGTTTACCAGGATGCACCATAGCACAGTGACGCAGTATTACACCGTAATACACACGCTTTAGTGGTGTAACGATGCACAGACGCTAGTTTCTAAAGAGACTGTATTAGTAATTCCTGATTCTGGATCAGGTATTACACCGTTTTAAGGCTGTTTTTGAGTTGGAATCGAGTCAAAGTGAATGTTATTGTCATTAGTCATTGTCAAATATATAGTCATAACAGAATTGTGAGATCAAATCCTTGCTTTCTCATTTGCTAAGAGCTCTTGAGTTGTCTTTGTACGCAACACGTACCAAAAAAGAGTCTTGAGTCTTGGGTTGTCTTTCGTCGTCTTTTCTTTACTACAATTCAAGGTTTTACAGACAAGAAATGAATCCCTAAGACTACAAAGATACTTTACGTGGCGTTACGTGACGGTCAAAAAACTGTAGCGCTCCGGAGCTCTTAGCTCCTTCACATTCAATGTGAAACTAAAGCTTTTACGTTCTTACATCATACGTAACTTAAGATTACGACACGTAAGGCACATATTACTTCTATTGTTACATAGTAGTACATTTAACATGCATACGTATTGATAGAATTCTATTACGTAGCACTGTACATGGAAAGTTATGGAAGATTCCAGAAACATCTACTTTCTACTGTAAACAACTACAAAACGTTAAATCTAAATATTCACACAAAATGGCTCTAACAGAATAATCTCAGTCATGTGTCCAGACTGTGTTTTTTAAGGCATTAATTTAGTTTTCTGTTCGGAGAGTTTCGGATTTGTATAGTGTCAGCAGATATCCAAATTTACAATATCGGTATCGCATCAGACATGAAGAAGTGGTATCGTGCCATGTCTAGTTTACTCCCTGGTCCACTTTGGGGTTTTATGTTTCGGCGGCGGCGGCATGTAGCACGGACGTGACAGGGAGGCGACGTCGGTGTGTAAATCCAGTTACACCTCCAACTCCTGGGAACTTTACTGAGATTTCTTGTCCTGTTGGAATCGGTCGTTAATATTTCAGACATCCTGTGGTAAAATAGCATGACCCCACGTCCTCACGTGAGACTTTCCTGTCCGAATAGTAAGCCAAGTAGGATAAAACTGCAAGAGAAAATCATTTCAAATGATTTAATGTAGATTCTCCATTACAGTGTGTTTTTCTGGTGTGTGTGTATCAGGACTGTGGTCTGCAGCTGACCGATGAGGAGGGTCACCGCTGTTACCCGCTGGACGGACATCTCCTCTGCCACACCTGTCACCTGCATAGGTTAAAGATGCCCAGCTCCACCCAGTCTCCGCCCCCCGGGTACCCCCCGCTGCACGTCACACAGCTCTGAACACACACACACTCCCATAAAACCTGTGTGTGTGAGAAGTGGTCAGACCGGCTCACTGCTCGCCTCATCGTCCACTTCGGTCACTAAAGCCAGTGAATGTAAGAGACTGGAGCCGCTCTCTCTCTCTCATTTCTCTTCCCTCCTTCATCGAGTCTCCATCTTCCTGTCCTCCTCCTCCTCCTCCTCCTCCTCCTCGCAGCCGCAGCCGGACCCACGTCACCGTCTCCACCCCTCGATCTTTGAGTCTGGACGCTTCTGGACCGGATGGGTTCCGGCACCAGTCGGGCATTAGAGAGAGGGAAGAAAGAAAGATAGAGAGAGAGAGAGAGAGAGAGAGAGAGCTGTGGAAGTGGCCTTAAACTGAGATTGTGGCACTTAAATATTTTTCACTCATTGCCTTCAAATCGCATCGTCAGCGTGTGTGTGTGTGTGTGTGTGAACTTGTGTGTGTGATGTGGGTTAGATACACACACACACACGCCTACACATGAGCCATGACGGCAAACGCACTCCTGCTCGTGTTACAGCTTTTTACACTTGTTTCAATACCGTCTCCACTCTTCACTTGAGCTTTACAAACACACTCCTAGAATTCAGCTGAAAGTGGCTCGTGAGCAGCACTAAAGTATTCTCAGGGTCGTGTGGGGTCGTGGTGTGGACGTGTGAAGCGTAGGTGTGTGACGAGATCTCGCGATGTTAAAATGTGATGATATTCCTGGTGGAGGTGAAATAGTATAGCGTCCTTTATGTGCCTAAATTCCGAGTGTGCAGTGGAACTTTCAGCAGCAAAATCCGGCGTCTGTACACACTCAACTCCACCTTGACCCTCGCTGCGCTTGTGTGAGGAGATGCAGGAGGAATCACACAAGATCATGCACACACACACACACCACTTTTCACTCAAATAAAGTCACATATTTCCCTCAAGTTTTCTTTAAAGTACTCCTAAAGTCTCCTCTCGTTCTCATCAGTCCAGTCTCCCGTATCGTCTCATCTCGCCGGGGTCTCGTCACATTCCCTACACAAGCGGTGTTGAGACCAGTGTGAAAATGATTGTAAAACTGTGTAAATGTTGATGCAGCTCTGATCCATTCCGCATGGTGCTACAACCGCACTGCACACGCACACACACGCAGTGTAGAAGACGAGCAGGAGGCGCTGTGTGCTTGTGGCTGTGTTTGTCATATCTCTGTGTAACAGTTTTGTTGAGATGCTCTACAGCCGGATGTAGAACTGGTCTTTAACGTGTTTTTGTGGATTTTCACGAGCGAGGGTCGGCCGTGTCAGTCGTGATGCTCCACTCGGGACGTCTCTACACTGCCGCTGTCGGCTGCGCCCGCTGTGTGTGTGTGTGTTGTCTGGGAGGAACACGAGGAGAGGAGAGCTGGTCAGGGCTGTAGTGTGTGTGTGTGTGTCCTGGGTTGGTCACATGAGGGTGTAGTGGCATTATATAGTTTGGAGATGGTGCTGGTTCACTTACAAGTACACACACACACTCATTACCTGCCTTGTGTGTGTGAGTGTGTGGTGCGGGGTCAGTGGGGATGTGTGGTTGGGTGAGTGTGTGGATGTGGTGCGGGGTCAGTGGGGTGTGTGTTTAGGTGTGTGTGTTTGTGTTGGGTGGGAGTGGGGTGTGTGTGGTTGGGTGAGTGTGGGATGTGGTGCGGGGTCAGTGGGATGTGTGTTTAGGTGTGTGTGTTTGTGTTGTGTGGGAGTGGGGTGTGTGTGGTTGGGTGTGTGGATGTGGCGCGGGTCAGTGGGGATGTGTGTTTAGGTGTGTGTGTTTGTGTTGTGTGGGAGTGGGGTGTGGTTGGTGAGTGTGTGTGTGGATGTGGCGCGGTCAGTGGGATGTGTTTAGGTGTGTGTTTAGCAGGAGGGGTGTGTGGTTGGGTGAGTGTGTGTGGATGTGGCGGTCAGTGGGGGATGTGTGTTTAGGTGTGTGTGTTTGTGTTGGATGGGAGTGGGGTGTGTGTGGTTGGGTGAGTGTGTGATGGTGCGGGTCATGGGGATGTGTGTTTAGGTGTGTGTTTGTGTTGTGTGGGAGGTGTGTGTGTGGTTGGGTGTGTGGATGTATGCTGGTCAGTGATGTGTGTTTAGGGTGTGTGTGTTTGTGTTGGTGGGAGGTGGGTGTGTGTGGTTGGGTGAGTGAGTGTGTGGATGTGGCGTGGGTCAGTGGGGATGTGTTTAGGTGTGTGTGTTTGTGTTGGGTGGGAGTGGGGTGTGTGTGGTTGGGTGAGTGTGTGTGTGGATGTGGTGCGGGGTCAGTGGGGATGTGTGTTTAGGTGTGTGTGTTTGTGTTGGGTGGGAGTGGGGTGTGTGTGGTTGGGTGTGTGGATGTGGCGCGGTCAGTGGGATGTGTGTTTAGTGTGTGTTTGTAAGCAGGGAGGCGGTGTGGCTGGGTGAGGTGGATGTGGCGTGGTCAGTGATGTGCTTAGGTGTGTGTGTTGTATGGGAGTGGGGTGTGTGTGGTTGGGTGAGTGTGTGTGGATGTGGCGCGGGTCAGTGGGGATGTGTGTTTAGGTGTGTGTAAATGTGTGGGGGTGTGTGAGTGGATGTCTGTGGGCAGTGTGTATGGTGTATGTATGTGTGTGTGTGTGTGTGTAAGACAGAGCTATATTACTCTAGTGGTTGGACCACTCGTGGTGTGTGCGTTCGCTTCTGTCTAACTGCGTGAGTGTGTTCACACACACACAGAACCACAGCGTCACCTGGACAGCTCTACTCAACCTTCCTCTCACACACCTGGATGTTTGAGTGTGTGTGTGTCCAGTCCTGTTACACACACACACACACACACACACACAGTCCTGCTGTACTACTGCTGAGTCAACTCAAGTGAGACAGAAATGTTGTACACACACACACACACACACACACTCAACGCACACACAACACACACAATAGTGCTATGTTTCTCTGTCTTACACACACCACACTCAACACACACAGAACACATACGCACTTAACACACAAACAATACACACTCAACATGCACACACTCCTCACCTAATACAAACACACACACTCACCTCCAATCACATACACTCTCACACACACACACACACCCCCTCATACACCCATTCGTCTGCGCCCAAGATCACGGATTCAAGCAAAAACTCTACACCGCTGACAAACACACTCCTGATCATTCCTCAGTGTTGGTTCTGCTGCAGAAAACTCTACAGTTCCACAGAACACACGAAACCTCACACTGCATGTCATTCCCCGAGATGCTGGGTGTGTATCCACGTGGACAAGTGTGTGTTCCTGCTCTCACCTCTTACTCCACACTTCAGACTGCAGCGTAGCAACCAGGTAGCACTGCCGTACACACACACACCTGTAGCTCCACATTCCCACCCGTGTCCCGTGTAGTCGTCACGTCCCGTCTGTCCCCTCACCTGCCCTCTTTTGTATCTTTCAGTGTCTTAATTTCCTAGATATTTCATAAATAAGAGAAAAGGAAAGTAGATTTATTTATCTAAACATGAAAGTTTAAAGTTATTTAATGTATTAAAAAGTTGGGACGTATCATTTAACCCTAGATGATATAATCTGCTTTTGCAATAAAGTGGTTTTAGAAGCTAACTTAACCTCCAGCCCTGTGTCTTATTTCACACGTGTGTGTGTGTGTGTGTGTCAGCAGCTGGGAATACGAATTTCATACAGTAAATGTTAATATTTGCTTCTTAAAACAGCAAACAATTTTCATTTCCCTTTCAAATAAAACCAAAACCCTGTACTCCCCATAATACACACAATGCAATAAAACGCCGTAACAAAATGAGGACATCATTAAAGTGCCTTGAAAAGAAATGTAATGAACAGATTCAGAGTAAGTCTATGCTCTGTTTATTTAGGAAGAGAAGAAAAACATCACAAAAATAGATTTTTTTCTTTTTGGAGACCTTTCATAAAATCGCTTATTTTTGTGATGTTTTTCAACATAATCGCCTGTATCTAAATAAATAGAACGCTGACTTCCCACTCATTACGGCAGATCGGGTCACTTATTTACATGTATTGAAAAATATTATTTACTAAATTGCAATTATGAGCATGTTTTGAATATATTTAGCAGTTAGGTTAGCAGTGTAGCTTATTGTAGATAGCAACACTGATAATTACATCAGCTAAAATATGTATAGAACTTTAAAATATCATCTATGCATCTAAAAACAAGAATAAATTTAAAAAAAGAATAATAATTAACCCATAAATTATTACAATTATTCTGCAGTTTCGCAAATATTACATATATAATATATATTTATATTATATATTTATATTTAATAGAAATGATTAATAATTAATACTGCTACTAATATTACCTATGAAATATAATTATAGAAAAAAAATATTTTAATATCCACAGTTATCACATAATATGCACGTGTAGAGTTACTGTTTATAGTTGAAGTGTCTCTTTTAGGAAACATATGTTTTCATATATTAACTATTTATGTTTGTTTAGTTCAGATTTAGTTTCTGTAATATTTCTGATTTAATTTCTACAGTCTTGAGGATGAATATACATTTAATCAATATGTTTACGATGTGGTTTGATTAATGTTTATAATATTTGTGTATAATAATGAACATATGTACATACAGTATATTTTTATTTTGTTCTGGGCATGATGTTGAGTGATGAGAAGGCATTTTTCCTCCGGGTCAGGCTGCAGACGGGCATGTTTACCCCACACTGCTATCTGTCTGATCAGGCCTCGTGCACTTTGGGCTGATAATCATTGTCCTGCTCGCAACAGTGAACTGATGCCCATCTCTAAACGCCCGGCTGCCCTGATGCCAGATAAACACCGTCCCTGAGGAGTTACCTCACTCACCACAACCCTGCCTCGCAGTGTCCTTAACCACACACTTACCGTTCCTCTGGGACCGGCCCAGTTCCACTAAGAACATTCTTAGGAGGAATAAGGGTCACAACAACACAATTACCAGAGCTGGCCGAGCTACAAGCTACAGGCTACACGTGATTAAACGAATCTAAACTCCGCTACAAGCTGCTCTTATAACGTAGTAGTTACTACACCACAGGTAACTGAATATTTGTGCTCTCTAAAAGCTACTTTTAAAATACATTCAGAGCTTTTAGATGAAAAAACCAAACATGATGTTAAATGTGATATGAAAATCTAGCAAGTTGAGAATCACCGTCTTTGAGAAGACAGCAAAATATTTATTTTACACTGCTATTATAAAGTCACTTAAATATTCATAAACTACTAAAACGCTGTGAAGTTAGTAGTGCGACTTATTTTAGTGAGCAACACTGACTATTATATTAGCTGAACTCTGTGTAGAACTATCACTTGTCAATGTGTGCATCCAAAAACATCAATTATTTTTTAAAAATTAATTATTCCCTAAACTATTACAATTAGTTTACAGGGGTTTCTAAGTCATTGTTAAATGTCATAACACATCTAACTGCAGTTCCTTTCTAAATCATGAGTATTTTATTTGTTGAAATGGTCTGAGCACAGATTTTAGAGTTTTACTTAGCTGATAAAGTGGCTGGACCATAGTGAGGATAAACCCCCAAATCCTAATCCCGACTTAATATGGTGTCTGAACTGGATCTAATCCCCCATAAAAAATGTACAACGGACAGACACAATAACATAAAAATACCATAAGAAGGAGGAGTATTGGTTATGGCGTGTGAACGCAGGCTTTGCAGTCATTAGTAAACTTTAGAAAACACAACATTTTAGAACAAACAACAGCATTCCAAAAACACGTCTAAAAGCTCTTTGTGTTTGGACCTTCAGGATAAATATCTAGACGAAATGTTCTCAGCAGAGTGTGTGTGTGTTTTCCACTTCATCTCCAATGTGTTCAGCAGGTTTGAGGTCAGGACTCTCATCAATCCTCATGCTTCTGCAGCTGGAAGCGTGACCCTCAGAACAAAACCAGAACCAGAACCATGAAGTCCTGACATCAGCACCGCTGACCACACACATCTGGGATGAACTTATGAGCTGGAACACACACACTGTAGCATCAGCACCGACCCTCTCATGAGGCGGGCCGAATTACACACATGCATGAGGAGCTCTTGCCTGTGATGAATCTTATCGGTGAACTACGAGGGCAAAAAGCAAACCATGAAAAAAGATCAATAATTAATCATAGACAAAGCAAAACTTGATTAATCGTGATATTAATTTGAGGTTTTTTTTATTAGCCAGCCCTTGTACGTTAGTGTGCCTGTAACAATGCAAATGAAAAGCCACGGTTGGTTCTTTGAAGCTGGCGTTTTTGCGCTGATGTTGAATGGTTTTGTTTAGTCTTTTCTGCATTATGGGCCTGTTTTACTGCACCACCAGAAGTCATAGTAACATAATCCAGAGCTCTTAAAAACCAGCAGGACGCTGATCTGAGATCTTTGTGTGTGTAGTTGACATCAGCGTAAACAGCGATGCTGTCCAATCCCGGAGCTGCGCTTCTGTTGGTTTTGGAGAGTTTGTCCAATAGAAAAACTTGGATTTACCTTCAAAGTGCTTCTGCCACACAGATGGAATTCCAGTCCCAGCAGGGAAGCACTTTTTTGGCTTTTTTGCACTCTTTACACCCGAAGGGGGCGGAGACCACCCAGCCGGGGACTGACTGCAGGGCCGGGCATCACGAGCGCCTCCACCGCCCTGCCCTCGTACCCACACTGACCCCCGGACCGTGAGAACTGGACTCTCGGAATGATCTGGGGGCCAGATCCGTGTAGCTTAGCATAAAATTGCGAGCAGGCGGATCATGCTGGAGTCGGAGAGTCTGAGGGAATATGACGTAACGGACGCTTGTAGGAGGAGAAGAGCAACGGCTTTTACAGAGACACAATTAAAACTGATGATGATGCTCGTCTGTGTTTCAGAATGAAATAATGGGGGTCAGCAGGAGATTACACTGGCAAAAAAAATCACAAAAACATGTCTAGTGTGAGTCACTGAAAATGAGATGATGGATTTTGTGGTGATTTGGAGGTGTGGTGACGTGTTATTTATTATCATGACTGAGTGTTTTTCACATTTTTTATTATTCAACCCCCAACAAATAAAAACAACAAAACAAAGAACAAAATCAAGCCTCTCAAAACATTATATTAAATATCATATAATAGTATAATCTGATAAGACAAATAATGTTATGTTACTATATGACATTTTATAATGCAAATACTATAGTAGTATACGCATTATGAAAGTCATATAATATTATAATATAATGTGATATTTGACAGGTCATAACAATGGGCCTCATTCACCAATACCTTCATAAGCTTTTGTCTTAAATCTGTTCTTATGAAACTACCAAGAAAAGTGTGAATCTGAGTCCCCACACGTCCTGAAACTGCAAAAATCTTCACAGTTTGGCTTTTATAGTGAAGAATCCCTCTGACCACGTAAACTCTCAAATAAGAGAACAGCAGACTCTCTGTGAGTGGGTTTCATTAAGACATTTCAGTAATGATTTGTCCAGTTCAACTTCCAACACATTTCTAAAAATAATTAATAAATATTGAGGAAATTGTGTATTAAAGTTGTTTGCTCATTAAAGGTATTATGACTGCTTTATGAAGTTTTAATGTAAATGCACACCCAGTAAATATTATATTCTCTGATGCATTAAAATGATGCACAATAACGATGCATGTTATTGTGCAGATTAAAGCTGTTATAACTATACATTTAAATCTGTTATAGACACTTTAAGAGTCTTTAAATGATTATAAATGCATTATGAAGGTGCACATATTGTTAATCGTTAGCCAAATTTCTTCTCAACAACAGGTGGTGAATAGGCAGTGGTTTTCAACGTACATATTGTTATATATACCTTCACCTGGTTCACAAAGTTCTAAAGCTCATACGATCGAATGAAGGAATCAGCATAAAGATTTTGTCCCTTTCTTTATTTGCACTTCATCAGTCATTGTGCACTGCAGCGTTGCAGAAAATCTGTTTTGGCAAATCTGTTACGTACAGTTTCTTACCTATGTAAACTAAGAGATGCTTAGACTCTGTGTGGCTTCATCAAATTGTCCTATTTCGCATCTTGTGTCTCTTTCCGTTGTTCTGGACTGAACCGTGGACCAGCTCTGCTCCGTCTGCTGCTGAAGTCTTCGGAGCTCTTTGTACACACATCACTCTTACACATCCATCACACAGAGAATATTGTAAGAAGAGAGAGTTTATGTTTCCATGGTGACCAGAGCGGAGACTCCAAAGAGAGCCGAGTCCCGATCTAAACCCGAGGATGCTTTTGTGACTGACAGCCAAACAGCCCCAAATAGATGAAGGTGGTGATGAAGAGTGTGGATCCATTCCTAAAGCTTTAACTGCTCCACTTACTCCAGGAATATGATCTCATCTTCTTACAAAATCAATATCCAGTCCCATAATTAAATCGTTTAACAGGCTTAACGTCCAGCTTCATGTTGCTCTGAGTCTACGTGATGTTTGATGATGGAGAGCCGTGCACCTGATCTAAATGTCAAAACGTCTCATTTTCTGCAGTTTTGCAAAACCACTCGGAAACAAAATCAAAACTCATATAATATGCTTCTGAAGCTAGCCTGAAAATAACAACGGCATGGTCGGGATTGAAGTAAAAAAGACTCGTTGCCAAGCAACAGGCTCCATAACCCAGTCTCTTAGGTTTGGGTTTCTCTTGCCGCAACCAGAGGAATCAGAACACTTCAGAGGAGGGGAAACGAGGTGACGGCCACTTTACCAAGGACAGTTTACCTTGTACCTATAATAACTTATAATAATTAAAGGAAGTCTCCTTTATAGATGTAACTTTGGTTTACAATCACACCAACGCAACCTGTCCATCTTCCTCTACTGTTTTAATGAACATATTTTTGCATATTTTTTATTTTTTAGATGTAGTTTCAACTAACATTTCTTTAGGGGCAGTTGCTGACGTAAATGACTCAAGGGTCACTTCTCAACATGTTGTACTTGTAGCTATATATGTGACAGATAATCTAGAAATAAAGAAGATTTTGAGACTCGACAAGACCAGAAAACTCAGAACAAGGAGAACAAACTGTCTATGAGCTGCACGGCTACAACTGGGCTCTAGTCTCTGTTAGCTTAACAAACTGGTTATTATAATCACAGGACTGTCCGCTGTGCTGATGTTGCGGCCGTGCTGCTGTGTTATTTATTTGATGCTATGTATTTACGTCCTGACGTTTTCCAGATGTTTCTATTGATTTCTCTTTCGGAGCATGAACTCGTGACATGCCGTAACTAGGGATTTGGGAGGAACGGAGCACAGCTCACCTCTGACCTTATGTTCCACTTTGGAAGCCCTGGGAACTCAACATGCTCAACAACTGTCACACACACACACACACACGGCGACACCTGCTGGTCGACGGCGGGACGGAAATTTTCCCCTCTGTGACTTCAAGATGCTCTAAAACACAACACGGGGAACGCAAAAATACTAGAACCGTGGACAGATAATAATAATAATAATAATAATAATAATAATAATAATAATAATAATAAATTGCCTCAACATTAGATTTTAAATAACAAACTAAGACATTAATACATCTTGCACATCTTGAAAAGTACAGATATTCAGCAACCATAATACTACCTTTAAGCACATGTTAAGCTGAGTGTCAGTGCTCTCAAACAGCCTACAGATGAAGCACACAACGTAATAAAAAAGCAGAAGACACTGCCCAAATAGAAATCACTTAAATCTGTTTGTACCACTCTCAGGTGATGCAACAAAGTAGAATGTTCACATCCTCATGATCCACATGATTCACATTTGCAGCCCGAGTTAATGCTGACCACAGGAGGTGGGAAAGAGGAAAAAACACGCCACAAAAACTAGCCTACCATAAAAGCCAGGAGCATGAGTTCACTTTATTTCCAATAAAATTAGGGACAAACAATCCAAGACATTCACTTTCAATACACACTGATCCAGAATGAATTACGTTCAGGTGGACACGGTCAGACTTTAGTTTTGAGAGTTTTCAACATGAAATGCAGCTTTTATTTTTCTTTGCACTTTCCTTGGTTGGTGTAGCAGCTTTAAAAGAAGACTCAACTGATCCAGCACATTGTGTAATTCAGTAACTCTCTTCAGGGCTCCAAAGTGTCTTAGCTTCGTTTAGTTAATTAGAGGAAGTTGGGGTAAAGTGGGTTTATTTGGGGTATAGTGGTGTTCTAAATTTAATTACACTGTAAAACCTAACGACATGTTTTAATAAAAGAAGTAAATGAACATCATAGTTTCCACAAATGGTTTGAGTTGAACTAGCTGCTCAGTGTTTTACAGTGATACCTGCATATCAACTAGTCTACGTGTATTCTTTCATCAGCATTTTTAAGGCTGTTTTTAACATAAGCTCTAGTTGAGGGGTCATGCTTATTTCCCATGAGTCTGTGGGGCTGGGGGTCGGAGCGAGGGTCCTGTGAAGCATGTTTTTTAGGGGGGGTGTTTGAATATGTGAGTGTGTTTATGTATTAAGGGGTTTGTGAGGACCTGGCTGTCCCCTAAAAGACAGGAGAAAACTGTGATTTATGTTTAATGTTTTATGGGGACATTGTGGTTTGTAGGGACCGGTCACCGTGAGGACACAGGCTTTTACAGAAAATGTCCATGTTCTATTTGAGAAACTAGAAAAGGTAACAGATGTACTTTTGTTTACTGAGGTTAGGGTTAGGGTCAGGTGTAGCTGTGGTATTATTTACATCTAGTCATTCTGGGACCTCACTAAGACAGTAATACAAGTGTGTGTGTGTGTGTGTGTGTGTGTTTAAGCAAAGTTCTTCTTGATGAAATTGATGAGGCCGTTGGTAGAGGAGTCATGGGAGCTGACCTCGGCTGTGTCCTGCAACTCGGGCTCGATCTTCTTGGCCAACTGTTTCCCAAGCTCCACCCTTCATTTAGAGAAAGAGAGAGAGAAAAGTCTGAATTAACCCTTTCACGTGTAGTGTCTAAATGTACAACTACATAGTCTCAGTTTCATCACGTACTGTACCACAATCACATCATTTTCCGTCTCTTCATTTAACGTCACTTTCTTACTGTATTTATTGTGTTCTTTCTGTATTTATTGTGTTGCTTGTTGCACCTTTTGTCCTGTTGAATGTAATGTTTTCAGTGTTACTATGTGTTGCACCGGGGCCATGGAGAAACGCTGCCTCATCACACTTTGTACATGTATAAAACGACCGATGACAATAAAGTACTTTGAACCTTGATATCAATATTTTTCACCACATACTGTACATTACCTGTGGTTACAACTTACAGTTTTAATTTAGTATGATATCCCAAGGTTTTCATTAAACTGACTTAGATGTAGCACCAAAAACGAAAAGATTCTTAATTTGTAACATACACAAGCACAGCATATTGAGATGTACTATGAAGCATACTAACACAAAACAAGTTAACGGGCTGAAGTTAAGAATCTTAGGAAAAGCTAAAAGTATGGATAAAATATAGAAAAATGTTCGTTCACTAACTGTCCTTAAGAAGAAATTTGTTCTTAAACCTCGCTTTTACAGTTTCCACCAAGATTTTTATATGTGCCATTATTTCGTTATGTGGTCATTCCTCTTTGGCACTCACCCCCACTGGTCAAAACTGTTGATCTCCCACATGACGCCCTGCAGGAAGATCTTATGCTCATACATGGCTGCGGAGAAAGAAGATAAAGTATTTTATTCCATCCAGAAGGAGGCCGATACATCCTCTACTCCACCATCAACCACAGGACAAGTGACATGGATATTCAGTGCTAATGAAAATCTTTACAGCGGGAAGCTAAATCTAAATCTTACTGCCTTAGTTAAGGCCGATAAGCAGCTCAATCGGGATAGTACCAAAGGGCAGAGCTTCTTGAAGATGATTGAGTTTGTTGGTTTATTTCCTTGGAACACCTTTAAACATAGTGAAGAACAGAAACACACGTTTGCATTCTTACTTAGAATCAAAATCACTTTAACTGGCCAAGAACGGGAACATATACAAGGAATTTGCTTAAGTCTGGTACGAATGATATAATAATAATGATACATTTATATTATAATAATATAATATACAGTAATTGTGCAAAAGTTTTAGGCAGGTGTGAAAAATGCTTGTAAACAAAGAATGCTTTTGTCGGAAGTGTTAATCATTTATTTTCATCAATCAACAAAATGCAGTGAATGAACAAAAGAGAATCTAAATCAAATCATGCAGGTGATTCAGCTCTTTGCCTTCAAAACAGCATCAATTTCTTCTAGGTACACTTGCACACAGTTTTGAAGGAATCCCGGCTGGTAGGTTGTTCCAAACATCTTGAGAACTAACCACAGATCTATAATCCCATAATCCCACAAAATAATATCATGACTATAATCCCACAAAATAATATCAAGACTATAATCCTACAAAATAATATCATGACTATATAATCCCACAAAATAATATAATGACTATAATCCCACAAAATAATATATAATGACTATAATCCCACAAAATAATATAATGACTATAATCCTACAAAAATAATATAATGACTATAATCCTACAAAAATAATATCAAGACTATAATCCTACAAAATAATATCATGATTATAATCCTACAAAATAATATCATGACTATAATCCTACAAAAATAATATCACACTATAATCCTACAAAATAATATCATGACTATAATCCTACAAAAATAATATCATGACTATAATCCCACAAAATAATATAATGACTACTAAGTAATCCTGACAAAATAATATCATGACTATAATCCTACAAAATAACATCATGACTATAATCCTACAAAATAATATCATGATCAATCCCACAAAAATAATATCATGACTATAATCCTACAAAAATAATATAATGACTATAATCCCACAAAATAACATCATGACTATAATCCTACAAAAATAATATCATGACTATAATCCTACAAAAATAACATCATGACTATAATCCCAAAACCCTGACTTTGTGCAAGTGTACCTAGAAAGAATTGATGCTGGCTTGAAGACAAAAGCAGTACAGCAAATATTGATTTGATTTAGATTTTTTCTTTTGTTCTGTTCACTTTTGCATTTTGTAAATTGATAAAAAATAAACAATCATTATTTATATTTCTGAAAGCATTCTTTGATTACAGCATTTTTTCACACCTGCCTAAAACTTTTGCACAGCACTGTACATTATATATCAGATTATTTGTTATTATGAACACAGCATGGCACACAGTGCAGCTTTCTGGCAGTGCTTGGGGACAGTACCTTGTTTGTGAGTACCTCAGTGGTACCTCTACGGGTCTGGGCTGACTCCCTAACTGTTATGCTGTATTTACATGCCGGGTTACTTTCACACTGATCCAGTTCATTTGACGGATGCGCTTTTTCCAGCGACGTTAGAACTGTATGAATCCTAGTTGCAGTCGGCAGTACTGGATTTCTGAGGTTGTGGTGTGAGTGTGATCGAAGGGGCACTTTGATAATCCCCACCAGGGGGCGATGTTGCTGTTTAATTGTGATGTGTGCAGCGTAATTCTCACTTTGTCAGTGGTAGAATCTCTCCAGCGTCAAGGACCCCTACCAGCTCTGCTCCTTCTTGCCCCGCCGCCGTCTTTGCCTTTCATCATCGTTTCTCCGTCTGGGCCAGTGGAAGTTGGCAATTGTGACTACAATAACAATAATAATAATAATAGACGACTCGATGTCACTGGTATTCCCATTTTATAGAAATATTACATAATATTTGTATCTTCTTAACACACTGTTAGGGCTTTATGAAGTTGTACAGTAGGGCTGGGCGATATGACCTCAAATCAATATCACGGTTAATTGAATATGTTAAATAATTACAATTATTGAAGTTTTAACATTGTTTATGTTCGTTATAATGGCTGGGCTTATATGAACGCTAATCAACATCATGATTAATAACTTTTCATTTGCAATTAATGAGAAATTAATGTTTTTCGCTCATAGTTTATTGATAAGAGTTTTAAAAAGAATCAAATGAATTGAGATGAGTAAGGTTTATGTCAATGAGACGTTGTAAATGTACATTCTGATAGATTTTTGTTTATTGCTGGGCTCTACTGCACATGCTGGGTGACTGTATGATAAGATTAAGTGAGAGTGTTGTTGCCTTGTGGTGCAGGTTGTTCCTGATGGGGTGCTGAGACTGGGCTGGGATCAGGAAATCAGCAGGAACCATACGAGTCCCTACACACCGAACACAGGTCAGAGAGTTGTTCCAAATTTACTTCTGCTTATGTTTGTGCTACACTCCAAAAACAGAGACTATTGTTAATGAACTTGGTGATTCATGGAGGGTTGCCCTCAGGGAGACTGTCCCTGTAACTGGACAACAACGTCTGTTAAATGGCGTAAAATATGACCTGTTAAATTTAGCTGGAGCTGAGCATCACCTTGGTGTATGAGCTGGTAGAAGGCGTGTTGTCCGTTGGTTCCGGGTTCGCCCCAAACGATGGGCCCCGTGTGGTAGTTCACCCGAGTGGCCGGTTAGTGATGTACTTCCCGTTGGACTCCATGTCACCCTGCAGACGCCCCCAAAATACCCAACACCCCCTTATTAAACCCAGTTCCACAGGGTTCAACTCCCCAGGTTTCACCACAACACAATATTACATCAGTTCAACCATTTGACGTCTGTCTCATATCACGGGCGCAAGGCGATGTCATTTCCATTCAAGTCAGGACAATATCATACGGATCAAGGTTGTGTGCTGATTCAGTGATCACCGATGTATCGATGTAGAATGATGTACTGCAACAACCTAGTGTGTGTGCTGTCTCTGTGCGTTGTTGAATATTTTGGGGATTTTTATGCCTGAACAGCAGCAGTTCGTAGAACAGGGCTCACAGACAGGTGATTCCACCTGCTGGAAGTAAGCGGCGAAGCGGTGCATGTACTGGTCGTAGGGCAGCAGGCAGTGAGTTTCCGCCTGGAAAAAGTTGATGTACCAGATTCCCAGCATGGCCAGCAGCACGGGCGCATTCTGGTCCAGCGGCGCGGTCCTGAAGTGCTTGTCCTGCAGCAAAAATACGCACACTTCTACAGGTGCAACTTGACGTGAAACAACAATGAAAAAGACTAGAGTGCAGCCAGGAAAACAAGGACTTCAGCTGCTTTCTGAAGATGATTTGCTTGTTAATAATTTAAAATAATAATGAACTTCATTCATCTAGGGTTGGGGTTCATTCATGCAGCCCAAAGTGTTGTAAATGAATAATAAAATTACAAAAAGAGACAAGCAACTAAATAGTTAGTGTACAAGCAATTCTGGAATAAATAAGTGCTATTTTAATTCTGAATGAGAGAATATAGTTCTGATACAATTTGGCATCATGCGTAAAACATAACTGAATAAAAAGAAATTTAAAGGTAACAGAAGAATTACAAATGACACTTACATTTAACGAAAACAACTACAGCTTTTTCAATACATTTCAATAAATTAAAAACAATAAATATTAAAACCCAGGGTAAAGTTTAAATTGGATGCTGGTAATTTAATCTGGTCATCTGTATGTTAGGCTTTAATAATCAGCACCCACCATCCAGTGTGCTCCGGCTAACAGCTTCTCAAAGTTTTCATATCCTGGGGAAGGATTTGGGGAAAATTTCACCTCAGAGCCAATAACATAGCAACAAATATTCCACAAATCCAGTATGAAACGGGTATGAGTGTGACGTACCGATGTGCAGAGCGATGGAGAGCCCGATAGCCGACCAGAGAGAGTAACGTCCACCAACCCACTGGACAACACACACAACACACCGAGATCAAATCAGCATTTCACCTGCACTCACTATTCATCTTACACACAAGCACAAACACACACTCCAGCTCACACCGCACAAGTACACGTACTGGTTATCGTGCAGATGTCTCTTTTATCAAATCTCTTCACATAACGTCCACAGTTATCTCATAATAGACACATGTACAGTTATATCATCACATTCTTAAAATAATGTCATGCTTTGACAAAAGTGGTTTCTTTGCCTAAATCAGCTCTTGATGACACTGGACACCCTCGAGTAAAATCACCTGCATCTTGAACAGGTCATGTGATCCTAACTCAGATATCCTATGGACTTTGTTAAACAGACAGACTGTAGGACTTAAATATTCACATCATTCTTACGTCAGTTTTACACTTCATTTGCAGCATTTCAGTATGGCCAAATAAAGATAAAAGTGATCCTAATGTTTGGATGGGTTCTACAGTTTTAAGTTGTCCCAGGGTTGATCTCTAGCTTATGCAACGCTGGGCCCCACTTGTTTCCAAGACTGTCCATGGTAAAGTTCAGCTTGTTGGTGATCTCACCCTTTAACATCAACAACAACTAAAACTGGCCTGCTGACCTTTGGTGCGACCTCAGCTGTGAGTGACCTCTGTGCTGGAGAAGGTCGAGCCGTATTTATATCTCCAGGACGTCGGTCAGCGACACGAGAGGAGATTCCAGTTACTGAGCAGCTGCTGGCGTCCGGGTTCGGACCACTACTTCACGGCTCAGAAAGTGCGAGTTATTAATAACCTCCGTCTGAACGTTCGACACGGCGGTGATACGGCATTGTTTCACACAGCGGGACACAACTGTCATCGAATATGATCTTATCATACAGTGTCTTCAGGATGTACTGCTTTCTAACATCCCACACAATGTGGGTAAAAATAATACACTACAAGGTAGCTTTGCGACTGATAAGCTACTGACAGAGAAGGTTAGTAGTGCTGCTAATCACACACACGCTGTCACACACTCACATCCCAGAACCCGAACATGTTCTGCGGGTCGATGCCGAAGTCCTTCACTTTGGGCTGCAGGACATGAAGAATGGACACAAATGAGGAACAGGTTAGAGGATGTAGTAGATTGTAGATGTAGATTTCTCAATGTGAATGAACTCACCGCGTTGGTGGAGAGCGCTACGAAGTGCTTGGCAACGGCAGCGTTCTATAAAAGAGGGAAGATTTTAGTGGTGGGACGCTGGAACACACTCCCATTTAAATGAGTTTGGTGTGTATTCGGGGACTCACGTCCTTGGCAGTCTGAAGGAACCACTCCTTGGCAGATTCGGCGTTGGTGATGGTCTCTTGGGTGGTGAAGGTCTGGAATTAAATAGAGGAAAAGGATTTTTAATACCAGACAGATGCAAATTATAGTGTGTACAAATCATTGTTATTTCCGGGCAGACTCTCAGATTTTGGCAGATCCAAGCAAAGCAACAACAGTAAACGGTAGGTGTAGTGGTGCTTACTGTTACTTTGTGTTTTGGCACATTTTGAATTAGTCTCTTTCCATTGAATCAGTGTTGAGGAAGCTACTTTTAATCTGTATCTATTTAAGCTCTCTATATATTTTTGATGGCTGTAGATTTTTGCATCAATCTTGGCCATAATAGACTCCATCTGACAGCTGCCAAGAACACGCTGTGATGCAATGAAGCACAGTAGCTAATCAGATCCCACTTCTGCCAATTTAACGCCAGCTTACAGTGCACACGCTTCATCAACGCTTCTTAAGAAGAAATTTCTTCTTAAAACCAACTTAAAATCCACAGTTTTAACAAGAATTCAGACAAGATTTTCTTATCCAAGATTTGTTTCTAGGTAACTACAATTCTACAAACTGAAATGCAAAACATTAGCAAAATGGGTTTTCTTCAATCCCGTACTTGTATAATATCACACTGTTCAAATGTCTTTAATGGCATGCAATAAATTTTGCGTGTGTATTTTCTGTTCTTACATAAGAACAAATTTGAAATAGGAATCGGCAAAAACTGTGTGAGTAAGTTGGTGAATAAGACCCATTCTTCACTACTAGGCTAGGCAACATTGTACTTAAATATATTTATTAAGGACTAATTTAAGAGAAAATTAAGACAAAACATTTGTGAATGACTTTTTTTTTGCAGCAGTGAAGCATTTTACCAAACTACATCTCTATCAGGAAAAGGAAATAGTAACATTTAAAGTTACACAGTTTTAAAAGTAGCTTTACTACTGATAAGCCACTGGAAAATGTGGTTAAGTTAGTAGCGTTGTTAATTGTAGTTACTGTCCAACACAGCATTTAACATATATAACTTGCATCTAAATTCTACATTAGGCTCAGAATGCAGAAAAAGATAAGTCAGAATAGTAAAAATAAACACAACATACTTCTGTATTCAATTTATTTCTAATAAGTGTTAACTTTGTACCTTTAGAGGCCACGATGAAGAGTGTGGTCTCGGCGTTGATCTGCTGCAGCGTCTTGGCGATGTGAGTTCCGTCGATGTTAGATACGAACCAGACCCGAGGTCCACCTTTAGAGTAGGGCTTCAACGCCTCGGTCACCATCAGAGGACCCTAAAGAAGTGACTACACTCGTTATTCCCCTCAACCGAACTTTCTTTGTCTATTGGATTTGGCAAAGTCTTTAATTAAAATCACAATTAATCATCCAGACATGCACATAATACGCACATTGTGCATGTGCTTACAGAACTGTGTTAAAGAAAGAACCTTCTAGCTTAAGTTTTGAACCTATGGTGCAGATTAAGCAGAACTTTGACTTTGTGATCTGTTTGTTACCAGGTCGGAGCCCTCGATGCCAACATTGACCACGTCGGTGATGGATTTCCCGGTGTAGCTCTTCACCATCATGACTTACATCAACACAAACACCTTTAAAAGTCCATGAACACAACGGCTCATGTTCACCGACTGCAAGAAGTGTGACTTGAGTTCAAGTCTCCAGGTGTATTATACTTTATAATACTGTTTCACCTGATCTGGACATTGTGGAACTCACCTGGCAGAAGCCCTTCATTTTGTCCAGCACCTTGTTGACCTGGCATATCACGTCTTTGCCGTCCACCTGGATGGGGGAGTTTGAGCGGTTCCTCAGCGCCACGTGGAGAACAGCTCGACCCTGAAACACCACCACACTAAAATCAGAACCAAACCAATGTGAAGAGGAGCAGAATTCAGTACAACATCAGGACAATAAAAAATGTCTATAGCAAAATTAATTAATATAAATAACATTGCTTTATATACCTAAAATTAATTTCAAGATGTAAAAATGATATTATATATGACATCATAATAATATATATCATATATATCATTAATTGCCTAGTATATACTTTACATATAATATGATATGATAAGATAAGATAAGATACAATATGATATGATGCAAACTAATACGATACGAACTGACACAATATGATACAATACAATAAGAACAATATCCTGGTCCATTTCAGTAGATTTTATGCAGATTTTGGGGCATATGCAGAATTATTCTTGATTTAATTTTTTAGTATGCTTAAATTCCTAAAGGAGAATGATAATCCATTAATTATTAAGGTTATTTAGTTTCAAGGTAATTTCAAATT
This sequence comes from Distichodus sexfasciatus, assembly GCA_032718565.1. Classification (NCBI taxonomy): domain Eukaryota; kingdom Metazoa; phylum Chordata; class Actinopteri; order Characiformes; family Distichodontidae; genus Distichodus; species Distichodus sexfasciatus. The sequence goes on along the minus strand of JAVGVS010000344.1, from coordinate 76,992 downwards.
TCTAGATTTTAACACTAAATTATTCACTTCTGAATTTCACCAGATTCTATTCATGAGCGCATTCCAACAATGTACTAAGCTGTAAAAACATTAACTTCGTACGGTGACTCTCTCAGACTGAGGAGAGAGTGTATGTTTTTGGTTTGAACCTCAGTAAAGTTGATTTTCTCTCCGGAGAACATCTTGTCACGAGCGGCCTCCACACCCCGAGACTTGGCCTGCACGAATAAGCACAAAAGAAGAAAGAAATATCAGCAGGTCCGTGTGGTTCCTGCTGTAAATCTACAGCTATGGTTTATCTTTTCACTCAGTCAGGTCATTACCAGCTCCACCAGCATCTTCATAACCTCCTCGTTAATCAGGTTTTTGGAGTAGTCCAGCAGAACGTCACCCTCGTCTGTTTTCAGCGTTAAGCTAACAGTACAGAGACCAACAAGACATCTTTTACAATAAAGACCTGTAAATAACAGTTTGGATATTGCTGGAGCACTTTTATTCTGAAGCCTTTTTTACTGTGAAACATATTTTCTTGAACTCTATCCAAGTACTTACTTTTATTGAGATTAATCGTGATCACCTTTCTTTTTAATTCATTAGCAGAAAAGCTGTTGCATTACATTATTTTATTAGTCCTGACAGGCGTTCACCATGATAATAAAATTGAACCTATATATCGTGCAGCGCTACTTCAATGTTGCGTAGGTTAGTTATGGAACCAACAATAATCCCACTGTAGCATCAGTCCAAATCATTATTGCACAGTCAAGATTAAACAGAGCTTAAACAGATTCACTTAAAGATTTTATCATTACAACATCAAAGTTTCAACAGATTCTAACCTGCAGCAATTTCTGAATATTGAAGTCTTGTGTCAATTTTCCAAAAGTTAAAAAAGACAAAATCTGTAATATTTTTTATAATAATAACATATTAATAACAGACGTCAGAATCTCTGAGTTACATAATGTCAGTGTCAGTGTGTAATAAATAGCACACACATACAGTAGCACAGCTCATTACTCTACATGAGCACTACATCGTATAAACATACTATAATTTTACAGCACATGCTCTGTATTATTTTATCTAATATCTTTATTAATATCTATATAAAGCTTAAATGTGTACCAAAATGAAGTATATCTTATTATTACAATATGGCTTTATTTTACTTTTGTAGTGTACTTTGTACTTTACGTGAATGACCTGAAAGTAAAAAATCTATAAATTGTATTGTGCAATTTAAGAGATAATTTCACAGTTCACAATTACAGTCAAATGATGTAGACATACTGTAATAGTATGTTTTCATAGTTCGATGTATTTTAACAGTGCTGTCCATACATTTTCAGTAGTTTTACAAGATTTCCTGTCAAACGTAAAATTACATTTCCTGTAACTCACCTCAGTAATCTCTGAATTGACACACATTAAAGTAGTTCGATTTTTAGAAACGCACCTGAACTTGCTGAATCTCTGCTTGTCGCTCTCGAACATCTGCCTCATGTTGAGTTTGTCTGCGTTGCTCTTGTACCATTGCTCCAGTTTCTGGAAGTTTGGGTCGCTGGTGAGGCCCATGGTTCGCCGCTGCCCGTCTCGGTGCCCTGTTGCCCGCCTGGTGAAGAGACTCTGCTGTGAAGGACACAGTGAGATCTCAGAGCCCCAAATGCGTTAAACCCGCCACGTCCGACCAATAGCGGCGCTACACACGGCCCTATTTATACCCCGCAAACCCCACTCCCCTCCTCCAAACTGCCCTTTACACACATACCTTTAATGAGTGCGTGGGTTCTCCTTCATCCAGGACATGGATATCTTAAGACCCCGTAGTCTGTGCTGAAGCACCCGGGGAGCAGGAGCTTGGGGACGGCACCTTGCTCATGGGTCAACTGCAGAGCTCACATGTGGTCGTGGTGCACTGTGAGACAAATAATAACTCACTTTCACTTGAATAACAACTAACCCTGAAAGTAGCTGAAAGGTAGATTACATGTCGTGTGTGTGTAGCGCCCCTGCTGGTCGGATTGCACTGACCCGTAGTTCACAGGTTGGCCGCTAGAGCGCAGCACCGACCATCTGATGCACAGACTGATTCAGGACTGGAAAATGACTCATCTCTCACAATATTATAATACTCACCTAGTAAGATTAATAAATAACTTAATCCCACAAGACAGTAAATTACATAATAACCTGTGCACACAAGCTACACATTTTATCTGACTGGATTTTATGGGCTCCACATAATGCAAATACAACATCTGGTGAAATGTAGACGTGTGGATAGTTTACTGCTCATGCCATTTTAAACCAACTCAAGCAAAAACGATTCTGGAAAGCATCCCTGAAACCTAAGGGAAGCATGATGTATTCAGACTGGGAGACACCTGTGTTTTGGCAAATATGTGGCGGTATTGTTATTAATTCCAGTACAATTTTGTTGGAGCAGTGTGGCATGTTTCATGCGGATATGATATCTCATTAATTCAGATAAACAGGGAGGATTCCGTCTGATCGGTGTTTTCATTTTGAATTGAAACTACGGGTTGAATTGATGTAGATGAATGTACTGTTATTACATTATTCTCTCTTCTTTATCTCCTTTCTCTCTTCATCTCTCGCCTTCTCTTCTTATCTCTCTCTCTTCTTTATCTCTCTCTCTCTCTTTATCTCTCTCCTCTCTCTTTATCTCTTCTTTATCTCTCTCGGCTCTCTTTATCTCCTCCCTCTTTATCTCTCTCTCTTCTTATCTCTTTCTTTTTTATCTCTCTCTTCATCTCGCTTCTTTCTCTCTCTCTCTCTCTCCTTTATCTCCCTCCCTCTTTCTCTCTCTCTCTCTCTTCTTTATCTCTCTCTCTCTCTCTCTCTCTTCTTTATCTCCCTCCCTTCCTCCCTATCTCTCTCTCTCTCTCTCTCCCTCCCTCCCTCTCTTCTTTATCCCTCTCTCTCTCCTTTATCTCCCTCCCTCTTTCTCTCTCTCTCTCTCTTCTTTATCTCTCTCTCTCCCTCTCTCTCTTCTTTATCTCCCTCCCTTCCTCCCTATCTCTCTCTCTCTCTCTCTCTCTCTCTCTCTCTCTCTCTCTCTCCCTCCCTCTCTTCTTTCTCTCTCTCTCTCTTCTTTACCCCCCCCCTCTCTCTCGACCGGAAGCGTATCCGCGTCACATCCGCTCCCCGCCGCTAGGGATTCGCTGTCAGGAGGGTGGGACGCGTCGCTGGTGAGTGATGCCGTTAGCAGCTGCTACGTTAAAGCCTCGGATGGATTTACATTATTTTTCCTTTCCTCGTTAATCTCCCCGACGCTGTCCGGTGCCGGGGCCCGGGCTCTTCGCTGGTGTGGTTGCCGTCGACGCCAAGCTGCTGCTGCTGTGCTCGGGTAAATAAAGAACCGTGTCGAAGCCGTGCGGGGATGCTAATGCTAAGGCTAAGGCTAGTAAGCCTGCTAGCTAAACCGTGAGGAGATTTTTTCGCCTCAGAATTTAAGGCTCTTTAACTCGAGTTGACGTCTTTTTGACTGGTGTTTTTCCTTCGTTAACCGGGACACCGGTTCAGCTCGGCTCTTAATTTTGCGGCTTTGTCTAAAGCCCTGACAGCTTGAATCGGATTAATCCCGAGCGAGGCTGTGTGAAGTGTGAATCCGGGAGCTGACGCTCCTGAGGCGGATAAACGCCGCCTGTCACCAGCCTCGTCACCGACACTGTTACCCAGCCGTTCGGTGTTGAGTGAAATCAAAGAGAAGGGAACCGGGAAAAACGGTTTGTACATTAGGTTGGTTTTGAGGTGAGGTGTGCTTTGTTGGAACCCGAACCGAGTCCGAGTCCGAGCCCCGGCTGAGGGGCGTTTAAATGGCCGGGTGGAGAGCGCGTCGAGGCGGGATGAACCGCGGCCGAGTTTCGGTGAAACCGGATCAAGAAGTTTTGCTGGAGATTTGACTGATGAAACACTAAAGACGAACGAGAACCTCGAGAACCCACTTGAGGAACGGGTGGGAACGGGGGGAGATGGGTACTTAATGTTTCCGTCATAATCCAGCGGTTTGTTCCACGTATTCAGGTGTGTATTTAATCTTGATTTCAGCAGCAGAGACTGAAAGAAGAGTTTATTTACACTGAGAAGATGACTAGAAGATACCTGCAGGAGTGAGGGAACAGGCAGGAGAAGACAAATGGAAGCAGTCATGCATGATACTGGGAGAAAACACGCTCACATTCCATTTTAGGGCTGCAGCTCGGGCTCTGTTCAAGTCAGCCAGTGTTCAGCTGATTATTCCTTTAACCTTTGCATCCCTGAGGGAATCTGCAGCATTTTTCTATGCTTTTGTTAGGTTTAATCCAGTGTGTGTAGACGTTCCTCATATGTGCTTCATGTTGTGTTCAGGATGTCCTGTGCTGCTCAAATTTATCGTAGTTGCATGACTAAATGCTGACACAAGCCTGTTTCTGATGAAAATTGACTTCCGCCTGTAGAAAACGTTTTTAGCTTTCTGTAGTATTAACATACTGAAACTGTAGATATAACTACTGGAAATAGTAAGAACAGTGTCTGTTTTATTGGCTTGCAGAGTTTTTAATATGCACAGACATTCTATAGCTTGGTACAGTAAAGTAAAATAAAGTCGGTGCCAGGCGGTAACGCTTCTTTATCCATTTGGAAATAGAATAAATTTGCTATTTTTCTGTATTTATTTTTCCTTTTGATTTCTCTCTAACATGGAATGGAAAAAATATTTTCTCATCAATTGAAAATGAAGAAATACTGGAGTTTTGGCTAATTTTGAATTTGAACCTATAATATGTGACCCGATCTGCCGTAATGAGTCGGAAGTCGGCGTTCTATTTATTTACGGGCCGATTATGTTGAAAAACATCACAAAAAAAATATCGATTTTTCTTTTTTGGAGACCAGATTAATTTTGAAGACCTTTTTTTTCATATAAGACCAAAAAAGAAAAATCGATATTTTCGATGTTTGTCAGCATAATCGGCCCGTATCTAAATAAATAGAACGCCGACTTCCGGCTCATTACGGCAGATCGGGTCACGTATGACCTTTTTGGCCTTTCTGGAAAAGAGCTACGTTTTCCATAATCCCCAGAACTGCGCCACAATAATTAAGTGAAAAGTTTAATAGAATTTAGTCATATTGAAGAGGGACGGTTCATGTAAAAGAAAACTAATAAGGGATGGATGCTAAACTTAACTAACTGGATTCCTTTAAAAATCACATGTTAATAATTCTGTTTCTCAAAGTACTCTTTCAGCACCAATTGAAATATTTTTTTTTTAAACCAGCTAAGTTAAAAAGTGCTATTTATGAAGATTTGATCATTTGAGAAATTAGATGTAATTCATCAATCCCTTCTTAAACTTGTTCCTAAAAAAGTTAAGACGTTTAAATAGTATATGATTGTAAAATTGACTGTCTAAACAAATAATTTACACTAAACAGGTCTGCATTAAAATGTGTGTAAAAGTGCTCATCGGCATTAGTAAATACAGTTTTTATCTAGGAACAAATCTCAAATAAGAAAACATTAGTGAAAACTCAACATAGGTTTAAATCCCAAGTTTCTGATTTCCAATGCAGTGTTACGGTCACTAAGACCACTGCTTGGTGTGTAATGTGTTATTGTACTTTAAAAATGTGCTTAAAGTGTGAGATCACCAGGAACGTGTCTAATCGCTTCGAGGTTCTGAGCCGGAATCTGAAGCTCGACAGATTTGCCAGATTTTCTTGGCGGGATTTGATGGAGAAATCAGGTTGGAAGTGTGGATTGGGGCGGGAGACGGACACTCGGGCGATGACGTTACATGTAAACAAAACCTGCATCTAGTTTCGTTTTGTTCCCGTGTGTGTCTAACATGGACTCTAGTGTTGCTGTTTATTTTGAGGGAGGTTTATCTGCTGTACCATCCCGACACAGTGTCTGTACTTTAACTGCACTGAGCCTTTCAGTAGAACGGTGAAGGTAAAGCTGGAAGACTCCTGTTTATTCTTGGCAAACAAAAATGACACAAGTTTTTCATGATTTTGACCACAAAATGAAAAGCTAGTTAAGATTTAAGAATTGTGATTTCTAAAAACATTTCTAATTAGGTTTCCATTTCATACTGTTTCTAAGGTTATAGTCTGTATCCTTAAAAGATCATTAATAACTTGGGATTCTGTTTTCCACTGCCGAGAGAGTTTGGAGTTTAGGAAAGAGGTTTTAGTTTTGCCACAACCTTTTTGTGTGTTTTTAACATGGACGTCATTTTTCTTGAGAGTGAGCTTTTATTTGGTGTATAAGCCAAGATTAGGGGCTGTAGTTTTACTGCTGCTTATTGATGTTTGATAAATGTAATAATGTGCTTTTGAGTAGAATGTGAAGGTAAAACTGGAAGATTCCAGTTTGTTTTTGGCAAACAAAATACTTCAGATCAAGCTTTTTCCTCATGAAGGTTTTCATGTTAAGCCAGTTGGGATCTTAGAAATATGACGTCTAATAACATTTCTAATTAGGTTTCCATTTCAAACAGTGTCTCCACTTATAGAATGTGTCTTTTATAATGATCACAAATAACTGTCATGTTTTCCATTGCTGTGAAACTTTAGAGTTTGAGTTTTGTGTTCTAGATTTACCACAACCTTCATGTGCGTGCCTAACAAAGTGTATGTTTATTTGGTGTATAAATATAATAGTGAAATATGATAATGTTGAAAATTCTTCTTTATTTTTCTTGGCTGAAATTTGATTTTACGAAACAAAATACTTCTCATTGAGCTTTGAGCTGTCAAGTTTTTCATGATTTAGTCCATGAAATGAAAAGTCAGTTAGAATATAAGAATTTGGATTTCTAGAAACTCCTGTTTGACTTTCCATTTCAGACAGTTTCTCAGCTTATAAGGTGTACTGTTTAAAATTTAATAACTCTTCACCACGTTTTCCATTACTATGAGACTTGAATGACCTGAATGACCAGTTCTAGATTTACCACAACCGGCGGTCAATCGTTTGACGTTTTGGAAACATAATCTTACAGCATCTTTAAACAGAGAAGTGTTCTGACTCATGTCTGCTGGTGTGAAACTGTGAATCCCGATGTAAACAGGCTAGAGATTCCCTCACCGCAGCATGAGAAACTGGGAGACTTGTTTGAGTTTGCAGTAAGCCAGTAAAGTCGGGCATTAGGCTGTTTGGCGACGCTCTCGCTGAGGTCATGTGGAATGTATTTCCTGTTTGGGTCCCTTCAGTTCGGGAATGAAAAGAGAGAGAGAGAGAGAGAAAAAAGCTCGCTCGCTCGACGGACGGAGGCACACTTAGAGTCTCCCCCAAAAAATAGAAACTGAACTAGGTCTGGGCAATTAATCGAAACTTGACATTCAGAAGCTCTAATTGAAGTAGCTATTTTTATTTTTTATTAGGAAAAATATAAATTTAATAGTTGAGCATATTTACAGTACAAACCTTATCAGTGGACCATGTGGGCCAAAAACAAGATGAATTGGTGATTAATCGTAATTGAGGTAAAATGCTGAAGTGATTTGCAGTCATATCACCCAGTCCTGCTTTGAATGCCGTTAGCGCCCTGTGGAGAGTGTGTTTTGGAGCTGGGATGAGTTTACGTTATTGACAGCTCCATTGAACACTCCAGCACAAGAGAGATTTATAACGTGTCCGCAGCTTTCATACATTTAAATGAGCTGCATATAATGCACGGTTGAAGAGAGGGGAAAGGACGAGAACAGACTCAAATGTTTTGATCTAATAAAAGTGATTAGAACGCGGCTGAGGTCGGATGGGGAAGTCTGACCGCAGGTTGTAGGAATGTTGGAAGCGGTCACGTTATTTTCGTAGCTTTGCTGAATGTGGGCTTTTTCAGATGCATTGTTAAGCGTGTTGATGTGATGCAGACGGCACAGGGCTTCACCAAGTCTGTCAGGAGATTTTTTGTGGGTTGGGGAGATGATCAGGCAGCTGTTTGTAATACAGGAAATCTCTCATTTTTGCTGTTATTCGTCTTCAGAGGTGGTGTGATCACAAACGTCATAATTCTGAGTATTACTCTCATATTATTGCTTTCCCCAGTAATTATTGTAATGGATTATGATTCCCAAAATAGTTATAATATTTCAGTTACTACTGTCTCTTTGTAACTGTGTTGCCAGAATGAACTTTAGATATTACCTAAAAAGCTCACACTTGAAAGTCATTATATGGAGTTTGTCTCAGTCAAAGATGCAAATACTCCTCATACACCAACTCTCCTCAAGCTAAAATCTGTTTCCTAAAAGACACTTTTTACCAAGTTAGCAATATTCACCAATGTTTTATTATTTAGAATTTCTTCTTTAGGTAAGAACAGAATCTACAAATGCTGAAGAGTGCATTATTGCACATTTTACTCAATGCTTGTTTGTGCAAAACATAAACTTATTGGCTTTTCCTAAGTTCTACAGTTGTGTAATATACTGTTCCATAGAGGTGTCAACCTTTACTGGCCTCACGATTTGATTAAATTATGATTGTCATGTCACCAATTTGATGTCGATACATGTCATACATTTTTCTACATTACTTCGCATTGCACAAAGATAGGGCAGCCATAGTTACTACTACCAAGATGTTCTTTTTAACTAGAATTTTTATGCTGCAGTCAGAAGATCACCATATCATTATGATAGAATTGATTGTGTAATTAATGCAACACCCCTACTATTAAAATGTATTAAGTAATTTAATTAAAAAAACTTAAGAAGTTATTGGTGAATGAGGCCCAGTGTTGATCATTGTAAACTTTGTTCCAGCAATGAAATTGTGAAATAATACAACAGAATTCAGTAAATCATCTGGTAGATGCTTGTAGATTTTTTCTCTATAAGATTAATAGTTTCAATAAAATGAATTTAGTGGAATAAAGGTGGTTAAGCCTGTGCTGTTTTTATAGTAATAAGGGGTGTAATATAAGTAATACGATTTCATGCTAAGTGATGAGTAACATTATTACTCTAATAAGTGAAAAGTAACGCAAAGTTGACTTGCTGAGTAGTTAGTGTGGTGTTGGTGTTGATGTGGCGTTGGTGCCTCTACAGGCGTGTCTGTTCTCCACTGGAAAAAGTGTGGAGCCGGGACAGATTTGCTCCATAACAAAGCATTCCAGCCCTGTTTGTGGAGTTGGCTTGTGCTCCCCCCATCTCTCTCTCTCTCTTGCTGAAGTTTAGAATGTCACAATGGAATCTTTTGACTGAGTTGGGGCGGCTGTGTCGCAACAAAGGCCAGATTAGGACCTCCGCCTCGCTTCACATTTCCTTTATTTTCTGCCCCTGGCTGTGAAGTGGGGAAAGGCCACATCGCGGAACGCATGAGTCACCTTATTAGATTAATTTGTTCCCCTTATTGTTCACCTGCATGTAGGCCTGCGGACAGTTTATTCACTTCAGGAGGAGAGCTGCAAATCTGGCACGTGGGTTTCTTGGGTTCTCAGAAGAGAGAGCATTTGAACTTGAGCCTAGATTCTTCAGCACTGATCTTCAGAACTCAGATGTGCACATGTTTCACTCGTCTGGGACAGGAGTTTCTAAACTTCCAAGGAATGTGTGATCAGACCCTGTCCCGGACCAGTAATACATTACTAAAATGGTGTGATTAGGTTATTTTTTGTGCAGTAATTATTTTGTAGTCTATAACGCTAATGTAATGCTGACTTCATGGGTCGGACAGCATTAATACAGACAGCTGTCTGTCCCAATCCCTAAATGAAAACAATAATGCTAGAGACATGATTGGGTTTCAGCCACGTCTGTGTAGAGGTGTAATGATGCATCAGCTACACTGATATTATGATTCAATGATGACTGATCCCATAGCATCGATCCAAAATGGAAATATTAAAGATGCACGATATACAAATTATTGGCCGATGACGATAGCCAATATGTTTCATGCGTATATCTGCCAATACACAAAACAATCCCAATAAATGAGGAGGGCAGAGTCAAGCATGAGTACAGGCAGAGTTGAGTGTGTAAAGACGAGAGAATTTGCTCGCCAAACTTCCATGCGTGCTCAGAATTTTGGCACAAAATGTTGTCGTACATTTTAAGACCGAAGGCGGGGGACGTATAAAATCCCACCTCGGGAACTGTGGACATGCCTGGTACAAGCGCTACCTATCTCACGTACTATAAATGTGTTATAAAATATCAACAGAAAATATTGGGCAAATCTTATTAATGATCTGATGAAAAGCATTTATCGGCCGATTCCATTATGATTCCAATATCATCGTGCATCCCTAGAAATGATCACATGTGGTGTAACTTTCTGGTCTATTTTTATTAAAAGAAAATAGTTTCTCATTGTTTGGTTGGGCTCAGGACTGAAAATGTCAACTATTTCAGTTGCTTTTTGAGCTTGTGCATGAATGCAAGCGATTGTAGTAAATGGGATATATCACTCATTGGCTGCTGAATGAGAATGGAAATCGTACCGTAGCAGACTTTGTGATATCATCAGATGTCGTATCATTGTCCTTTAAATAGATATTATAGAGTTAAATCAGCCCACAGGGGGATTCTGGTGCTGCTGAGAAGTGATTTTTCCAGTCCCTTGGTGTAAAGACTGTATTTTAAGGGTTATAACCTGTTGCTGTTGGCTCTGTGTAAAGCTCCTGGACATACTCCGTTTGGCGTCTCTCACTTCCAGACAGACTGAAAGGAGGGAAAATTAGTGATACAGGATGAGACCTTTCTTCCCTCTGATTAAAATGTCATCTTTTGCAAATTTGTTCCTACACCACAGACTTCTGCGCGTCCGTATGGGAAGCCTCACACCGCTGATGTTTGCTGCTGGTTTTTCCTGTGAAAAATGTGCAGCTGTAAAACACGCGTACATCTGCTACTACGTGTCAAGATGAATGGGCCTCATTCACCAGTACGTTTTTGCCCAAAACTTGTATGTAAGAGTGTCATAGTTGATTTTATATGACCTAAGAACAAATCTCAAACATGAAGGTGAGAGTCTTGATGAAAACTGACAATTAAGGTTTTGCAGACAGTGAGGTCAGTGTTTGCATGGTGTTAAGATGTGAGTTGAAGAAGGGATGGGAATTTTTCTAGCTTCATTATTTGAATATTGTGTTTTGATATCCGGTTAACCCCTGGTATATTCAAATCTCGTTTCCCCATGATCATAATCAGTGCTGTGTAACATGCAAATTAAAGGGATACTCTTTAAAAGCCTTTTGGTGTCACAGAGAAGGTGCTCACTTGCTTAATTTACTCTAGACCGTGTCCTTTAGAAGTGTTCGATCGTCGCAGTTGTGTGGGATAAAAAGGCAGTTTACTTAATAAAGTGGTAGATAACAAGGAGTGACACTTTAATTGCCAGCTTCAACTAGATTTACCTTTGCAACATGACGTTCATAAATCTCCAGCCGCATGGCCCGGTGCCGGTTCTACAGTCTTTAAAACAACTAATGTTGCTGATAGTAATTCATCCTGCTGATGAAATGAGTGAATGGGTTATGAATGAACGTAAATGGCAGTAAAAACATCTCGGCAGAACGGTGTAACGATACGTCAGTCTGCGTCAATACATCAGGAAATTTTAGAATGTGTAGCTCTGAGAACTGGTCATTTTTGCCTGCATACTGTATATTACAATATGGAGCAGTTTTACAAGACAAGAGCAAAGCACCTCCTCCTTTTAGATTTGTAATGTTTGTTTGTGCTCACAAATGTTCTTTGTATTGAAGCTGTGGAATAAGAAGTCTGTGCTACAGAGGCCTGGTTTTCGGGAGACTTGTTGTGCTGAGACGTTTTGTACCTCAGAGGAGCCGTTACTCTTTTTTTTTTTCCCCCAGAGGTGGCCACATGCATAAAGGAGGGAAATAGTTCTCATGAAACAGAGAAATGAAAGACTGGGATTTGAAGTTGTCAGGCTCAAGGGGTTGTTTGTCACTTTTCAACTTTTCTATTCAAGGGGTTAGAGTTAGATATCCACCGTAAGGGCTAAACTTTCTCAGAGTCAGCAGCAGGATGGACTGTTGAAATACAGTTTTGTTTGGATAAGTCTGGGATCTCGTCGTGCCCAGATGGTCTAGAAGGGTCTCGCTGTCCCAGCTCTGAGCCTTTCTTTTGTATGACAAATCACCATGACAAACCCAAACAGTATTCTGAGTTACGAGAATCTCAAGATGTGCAGCCTTATTGATGTCACACTGAAAACAAAAATAATGTTCAGCACTGAAGTTATCATCACTTATTTAAATGTGCTGCATCTAGAGCTGGACGATATGACCTCAAATCAATATCACAGTTTATTTGGTGGCAATTGGTTTGTTTTGTTTTCTCTTATTTTGTTCATAGTTGTCTGACAGGATTTGTACTGTAAAGATTAGTATTATTAGACTAGATGTAATGGAGTCGTGATAATACAAATGAAAATCAAAATAATCAAAATAACCATCATGGACAAGACTGTGTCAATTAGAGGTTCTGAATGTTGGCTTTGAATCATTTCTTTGTAATTCCCCATCCCTGGTTGAGTTTAGATTGATTTATTAAGGTTGTATCTTGGACTAACTTTTCTTTAGGGATTTTAATTGCTGAGCTGCACTTCAGTATGAGTGTGAATGTCATTATTTATCTGCAAAGTCTCTTGTTTAACCTGAAAAGACAGGTCGTTCTCCACAACCATATGTGATGAGCTCGCCAATGCTGGAGGAGAAACATTCCTGCTTTTGTCTTTTCCCAAAAATACATTGGAGCTGCTCCCCAGAGGCGGAGGCCTTGACCCTGGCACATACTCCTGCGGAGTATTTCTGACTTCAAACACTTTTTGCTGCCAAATTTGAACAAACAGCCGAAGCATCTGACCTAGGCCTTGTTGGTACTCCCTGCTGAAAACCCCACCTGAATGATTTTTGCAAGTGTGAATTCAACTGATGCCAAATTCCATTTGATTGCAGAGTTCTTTTGCTCCTCTGGGTTCCACTTAGGGATGCGCTGATCCAACTTTTCCAGTTCTGATACCGATGCTTTGTGTGTGGGCCGATCTCAAGTATTGATCTTATATCTGTATAATGAATGGGTGTGTGATTTAGTGTTGCTCCCCAACACTAAAAGCATCAGGAACAGTGAGATCTCCAGCAGGACCTGTTGCAGTTCAGCACATTAAACAGTACAGATTAAACAGATTGAATTTGTAGCTCGCTTTAGCACCAATGCCAAACCAATGTGGACCATTAAGCTGACTTTACTGAACTACCAAGTGCACAAACCCAGAGACAGGTATGGTTTGATTGTATAAATCGTCCCTTGAGTCATTACCAGACCTGTATCGGATCAGTGCAGCCATAGTTCCACTACAGACAGCTCTTTTCCGGCAGCTTGGAGTCGGGTCTGGGAGGCCTCTGAGCCCCACAATTGAGCCACGTGAGCCTGAAATGTGAGCCACGTTCATTTTTGGCCTGGCTCTGTAATGGAGCCGGCGAGCGACGCGTCCGGGGCTCCCAGTCTCCAGCCAGGACGTCGTGTCACGTCTCCGGGGGCCTACATTCATGTTTTATTACAGCTATTTTGATGATCAATCTGTCAGTTGACTGTTTTAAATAGACTAAAAATCTGTCGAACCTTTCACAGTTCAGGTTAATATTTTTAATGGGTCAAGTGGTTTTAATATTTACACATTTTTCATAATTCAAGCGCTTCTTATTGAGCTTTATGGTTATAAACACTTAGCAGAAGAGCATTTTTTTAGTGGACACTATTGGCAGCATCTTTTGCATATGCTTTTTGATATTTAAACCACTTCTTTTGATGTGCCTCTTTTTGATGCTATCTTCATGTCAGCGGTTAATGCATTTACCTCTTACACTGAAATAGGCATAAAATATAGGACTTGTTAAACCAAGAAACCTCCATTAACAACTCAAATAATTCTCTGAGACTTAGTTTCTTACTTTTCGTCATTTTGGCATTGCTGGTGTTGCGCTCGGTTCCATCTCCTAGAAACATCCTTAACATATAAACATATTTTTAATAGCAAGGTCATTACTTGTGCATGTGTTCTTGTCGTTCCTAATGGCCGTAAAGCATGAGACTGTCAGTTGCTTATTGCCACTTGTACAGCTTGACCTCTGGCCTGTCTGCTCTTAGCGGGGAAACACATAAATTTGCTCATATTTACACACAGCCAGCCGTGGCAGTAGCAGCAGCTCTGAAACTCCCCAGCTGCTTGCAGACTTCTATATTCCAAAAGTGCTGGAGTGGACAGTATTGTAAGGAGGCTAAGTGAATTTAATTAAAGTGAGTGATTTATATATCATTGTGAACACAGCACAGCACACAGTGCACCACAACCACGTGTGAGCGCTGCATTTGACCCATCCATGAAGAAGCAGCGGGCAGCTTTTTGGCAGCACCCGCGGAGCAGCGCTTGTGGGCGGGACCTTGCTCATGAGTACCTCAGTGGTACCTTTACCGGTCTGGGACTTGAATCTGCAACGCTTCATTCACGGGGCACACTCCCTAACCGTTACACCACCAACTGCCTCTAAACCTGACTGTAGTAGGTGTGTAACAGTACAGTAATATCATGGTTTGGTTCACACTACAGCTCAGTACAACAAGGTTTACGCAACAATAACATAAATTCAGTAGGGTTGTAATGATACATCAATTCAAAATGAACACATCAACTAGAAATAATGCATTTTGTACCATCAGTTGCCAACTTTTTATTAAACACTACTGTGGGCTGTAGTTCAAGAATGAAAACCTCAAACGATAGTAGCTTCCTGTGAATAGAAGTTGTGATGTTAAATTAGCGTATGATATTGTCTCACATTGATCGCTGGCTCCTGAATCAAATCAACCGAAATCATATCACTTTGTCATATCGGTTACCTGCGTTACCTTAATCAGTATTCACACATTCACCACATGTTCTCCGTAGGGTATCAGGTTTTAAGAAAACTATGCGTTGACTTGTTGGTGAAACTGCATGTAAAACTGTAGTTGTTATTATTGTGTAGTTTGTGGTCTGCAGGACGTTTGCTACTGTTCTGCCCTGCTTCAGACTCTCAGGCCCCTAAGTAGTTGTTGTGTCTAGAAGCTAAATGAGCTGAAGTGTGTTTGGGAAAAGCATGCTGGGAATTCAGCTCAACATGTATAGCCAGTTGGTCAGATCCGACTTGTCTTTCCCACAGCATCAGACGTCACCGCACTTACGCAGTCTTTCATATTATTCATGTCGCAGGTATGTTCCAGAATGCAGATACATGACATGCGACTAGTCTTTGCTTCCGGATTATACATATTACGCATTCTTTGTGTACAAGCTTAGTTTGTGTTTAAAACAGACCTGAAGCTGAAGTTTAACAGTGTTTGAGATGGATTTAATGATCAACGATCCTATAGCCTTGATCGGATACTAAAACATTAGACATCATCCATATTGGAATGACACTTCATATTGTATTAAAAGAGGAGAGCTTGTTTTGTCTGGTTTAGTATAATAAGTGTCTCATGGTATTTGAGATGCTGTTTGGGATTTGATATGAATGGAAGTGATGGTGTTAAATCAGCACATGATATTTTCTCATACTGATCACTGGCTCCTGAATCTGTAAACCGTATGGTGTTAGACTCCATATTGATCTGCTGTGAAAATCGATTTACATAATTGTGAGTTTTTCAGCAGTTTTTTCATTCGGCATGTCCACTTGGGAGCGTTACCTCACTGAAAATGAGTGGTTTTTGGGTTGAGGGCTCTGCATTTAGGGCTGATAAGTGTTTACTGTCAAACAAGTATAGAGCTGGCAGATAGTTATTACAGTGGGAATGAAAGGTTTGTCACTTGTCTCTCTCTGTTTACCAGCCTTTCACATCTTACCGTTGCCTTACCCTTATTATTAAAACCATAAAGAGAATGTTCCTGTTCTGGCCTGTTTTTCTTTCTTCTAAAAGAGCAGAAATGATATTGTTATGGAGTATTAACTTATGAATATAAACGGGCAATTTTTTAAAACGCCGGTTTTGCTCCGTGTGCCAATTTAAACGAAGCATGATTTGCCAAATAGCGTGATTACAGTGTCTGGTGTTTTTTGAACCCAGATCTAAGGTTCGGTTTGTGCCAGACGTAAATTGCGAAGCTGTGTCCGGCGCTCCTTTACCCTGTGGTTACGTGGTGATAGTTGTACGACCTGTTACGTTTAACATTTTAGTTAGATCAGTTTAGTGTTCATTCAGACCTCCACGGTTGTAGATGCAGGAGCTCAGTAATGAAATTTGTTGTGCGTTACAGTCAAGCATTTGGCCTCGTGCAGTCTCTCACACACTGCTGCACTGAATATGCGTGTGGTTTGTTCGGTGTCTGTTGGTGATCAGGTCCTGTGTGTGTGTGTGTTACATTGCATGGTCAGCTGTGGGGCAGATGGAGTGTTGTAAGTGGCGACAATGAGGTTACTGAGAGAAACCTGAACCGGCTTCCTGTCCAAGTGGAGCAGGACACGGCTAACATTAGCTACCAGAGCCACACTAAACCTGGCTGACCACACCTCCTGTCTTACTCTCTCACTCTCTCTCCCTTGCTGTCTGTCTCTCGCTCTCTTGCTCTCTTCATTTAGTTGACTCTCTTTTTCTCTCTCTCTTTACGTGTCTGACTTGTGTCTCCCCCTCTTTGTGTGTGTGTGTTAAATATGCCCCCATCCAAACAGTGGTCTGCAGTGGCAGCTTTGTCTCATCACTACTGCTAGCCTGTGACTGCTCTCTCTCTCACACACACACACACGCACACACACACTCACACACTTCTCCAGACGAGCATTGCTCAGGTCACCTGTGATCATGCGAGACATTACACCACGTCCACCCGCCCCCAGCCTTCTAGCTACCAATCGTGTCAGCAGGCAACTGGAATTTTTGGAATATTTTTAGCGCACGTAGCTCAGCCGCTTGCTCAACACCAGCAGGTGACGCTGAGAAGAGCTCTCTGTTATTTAAAACCAAGGCTTCATCATCTCACAGTCCTCATTGCCGCCAAACCTCAATGTGCCTCAATATCAATGATATATTGACCCCATGGTTTCAAAATAAATGGTGTGGTATTAATGTTCCAGACTCCACAGCTTGTAGTGTGATTTCTGCAAACAAGGACGCATCCTGAACACAGTCCACATTGTGACTAATGCTCCACCTCCTGCTTAACATCTTCAAAGCCAGAAATAGTGGACAGACTTGAATTCCTTGCACAAAATGTGTGAAGGCGCTTATCGACATGGTTTGTATATTCACTCAGTAAATCATCTGTTTCTGTACGAGGCACTACACATGTAATAAACCGCTCTGTAACGTGCAACAAATAGTTGTTTCATAGCTTGAATAGTGAACTTTTAAAAATGAATTGCAATAACAACAGGGCCAAGATTATGTCAGTTAAAGGTTCTGAATATCTAGAGGTTGTAATTGCCTTGGCCCCATTCCTCAAGTCCCGGAAGTTTTCCAACAGCTCTGCCTTTAGCGGGACGAGGTCCGTGTTGTTGTTTTCCCCCTCGTCCCGTCCCGTCCTCTTTGCGCAGGTATATTTAGGCAGCCGAACCTCGGAGCTGTTTTTAAAGCGGTGCGGCGGCGTTCCTGCTGCCACCCTCGCCTCCGTCTCTAATCCCCGGATTTACAGGCTGGAACTTTGCGCGGCGGGGTTTCGCTTTAAGGGCCTCACAAGGGCTCCTTGAAAGTAGGGTGGGGGGGGTGGGGGATGAGACGGTGGGGAAGTTTGCTTTGGAGAAGAGACAAGCCTTCACAAAAGAATGTCTCCAGTAGTTCCTGGAGGTGACACACAAGTTGGAGAGGACAAACACAGGAGCCTGTTATTACTGGTGCTGGGTCTTTGGACGCTCTTTGTCATCTCACACTCACACACACACACACAAACGTACATACAGCAGTAGGACCTCATTCACACAAGGAGCCCTTTTTCTCCCCAATGTTTTTTGGTTTGTTTAAGCTGTTTCCGTTTCATTCGTAGTCAGCGTCTCTCTCACACACACACCTTGTTTGTCAAAGGAAGTGCAGGTCAGTGGAACTCTTACAACACACACAGAGGTTTTCTAAATGGTGCTGTAACCCTAATTTGTACTGCGCCTTTCAGCCAGTGGACGTTGGATTAAATCAGACGTACAATTAAGGCTTGACCGATTATCGTCCAGGTCTGTAATTGGTGCTGATATGCAGCATATTTAAGTTATGGGTATTTCTAGTTTTGTTTTGTTTAGTTTTTTTAAGCTGATAAAATAATGTAAAAGTGTGCTTTTCACTCTCTGCAGTACAGCATGCTGCTGCTAAAGTGGAGCTGTTGATTGAGGCACAGTTAATAATTGTATTGTTGTTTGTTTCATACCCTAACCCTATTTCTATATTTGAGAGACACTAACAACCACAGCCAAATTTCCTTCAGGGCAAAGAACACATATTTAGAATCTGATTTTATTCATTTATAAAAATGACGAAAATGATGGAGTGTTTTGTAAATTTTGTAACAGTTCTCCTTCAGTTCCTTCAGCTGCCTCCTCTCCGGTTCAAGATCTAGGTTATTGCTCTCCTCAATTCATAGTTATTGATATCAGCCCTAAACATAACGTGTCGGTCAACCCTGAATATCAATGACTTTATATTAGCTCTAGTTGGAAAGAGTTAAGAGTGATGGGGATGAGTGTGTATTGGAACGAAGATGTTTTCCTCAGTGATAAACCATCTTGTATTTCATCCAAGAGCATTAAATCAGAGTAAATGGTGTTTAGTCGAGCAGACTTCTTTTGTAGATTAGTCATGGGAAAATCAGATGGAGAGCTTTGCTCTTGTATCAAGCAGTAAAAAGAGGTTGTGGCGTGTCATGTTTGATTTAATTGGTTTTACTGGACATTTCTCATCCTGGAGACCTGACACCACACATGATATTAAACCATATTTTGCGCTGCCGTCAGTGTGAGAGACAACACGAGGAGCAAACAACTCTGTAATCTTCCTAAAATAGACTGGAGTTATGGCTTGTTTCAGATAAATCAAATAAAAGACCATTTAGTGAAGTGTGTACTCTTTCTCTCTCTCTATCTCTATCTCTCTCTCTCTCCCGGAGGCACGATTATGGCGGAGAGTCACACGCACCATGTCCACCTCGTACCGCAGCGTGTGTGTGTGTGTAATGGTTTAGTGTCGACATTGAATGCTGGTGTAAACTCATTCTCTGAGGCGTGGTGTGGAACTTGGCTCAAACTCGGAACTCTGTGTGTGTGTGTTATTTTTGTACTTGCCAGGACCGACTGATTCCAGCATGACGGATGTTTTGTGTAGTGATATTGAGATGTGGTGTTCACGTGAGAAAGGGAAGCAGCTCCAGGGCAGAAAACATCTTCTAGAGGTCCGGGTGTGTGTTAGGGCGGGTGATACGACTCAAAACAGATTGAACCAGATATCGATACGATGTGCATCAATATTTAGTTTTTCCTGTAAAACTCTACTTACAGCAGAGATACTCATTAATATCTATTGATTTATGTTCTAATATTGAACTATTTGTGTCTAATTATATGGAAGCAACTATATATGGTAACATAATGTACACATATAACTGCATATAAACTGTGATAAATAAACTATAATGACAGCATATAAACTGTAAAGACGGGTGTAACCACTGCTCGGGAACCTACCTTTATACAGTAGATTTTCAAGCTACAAGCTAATTGTGATTAAAAGTATGTAAGTTGGTAGTGTAACAGCTAGGGGGTTGGCTCCATGATTGGAAGGTTACTCGTTCCAGTTCCAGACCAGTCAAGGTACCACTGGTACCAAGGTCAGATGCAGATTTGGTTTTGGTGTTCTGTTTTAAGAACAAGTAAACAGCAGCAAGAACAAGCATATTTACACACACGTATCAAGAATGCACTAAGAAATATTTCATATCGTGGTTCTCATTATTAATGTGGCCCAGACTGGTCATATTGTCAAATGCCATGTAGTGAAATATTTATTATTTCCTGTTAGATCATTCTGTATTCTCATTTCCCCATACCGGGGCATGTTCCCTCCGGGGGGGCGGGGGTGGTCTCCTGCTTTTTGACGAAGCGTGCAGGGTCGCGGTGCCTAGTAGTGGTGACTCCGTTTGCAGCAGTGCAGGTCCGTGGTGGCGTTGAGGCGAGGCTGCTGGTGACGGAGCGGCTTGAATGGCCATATTGTAGTTTTCGCTCTGTAAAGATCTCTGTTGTCCACCAACAATGTGATGTCTGATTGGTTCTTAGTGCTCATGAGTAACGTGAAGGTCACCGTCTAGCACGGAGCATACTGGCCTTAAACATCTCTCTACAACCTAGTCTTGTTAATGTTTAATTAATCACCTACTGTAGGTTTTCAGAGCGAAATTTAGTTTAAAAATCACTCTGTGCATCTTAATTTAATGATTAAGATGCACACAGCTGGTGGCATTGGGGCAGCTGGTGGCGTAACGGTAGGCTGTTCGCCCCGAGATCAGCGGGTCGCAGGTTCAAATCCAGGGCCGGTAAAGTTACCACTGAGGTGCTCATGAGCAAGGTACCGTCCCCAAGCACTGCTCCCCGGGTGATTGTTAGCTGACCACTGCTCCTTCACGGATGGGTCAAACGCAGAGGTGACATTTGGCTGTGGTGCACTGTGTGCTGTGCTGTGTTCACAATGACAAAAAGTCACTCACTTTCAGTGTTGTTTTGGAAATGTGAATTGCTGCATCTCCCTGACAGTCTGTTGCTTGCTACCATCCATCTGTCTCCTCTAAATTGTTTTATTTACGCCTCTAGCTACATACTAAACCTTTAGCCATCAGTATTTAGTTAAATGTCACATCCACCTTATTTAATCCAAACAAAAGTACAGTGCAGAGCTTTGCCAATCTGACTGGTTTCCCTGATGTTTAAAACCTCTCAGCAGGAAAACCGGCAGAGACAGCACATCCTTCCTGCTTTATCCCTGTGACACGTTTCTCTCCATTCTGTTTCTCCCTCAGGAAGTGAGCGCAAGGCCTTACTGATACGCAGCTCTGTGTCCACCAAAACGCCAAGGGTCGAGCAGGATCCCCCCATCGGCCAGCAGCACTCGCTTCCTTTGTGAGTAAAAACTACCTCAGGTTCATCGGGGCGGAGTCTGGACCAGCAGCCGTCTCTCTCTTTCTCTCTTGACCAGGACGAGACGAGACGAGCCTCCTTCCCTGTGACAGACTGGATCTGTCAGCGACGTTACGAGAACGTTAAAGCAACCTGTCTGCGCCAAGGCACCACTACCCTGTAGCCGGACTTTATCTCCTCACTGTTGACCAGTTGCCTGTTGTTATTAATATTATAACTCATTGTAATTCATGAAACATTCTTCTCCACCCCCTTCCTCTGAAAGTTTTTTAAGATTTTTCTATTTTTTATTAGAATTCTATATAAAACTAAATTAATAGAAAACTAACGAGAAGTACTTCCTCCAGCTTCCGGTTTAAGGACAGACAGATTATGCACTTTTGGTGTTTCTTCAGGACTCACAGTTACTCGCGTCACGAAGAGGATCCGACTTTTGCCGATTCGAGGACACAACTGTGACGCTGGAGTCCTGGAATAGTGGGATTTTGTTTTTCGTTTGTATTTTCACAGCCAAGAAAAATCTCTTTAAGGCGGTGAGCGTTCCTGCTTCTGCCTCTCGCTCGTGTCTCGTCTCCTCGCCGATACGACAAGGAGTGCAGTCATGGAACCCTTACACTATCACTTTACTTGATTCTCAAAGTCTCAGCTCTCGAGCGTGTCGGAAGAGGAGCTGTTGACGTCGTCGTGTGTGCCCACCGAGTCGGAAAAGGACGAAATTAGGGAGCCCCCGTCTGGCCGGCGGTTGACGGAAAAAGCCTCTTCCCCGGGTGCGTCCGACACTTATGTATTGTTGCAGCGCGCAAGAAAGTAAAATGGACTACAAGCGGCGCTTCTTGCTTGGCGGGTCCAAGCAGAAAGTGCAGCAGCAACAGCAGCAGCAGCACTACGGCCTGCCCGAGCTGAGCCGAACCCTCAGCGCCCCCATCGGGACGTCCTGCTCCTCCTCCCCCTCCTCCCCGCTGCCGCCTGTCGGTTGCCACGACAATGTGCTCACAACAACAGCCGTGAACACCACCACGACGACGGCGGCGGTGGCCGACATCCAGCAGGGCATTTCCAAGTACCTGGACGCCCTGAACGTGTTCTGCCGGGCCAGCGCCTTCCTGACCGAGCTGTTTGGCAGCGTGTTCCGCAACTCGCGCTACTCCAGAGCCGCCACGCAGCTGAAAGACGTGCAGGAGCATGTGATGGAGGCGGCAGGACGCCTCACTGCCGCCATCAAGCCCGAGATTGCCAAGATGCTGATGGAGCTGAGCGCCGGAGCGGCCAACTTCAAGGACCAGAACGACTTCAGCCTGCAGGACGTGGAGGTGAGTCGATTTGAGGAAGCTGAGAGGCAAGAAATTGTCTTGTAAAAACGATAGACTTGTGAAAAGATGTACAAGTTCATTTGCCTATTCATTTGAAAGCTTTTCTGACATTTCCTCAGAGGAATCTGTCCCAGGCAGTAGGGTGCGATGTGGATTTGAGGAATTCAGGAATCCGTGTCAGACCTATAAGGCTCCTGCTGTCACCGAGCTGCTAGGAATCAGAGCGGACGTGTTAAAACCGCGGCAGACGTGAGAAAAGAAAAATCTGACCAAAGCTAACGTTTGTCCTGAGCTTCTCTAAACTTTACACCTCCAAAGAGCTCTGCTGCACTGTAGATCTGGTACTGCAGCTCTCTACAGTCACCTGCAGCTATTCGATATTTGGGGGCATTATGTCTTACTGGACAAATAGAGGTCAACCAGTTATCGGCCCGGCCAATTAATGGTGCCGATATTTAGCATGATTTAGCAGATAATGTTTTGGGAATGCACTACTTTGGCTGTGATGCAGCAGCATCTTTCTCTCTAGTGCAGTACAGTGTGAACTTTACAGCGGGCATACGTCGTTTATCGGTCTCCTTGATTAGTAATAATCAGTATCGCTATCAGGGGTTAAAACCTGAAAAATCAGGCTGTCAAACCTGAAAAAGCCATATCGGTCCACCCCTAGTTTTTACAGTGTTTTCAGAATTCTACTAGAGCTTGTCCTTGTGCTGATTTCCAGTGGAATTCCTCCTCCCGTTATCCTGCCATATTTCAGTCCAGGAGGGCGAGTTTTCGGCTGCTGTAGTTCCCGAGATTAACTCGGCTCCCGTTCACCCCGAGCTGCTACACACACGCACCAGCGTTTGGCTTTTCTATTCCGGGCAGGCATTTATGTTTAAATCGGGCCTTTAGGAGCGAGCGAGAGCCGTGGCCCGATGTGGATGTGGTCGTGACCAGAAGCAGGAAGACCAAACGCCACAATCTGAAAATGGGGAAGCCTGCGGTGAGGGCAGAGGCACAGGAAAAACGGCTCCACTCCGACCGGAATGCCGGCCTGCTAACGTAGCCCCTGTCCAACGTAAAATGTAGAATTTTGAGGAATTTAAGTGCCGTGTCAAAGTGCCACACACAGTACCAGGCACCTTGTTATTTTTATTATTATTTATA
Organism: Distichodus sexfasciatus; assembly: GCA_032718565.1. Lineage (NCBI taxonomy): Eukaryota > Metazoa > Chordata > Actinopteri > Characiformes > Distichodontidae > Distichodus > Distichodus sexfasciatus. The sequence continues at coordinate 53,402 of JAVGVS010000344.1, read as the reverse complement.
TTCACGTTCATACTTAACTCTAATATAACCATACTGTTATGACAAGTGATTATATATACATACAGATACATACGTACATGCATCCAGCTGAGCCCTGCAGTAGCTCTGATTATTATATGTAATGGTGGTGTCTCTGTGCCTCTGACCTCCACTTAAAATGTTCGCTCACTGCTGCTGTAAACAAAACCCCACGCTGCAGGCCGATGTCACACTTTGTACTGTAGCTTTTCACTTCACTTTCAGAACCGTTACGCACCGAGCCTTCATGATAAGTTCTGTCTTTGCTCTCGTGTCTTTGCCCAGAGACTTCTGGCACGTAGAGACTGTTTCCCCCCACATTCCGCTTCCCCCTACTTTACAGAGAAACTCTGCAGACCGAGCTGCGTGGAAACCAAACGCTGTGTGTGTTTGTGTGTGTGGTGTTTTTATCGGGTTGAGGTTCACTGACTGTGCCTTGTGTCTCAGCTGCCAAATATGCATGAAAGTGCTACGCTTTATTAGCCGGCCAGCCGCAGCGCTGAAGAGTAAAACCAGAGGAAGCCGGAATTCTGAGTGGACGGTAATGGGCACGCACTTGCCTACACACAGCCTCGACTGTTTCCAGCGAGGGACCTGTCCTTTAATCGAGAATTATTCTGAATGTAATCTTGCCCATGTCTCTTGTGTCAGGTATCTTTACAGTTATTACTTTACCATGTATTTGTAGTGAGTGATGGTCATTGTGAACATGTGTGAGCTCTGTATTTGACCCATGCATGAAGGAGCAGTGGACAGCTTTTTTGGGCGTGGTGTTTGGCGATGCTACCTTATGAGTACCTCACGGGTACCTTGACGACTCCAACCCTCCCTAACTGTTAGATTACCAGCTGCCCCAGCGTACTGTTGTGTGTGTGTGTGTGTGTGTGATGTCAGGAGACCCCACCCCGTCCTGTCTGCCACTACATTGGAATAAATAAATAAAGCAGGAGATGCCATTTAAAACTGACAGTAAAAAGATGTGACAAGTGACTACACAGAAAACACTAAACATTTCGTACTGTATGACAAATTTCCCTCAAAGTAAAACATGTCATAAGGTCATTTGATGGACATGAAAAGACAAAACAAGGAACGATGGATGAACGGAGGGATGGAGGGAAAGAGAACTACAAAGACTAACACAGATAGATAGATAGATAGATAGATAGATAGATAGATAGATAGATAGATAGATAGATAGACAGACAGAGAGACAGACAGATGGTTAGATAGATAGACGGATAGATAGACAGATAGATAGATAGATTTATACAGACAGACAGATAGATAGATTTATAGACAGATAGATAGATTTATAGATAGATAGATAGATAGATAGATAGATTTATAGATAGATTTATAGACAGATAGATAGATAGACAGACAGACAGACAGACAGACAGACAGACAGATAGATAGATAGATAGATAGACAGATTTATAGATAGATAGATAGATAGATAAATACATTTTTATTTGCAAACCACAAAGATGTGCACTTTCATTAGAAACAACACCCTGATTTTTGCTAGTGGAGCACATTTAGGGCTGAGAGATACTTAACACTCAACTAACCCTAACGGGCTGCAGTACAGTTGGGGTGGCGGTGTGTTCAAGTTTTGGTATGTGACGCCAGCATCGTCGTTTATTTCAACATGGCTGAATGGTTTCACTGCCTTTTTTGCACCTTCGTAACATCAGAATGCAAAGAATTTTTATCTTCGACATCTTTCTTCACTCGTTTCACAGCAAAACCTGCCGACGTTTTCCCGCACTGCCACTTTCTTCTTCTTCCTCTTCTTCTGTCACTTTACGGTGGAAAATACGGCGGAAATGCCCAGCCCTAGCTAGATGTACCATTCTTCTGTGAGTGTCATTTTGTGACCGTCTTAGTTTTGCATTTTACGAGTGTGAGATTTGTTACGTGCCGGTGTAGCTTTTACTCCGCTTACGTGCAGGAACTGAAGCTGGATTTTTTCCCCTGGTTCTGCTCCTGGACACCTGATACAGCTTTGTCTGTCTGGAGGACACGATACTGTTATCTGTGGTGTAGTAAAAATAGGTTGTGTAAGGACTTAACGCTCCGTTGGCTTCTACAGCAAGAGTGGTGTCTCTCTTTTTCATAGGGGTTTTCCCTAGTGAAGAGCCAAGTGTGATAGATCTCATCCAAAACCACTCAACAGAAAACAGAATCCGAGTATTGCTGCCCGTTCTTATCAGCAGTACAACAACAAAGGAAGCCCACTGCTCCTTCACGGGCGGGTCAGACGCAGAGCTCACAACAATCACAAATAATCACTTACAATAAATATTCAAGTAATAATAGAACTGTAAAAATAATTAAAAATAAGCGACGTGCGTAAGATTATCTTCTGATTAATTCTCGATTAATTGCCCAGCCCTGCGCTGGAAACAGTCGAGTCTGTGTCTGGACAAGCGCGTGCCGTTTCTGTCGGCTCAGAATTCCGGTTTCCTCTGGTTTTCCCTCTTCGGCTCTGTGGACGGCATATATTTGATCAAGCATATGTAAAGCAGGCTCAAAGTGTCTTACACACAAAGACAATTCAGAATGGAATATGAATTTTTTTGTTTTGTTTTTTGAGAGCAAAATGTAAAATTGTCAAATTTCATTATTCGTTTTTTAGTTTTGGAAACAAATGTTGAAACAAAAAAAATCAAAGCTTTAGTTTTAAATAAAAAAACCTAATGAAAAGATATCTCTAGGATCTTATTAACTTGGTGATCAGTGTGGAAGCAGCATTTCAGTGATGTGACTGACCCTATCGCTCAGCTGTACTAATGACCAACCTTTCAATGGACTTGAGTCAGAGTATGATTGAAGACATTTCAGACAGAGCATGTTGTGTGTTTCTCCCTGTGGTTTGTCCAGACTTGGCGCTTGCATTTTGATGAATAGTTTCAGAGAGAGATTCCCTATTAAGGTAGAGAGGGAATATCTCCAGCCCCGGTGTGTGTGTGTAAAGCATCTGCAGGTCTGGAAACATTCAACAGGAGCACGACTTCTGATCCGAGGTCTGCTCTTTATGGAGACATGTTGCAACTGTGTTAACAACTGGAGAATGGGTGAAATGTAAAACGGAATTCTAAAGCCCGTTTGAGGATTTGTTTTCACCTCACAACACATCCTAATGTTTTAATGCAGACACAGCCCTCCTTATCATCAAAGCAGCGTTCCGGGGTGAGTCTGACATGTGACACTCAGTATAACACCTTGATGCTCGTGAGGTTTCTGTCTGGAGGTGATGACTTGGCAGTGCTCAGAGTGATGTGGCTTTGTTCATCTGATATTACCAAGACAAAATGATGGAGCCAGAACGTCTTTGTAGAAGCAGACAGTTGGAGTATTGTGATGCACTGCAGTGAAAATGTGATATTAGAATCTCAAGTGCAACCTCAAGAATGCATCCATGATGGAGACCAACCTTTCACCGTCCGCTCTTAAGAAGAAACTTGTTCATAAAACCCACTTTTCACCAAGATTACAATGTTCACCGATGTTCTGCAGTTAAGATTAGTATTATACAATAATGTAATACACTGTTTAAATACACACTATATCAGTGTTCATATTTGTGACCCTCCACGGCAAAACCAGTCGCTTGTCGCAAATTTTCAAAATTGAGTTATGATGTTTTCATGAAAGGGCATAAATCAAGCTTCAAAACGATACCTATATGGAATGAATGGGACGACATATGACTGAGATATCAACATTCAAAGGAGTCGGGTTTCTCCTGTCACGCCAAGTGAGAAACGGAGAAATCTGCCTTTGAAGTTGACTATCGCCGTAGCACTCACAGACGCTTGGTGCGGTCGCGGCTATGTTTGCGTTTGCGGTAGCCTACGTTGCATTCACAGCCACACGGACAGCCTACCTGCGTTAGGTTAACTGAACTCGGGAGACGAAGATGGATTCCGGAGAAATATCTTCACGCTAGTCAACCAGTGGATTTACCGTAAATATTGAAGTAGAGCGGTCAAAACACAAACTTTTAACATTCTGCTGGAATTGAATTCCTCACCTCAAGAAAGTCACGTTTTTAGGATGGAAAGGGTAAGTTTTTCAGCCAAATTTATTCACAACAGTACAGTATAGACCTTCCACTGTTTCAAAACACTAAAAACTAAAAATCCAACATTTTACCCCACGCAACATAAACGCTCGTTTTTCTTGGAAACCTCCATTGCGACAAGCGACTGGTTTTGCCGTGGAGGGTCACAAATGTCATTAATTTGAATTTAAAAACAAGTAGACACTATAATAACACATTTTAAAAAATGACAATTTGGGGGTTTGGACTCTTTATCTTTAGGCAACTTTCTAATAATTTAAGAACGTCATAAACCCCACAGACATTTCTTGTTAAAAATGTAAGAAGAATGCTTGATGATGATGGTCAGTGAGAAACACTGGACTTAATTGGCCAGTGTCTTCAGTTTTTAAGAGTACAACTTAACTGTGTCTCCAGGTACTGGGCCGCTGCTTCCTGACGGTGATGCAGGTGCACTTCCAGTTCCTGTCGCAGGCGCTGCAGAAGGTGCAGCCGGTTGCGCAGTCGTGCCTGAGCGAGGCGCTGGCTCAAGTGCAGGAGCGCTGCACGGGGGGAACTCGAGCGCAGACCGCCGCTACCACCGCCGCTGCCGGCCCCGGGGCGCTCGGAGAGCTGGAGGAGGCGGCGCGCTCATGGAAGGGGGCCTCAGAGGTGCCACACACACACACACTCTCATGCTACCACGGCAAGACACACGTTAGACAGATTTCCCGGTGTTCACGGTATTACAGATTACAGCTTTCATTTTTAAATGTATGGGTTAAATATACTTTTCTGTTTTATATTTTAAGCAACATTGAAGCTATTTGATGTGTGTGTGTGTATATGTGTGAGCCGATGATGATGATGATGTGCGTGTCCAGGTTACCGCTCGGCTGCGAGAGCGAGGTCGTGACGGCTGTTTGGCCGGGATTCAGGTGCAGCAGCTCTTCTGTTCCCACAGTCCCTCTCTTCCTGAACAGCAGCTCAAAGAGCTCAACCTGAAGATCAACAGCGCTCTGCAGGTCAGCATTTGCTCTGCTCTGCATTTTCACATCTTATATTTTGTGAAAATACCTAAATGCATAACTTGTAGAGGTGAAAACTCAAGTTAATTGGAATAGCTTAAACTAGCTTTTTAAATTAATAAAAGACATGACAAGGCATGTTTACAGGTCACTTTACTGGGATGTAGGGAGGCTGCGGGATCCAGTGACGGCTTCTCTCGTGTGCTGATTTATTTAGCCATTTTAATATGTAAATCCTCTCATGCTGTCTCTAGTTAAATATGCTGTCTTTATAAAACCAGAGGGGAGTATGTTTTTAAAGCTGTGTGTGTGTGTGTGTGTGTGTGTTTGCAGGCGTACAGAACAGCGCTGGACTCTCTCGGCCACTGTGAGTACGCGCTTAAAGGAGGCTTCCACCTGAAACCCAAAGCCACTGAACTCGCCTTGCAGGTACGAGTCTGCACTCGTGTGTGTGTGTGTGTGTGTGTGTGTTTAGATTTTGTGAGGTGAATTAGTTGGAATGCGTAGAAGGGTTTGTGCTTTTCATACAATACAGGCATCTTTCTAGACAACATTACGTGCTGATTTAACATTCATATCACACCACAGGGGCAGCTCAGATATCAGTTGACAAGCTCAAAAAGACATTGACATGAACAACTATCTTCCCTTTAAATATAACTGCAGCCCCTCTTCAGTACAGGGTGTTGTTACGGTGTGTGTGAGGTCTGGTTAATGTTGCCTTTTTGGATCGATGACCTTGATCGACCTTGTTAATCACTAAATTGATGTAGAATGATGTGTGTGTGTGTGTGTATACAGGGTTGCTGTAGTGAGGCCGAGGCCCAGCAGGCCGGCCGGATGCAGACCACCTCCCAACCCCTGCAGTGTGAGTTACCCACAATCCCGCTGCAGATCGGCTCCCACTTTCTCAAGGGCGTGTCGTGCAACGAGTCGTCCGCCGACAACCTCAAACTCAAAACGGTACACACTCAGACTTCAGCTTCCTTCTCTTTCTGGCTGCTCTTGTTTTAATCAGTTTGTATATTTATTAGGGGTGTCTATCGATTAAAACATTAATCGTGTTAATTACCGTCTCTCTGATTAATTGATCTAAATGATCCACTTATCATGTTGTGCTGTAAAAGTATTTAAAAATGTCAATAAATATGGGCATATGATTGAATGAATAATCGATATTTCAACATCTCTGTTTAATAACACACACTTTTTATGTGTAATAATGGTCACAGTAATCAAATATATGATCTAACATGCTACGCCTCTCTCCGATGGTGCAAACATTCCTACTGCATAAATAGCAGGGAATGATACTCCTGTAGCCTGTTCCATCTGGCCGTATGTTAAACGTCAAGTCAAGGTCAAAATAAACTTTACAGTGTGTGATCTCTGCTCTATACTGTACAAGCATTCAGAGAGACGAGATGATTTGGCTCCAGTTTCAGCAGTGCACACAACAAATAAGCATGGATTAAAGTTTGCTGTCGCTATGAAGGATTTCCGTCAACTGAGTGCACTAAAGGTTAATAATGAGGTTGATGCAGATCCGAAGGAAAAAAATGGGGGCTGATAAAGTTCTGGAAAGGCTGTTTCTTTCTTTGGTTTAATTACAATTTAATTATTCTTCATAAAAATAAACATTATGGTTTGGGCAGTTGGCTTAAACATTGACGGCTGCGGAGTAGCCTACAGGCTGCAAGCTATTCCCCGACGCTTGTGTAAGATGCCAAACTTCATAGTAAGGAGAAGATAATTCCCCAGCGTTTAGTGCCACGTCAGACTCAAAGGATTTTAATGTCCCAAAACAAAGACCAGATCTGCAGAAGGGTGAACGGCACAGGATTCTTTTTGCCTTGGGGTATCCAATAATAATAATAATAATGATGATGATAGGCTAGTAGTAGTATATTTTACATTTTCAAAAAAGATGGGAATAGAACGTATTTATGATTGGAAGTCAGTGGTGTGTTCTGTTTTCCGAGCCATGGCTGTGTTTTGTGCTAATGACAACCCTAGACAAGCAGCTGCTGTAAACAGAGTGGCTCTCTATCAGCGGTGTTATCTCTGTCTCTCCACTGCATTTTTCTCTAGCTCTGTGTGTTAACGAGGAGTCTGGGCCCTGCCGTCTCTAATGACGTCACTCGTTGTTCTCCTGCACTGCGCCTGATGTCGGCGTGCCCGTGGTGTTGAGTGTGTAATGATAGTGATCAGTCACACGCCCTCTCTCACCTGCAGCCCTCATTACGCCCCCCGCTTCATACACGCTGATCAGGACGGGACTGGGAAAGACAAAAAGAGCTGAATGACTGACTGAATGCTCCACATTCCCCTCTCTCTACCCCCTGCAGCACTGACACCTCAGTTCTTTCCCGTCTCGCTTTGTCCTGGGAACTGTGTCTTGATTTTTCATATGGTTTCCATTTCTACCTAATATTTCAAATCCCACAGGAAACATGGAGCCAGGTACATCGTCATAATCTTTACTTATAATGAAACAAAAGTGCTTCACACTGAGCAGTAACTCAGCAGCTTGGCTATAAGCAGTTGGAGTATTAAGTTTAAGATGAGACCAAATTACACAAATTAATAAATGGGATGCAGTAAATGTAAGAAAGTGTGTTACAATAACCAAGATGACTGCCAATAAAAGCACTGACTTTAACCATGTTGCTCATGTGGAAGAAAGCTGTTGAAATTGTCCTAAACTAAGACGGTAACGTCACACAGAGTACAGCGGGAGAAACGCCTCCGCTCCCATCTCCAACATTTTTATCCTTAAATTTATGCTTGAACTGTGTAATATCTCAGCCACCAAATCTCAGTACATGTTGTGTTGTTGGGTGGAATCATTTGTTGAGCTTTTGTCATATTAGATTCTGCATACATGTTGAAAATTCTTCCAGAAGTGCCTAAGTTCAAAAGCGAGTCCTGAATGTTGTTTTCCTCACGTAGACTATTTAAACCTGAAGCAGATTAAGCTGATTTTAACGTGCCGTGTGGGCTTTAAGGAGGCTCTGTGTTGCATGTCTCAGTCTCATTCTCTTTTTCCCTGTAGCACACCATGCTGCAGCTGTTGAAGGAGGCGTCGGGGCAGAACGGCGTGTCGCTGAGGGACGACTCCCCCGTCAGCGAGGTGCTCAACCTGGTGTGCCCCTCCAGCTGGAGAGGAGCCTGCAAAACCGCCGTCCAACTGCTGTTCGGACAGGCCGGACTGGTGAGTTACACACAGGAGCACGGGCTGCTTTCACCGCTTATTAGTCTTCTCTAAAGTGAGCAATTAGTGATTATAAAGTGTGCGCTCTCACAAATACCTCGTTCCTTTACTGGTCTGGGATAGGAACCGGTGAACCTCCCATCATGGGGTAACTCCACAACGGGCACACAACTACTGCCCGGAAAAGAGACATTTGTCACAATGTCTGCTGGAAAAAGCACTACACAAATAAAATTGAACGTGCACTAAAGGTTTAAAATAAATTACAAGTGCTTCCAAGAACAGATTTCCCATCAGGACCCTGGCCAACACTTTGTGTAATGGTTTGAAAGATGATGAATGTGTCCGTGTGTGTCCGTGTGTGTGTCCGTGTGAGAGTACACATCCCGAGTCCTGCCCTGCTAGTGGGTGTCATGGCCCTGTGACATGAGGATGCACCTGCTCTATAAATAACAACGCTCACTTCCTGTCCAGCAGGAAGTCACCGTCCCCTCGCCCTCACGCCGTGCTGCCGTAGCGCTCGCAGGAAGTTTCTGCCTCTTTCAAAGAACTACAGGCCTAAAAATGTCCGTCTGAAAGCAGTTTTGACCTGCAGCTGTTTATCTGTTCTCAAACGGGTGTCACGAACTAATCAGGAAGATCGGTATCGGAGAGGATTGAGCCTTAAATATTAATCATAATCAAGGTAAAACGTTCAGTTAACCGTGATATAGGTTTGATGTGATATCGCCCAGCTTTATAATGAAGTGTGTGTGTGTCCAGGTGGTGGTGGACTCTGCTCAGATAGAGAATAAGGAGGCGTACGCGCCCCACATCACTTTAGAAGGCTGCAGGATCGTGGTGCAGGTTCCCTCCACGTGGTGAGTAGGATCAGATTCTCTTTGTTATCCATATCATACAGAAGGCTTGTAAGGCTTTGCTCTCAGGACGTGGTCAGATTATTTAATAGTATTTTGTTTGATGCTGATTGGCAGGTGTCTGAAGGAGGACCCGGCCACCATGTCTCTGCTGCAGCGCAGTTTGGACCCGGAGAAGACGCTGGGGCTGGTGGACGTTCTCTACACCACCGTCTTCGACCTCACACGCTGGAAGGAGCGCAAGTCAGTGCCTTTCCACTTCTCCTCCCGTACTGCAGCGTTTAGGCCTGTAGTCTGTAGGCTTCGCCTGGATATTTTCTAGAAAGTAGCGTCTTCAGTTTCTCGTTCTGTCTCGTTCGTAAAGTAAAGTGATGACTTTTAAATGGAGAAGACGGGATTTACTGGTGACATAAAGCTGCCCTCTGGTCACGACGCAGCTCGTCTCTAGGGACACAGCTTCCGCCCAGCCCTGAAAACCCTGCTGCCGCTGCATAATCAGTTCCTCTAAGTACACAGAGATGTGCTGACTCTGACGTTTGTAGCTGGGTGTAGAAATCAGGACAGGATGAGAGCTGATTTACTGTAAAAACCCCTCAGCGCGTGCCAGTGAGCTCACGTCCCCAGTGTCCTGACCACTGAGCTGTACAGCGTATGTAGGTGGTGTTTATTCATGAAGAGTCTGTGTAGCTTCTCAGTCGTCCAGGACACAATCATCTTAAGGGCTCAAATATATGCACCTCATTCATAAAGTGCTTTCAACAGACAGTTTAAATTTTCAAAAAGCATTAAATGAATGATACACGGATTATGTTCCTAAGTCTTTTACCTGCTCGTTTCTCGTGGTCAGGGAGCAGGCGCTGCCCACCATCCAGATCCAGCTGCAGCGTGACACCTCGGACTACGCCCCGGCCGAGCTGCACCCGGGTGTCAGCGCCAAGTCGTCCGGCGGCTTTCCCAAAACCATCTCCAAACTCACCTCCAAGTTCACCAAAAAGGCCTCGTCCGGCTCCGCCTCGGGTTCGACCTCGGCCTCGGCTTCGGGGGGCAGTTACTCCATCCCCAGCACCCCGTCTCGCACCGCCATGTCTGTCTCTTCCTCCTCCGTCTCCTCGGCATCCCTGGTCGCCGCCTCAGGCTGCCACGACGACAAGCCTAAATGCTCTGGCGAGGGGCGCGTACTGCACGGCCTACTGCTCGCCCCGAGCGACCCCGGCCAGCAGGGGGCGCCCCTCAACGGCTCGGCGGCAGCGGGAGACGATCAGGGCATGAACCTGCCCACCGACCAGGAGATGCAGGACGTCATCGACTTCCTGTCCGGCTTCAACATGGCCAAGTCGCAGCAGGCCTCGCCGCTGGTCAACAGGAGGAACTCGGTGGCGTCTAGCAACGCCGCTGACCTTAAACCGCCGTCCGGTGCAGCGGTGGCGCAGCCTCCTCCGCCAGTCTCACAGGCACAGGTACGCACGCCGGGACTGGTTTTTCTCTTCAATTTGACCTTAATAAACTGTGGAACTGAGCAAAACCCCAGAGACCAGTGTTTGGAACGAACGGGCGGTCAGTAAAATGTGGGTTAGAGTGTTCCTGAGGAGTTCACATGGAGTTACTCACGATCGAGGGCTTTGTCTTAAAATTGTGACGTGCTAAGGCTTTCTCCAGCTCAGACGTTCCTGCATTTTCTGTCTTTGATGAGTCATAAAGAGCTGAATCACAATAAGATATATTTGCCTGTAGGTCGTTTGGAATGGTTTTCACCCATACACGGAGTTTTAATGTTGGCATAGTGGGGTTACGTCAGTTTTACAGTATATTAAATAGAAATTTCTTCACTTGTCATAATGCTTCATCTTGTTTTAAATCATTGTTCAGGTCCCGCTGCCCCAGACCCTGCCCCAGACCCTGCCCCAACCTCCACTCCAGCAGCAACCCCAGCTGCCCTCCACCCCCAAACAGCAGCAGCAGCAGCAGCAGCAGCCGGCAGCGTTGCCCCCTCCCCAGCCTCAGCAGCCCCCGCCCCAAACCCTGCAGTTCTACCAGCACCTCCTGCAGCCCCTGGGCCAGCCCCCGGCCCCCCAGCAGCAGCAGCAAGCGCAGCAGCAGCAGCCCGCCCCCGTCTCCCCACAGCTGCCCTCCCAGCAACCCCCGCAGCAGAGAGCGGCCCCGCCCTCCAGCAAGTGGCCCCCGGCGGGGCTCTCGGCCATCGGGCCCCTGGGTCAGTGGGGCGCGGCCGCTCTGCCCGACCTCAGCTCGGACCTCTACAGCCTGGGCCTGGTCAGCAGCTACATGGACGGCATGATGGCCGATATGCTGGGACACAAGGGCCCCCAGGGGCCCCGCAACAACACCTGGCCCAACCGCGAGCAGAGCGAACAGGGCGCCTTCGGGGTGCTGGGCGACGCCTTGCCCTTCGACCCTGCCGGTCAGTACCCAAACACACACTCGCACACATCCTGGTTTTAAAACTTTGTGAAAAATCCTATATGCAGCTGTGGTGGACGAGAGAACTGCAGAACCGTAACGATACACAAGTCTGCATCAATATATTGATTTATTGATCAGCAAGCCCATAGCATTGATCCACCTTGAGTATTATACTGAAGTGATGAAAAGGGGTTTACTGGCACCTAGTGAATTTAAACCGCTTGCTTCCTTTAGTCTGAGCGGTGGTCCATGGGACAGAAGCAGCTGAAGACCCCTGTTATTGGTGCTGTGGTGATGGCAGTACAGGGGCTTTTGTGTGTCCGGCAGCTCCATTGTGTGTTTGTGCTGTGCTGGACATATTGGGATAAAAAGGCTGAGCTGCAAAGAGCTGAGCGTGCTGAACTCCATCACACACACACACACACACATCCCTGTACTTATATAGTAGTGAGGAGCTCCATTGACTTCTATATTACTGTATGTAAATAATACTACACCTAACCCTAAACATAACCATAACCTCAGTAACCAAAAGCTAATCTTTCTACACTTTTAGTTTTGCAAATAAACTTGTATTTTTTTTATAAAAGCAGTTTAAAGAAGTGAAGACAACTAAGAAAGTCCTCACTTCCCCAAAAACGTCCTCACTCTGCTGGTTAAAAACTCATTTTGGTTCTCACTAAGTACACAAGAACACACACACCCCGACCCCAGGGTTGCCAACTCTCATGCATTCGGCCTCAATCTCATGCCAAATCTGACATTCTTCTGTGTTGTAATGTTTTTTCACTCATGTGCACTCATTTCCGAATGATTATAAACGTTTCTCTGACTGATGATTCGCTGAGAACAGTTGCCCAAACCCCCCCCCCGACACGCACGCACGCACACATGCAGTCTGTCTCTCTGTGTCTCAACTACCCAAATAAACTTGGAGGATCTGCTAATGCTCTGATTTTTGACAACATGAAGAGAGTGTTCCATGAAGCAGCTGTTCCACACACAAGTAAAAACATCATAAATACAGATCAGCATGATGTGGACACGGCGTGAGCCTGAGCTGCTCTCTGTTATACGGAGCGTGTTTGAGGCATGTCACTCAAAAAAGGGCTCATGGTGTTCTCCTTAAAGTCAAAGTCTTTAAGTCGTCTGCTATCTAGGATTAGCGTGTAGGATTAACTTCACCAGGCGTCAGAGCCGTGACAGGGACGAGATGTAGACAGAGGTGTCCATAAAAGTCCATAAAAGTCCTTAAGAGAACTACAGATGATGAGAAATCCACACTACAGCCTTGTCACTTACACACAGCGTGAAGCTCCGAGCAGGAGAACAGGAGAGTTTCAGCTGAGCTTGATGTTTATCAAATTCAGCTTCAAATTCAAATTCCAAATATGACTTATGGGCCCTGTTAACTAACTACTAACCGGTATCGGTATCGGCCCTGATGCACCAGCACTGGTGGAGCTCTGCTCTGACTCATATACACTTCATTCGTCAGGTTTGTTTGTGTTCACTTGAGACTGGTGCGTTACTGTTTCTTCTTAATCATTTTATGCTGGAATTCTACTGCAGCACTTACAGCTTTATGTAAATACTGTAAATGATCTAATAACTGCTATAATGAATAGTTCCGTGTGGCTCTCCTGTCTCATGCTGCCGCTTGTTTTTGTCTCTCTGCAGTGGGTTCTGATCCGGAGTTTGCGCGCTACGTGGCCGGAGTGAACCAGGCCATGCAGCAGAAGAGGCAGGTGCAGCAGGTGCGCAGACCCAGCAGCAGCCGCAACACCTGGAGCCTGCAGGACGAGCAGCACCGCACCTGGACGCATCCTGACTACTACAGCGAGGGGTCAGTACCATACACACAACACAGCCTGCGGTGTATTTTGTGAGGACGTCGCATTGAGGGCTGCCCGTGTATGTTGAGTTTGTGCTGATGTGTTTTTTCTTGCGTGTGGTCAGCGATGCGGTCAGCAGCAGCACCTGGTCGGCCAGTCAGGGCGATTCGGCCAGCTCCAGTGATGAAACGTCCTCGGCTAACGGAGACAGTCTGTTCTCCATGTTCTCCGGCCCCGACCTCGTCGCCGCTGTCAAGCCCCGACGGTAAAAACCTGCCGAGACCTGGACACGAGTGCCCCGTTACTCACACACTCGGAGCAGGATCAGCAGGAGCTTCTCAAACACGCATTTACTAAGAGTTTACCAGTCCTGAAATCAAACTGAAAACTGATTTAAACATTATCATCCATATTAATAATCCTCATTTTTAGATTTTACAATGTTACATTTTCTAAATATAATAGTCTTTGAGAAGTGTAATTTTAGCCTGACATGGTTACATGAAGCCCAAAAATATTGCAGCATAAAACATATTTTAAGAATTGTGATCATTTTAATTCCCCAACCCCAAAAATACAATCGAATATCGACCAAACCAGAGCTAAACATCGTTACTCTGTCCACGTTAGCCATTATAATGTGTGTGTGTGTGTGTGTGTGTGTAGGAAGCACAGCTGTGGGGAGCAGGAAGTTTGTACGCTGCCCTCTCCTCCTCTACATCACACCAGTGACGACAGTAACCAGGTGATCACTCACACACTCTCACTCTCACTCACATGTTGAGCTTTTAAAGTGGAGTCTGGTCACTGTTCAGGGTCAGCGCTGCACCTTTGATCTCACAACATCAGAGGGCTTATGTGGTCTGAGGCGGATTCAGGCCTGATTTATAAACCATTAGAGATGCAGATCGTGAGAGTTTATGGGAAGGGAGCTGGACTCTTAAAGGCTTCTTCAGTTCTACAGAACACCCAAAACAAAATACATGTTCATTAATCACACGCGGGGCAAAACGCCGAGTTAATGGTCATACCGATTTGCGGTAGTATCGTCCAGCAGTGCGATCTTCCACAGTTTTCTGTCTTTGTCCGAAGCAGGAGAGCAAGACGAAGACGTGGCCCCCGAAAGCGCCATGGCAACACTCGTCCCACTCCAGCACCAACACCATGCCCAACCCCGGCTCCTCCCTCTACCACATCAGCATCCCCTCCAGCCAGTGGGGCGACTCCATGCAGATGCTGCAGTCTCCGGTCTGGTCAACGGCCAGCGACTGTCCAGCGGCCGGCGGCCTCGCGTCCGGCTTCGCCTTCGCACAGCAGCAGCAGCAGCAGCAGCAGCAACAACAACAGCAGCAGCAGCAGCAGCATAAAGCGCTCGGGAAAGCCTTCAAAAACTTCCCACTCAAACCCGAGCACCGGCCCTCCTACCTGCACCAGTACTGACCGGACCGGTACCGGTAGTGCCAGCCGCTGTCTCTGGGGACGGGCAGGTTATGAGTGTGTGTGTGTGTGTGTGTGTGTGTGAGATTACGGTGAAGCTTGTGACTCTTTGAGTAGGTTCCGTTTACGGCTGAGCGAAGCATTGGCGTGGTTCCGGCGAGTTCGGCACCGACTCGGAATCCGGTTTGAAGGCTTGAGTAGCGTTGGAGTGTTTAACAGAGAAAAATGAATAATAATAAAAATACAATATGGAACGTGGAGTTTGTCTCCCGGACGATCCGGAAGGTCAGAATAAAGCGCTGCAGCGGTGCAGGTTTGATTAAAGGAGAAGTCTGATTGTTCACGGGGCGCGTTGTGGCTTGGCGGGTCACCGTGTCAGCAGCGTGTGGTTTAAACATGAAAGTGTCCCCACGTCACTGTTTTTGGCCACGCGTCCGCATCCCTCCTCCTCTTCTTCTCGGGCCTGGTGCAGAAACTGTAGCGGAATTTGACGTTCCTCTCGAGCCGACTTTGACTAGCGATCTGTACGTTTTGATAGTTCTTTAGACGAGTGTTTTTATATTAGGCAGATTTGTACTGAACATTGTGGCATATTTTTGGTAAAATCTTTTTGTTAGTTCCATCGCAGGCCGCGCCCGGGTTACGGCGGCCGTCTGCCACTTTGCCACGTGTGTTTGGCGCATGATTCACGCTTCCAGCGGCTAGCGCGGTGCGTGTGTGACGCTCGACTCCAGCTTTTATATCCAGTTCTGGAAATTCTGAAGAAGTGAAGACGCCGGGCCAAACGGTCTGGACGTGACATTGAGTCGAGTTTGGGAGGAGAGCGGAGCTCGCGCCGCGCTAGCCGCCCCGCCACGGCTCACGTGACCTCCCGCGACGCTTCGGCCTCCATATGGGAACGCTGCCGTCGACAAAAAGAAACAAAACTGAAGCTGTAACTGCCAGATCTTGTGCCGGATCACTTAGAGACAGAACGCTCCCAGCTACTGTTCCATAGCTTGTAAATGAACTCGGAAAAACAAATAAAAATATAAATAATTTCCTTCTTTTTATGAAGAAGCTTTGAGCAGGCTCAGCAGAAATATAATAGTCATAGCAGATGTGTCATTGGGAAAGAGAAATACACTACGTTTTTCAGCATCTGGCGCTTGAAGAGGGAGAGGGTTTAAGACGTCGCAGAAGGTGAACTGTGCCATCCTGATTATTAATAGCACTTGCGTATTACATTTTTTGGTTTGTGTTTTCTCTTCAACCAAAGCGTTATTCGGAGGGTGAATGGTGCTCGTTATTGAGATGCAACCTGATAAAAACGCCCCGGAAACGTCCGCCGTCACGACCCACTGTTTGTTCTCTTGGATTGGCTCTGCTTTACAATGACACTAATACTAAAATAATCAGCATAACTTTTTGTTGTCGTTTAAAATACAATATATTTCTTGTACAAATACGAATATTGACAGTATTAATCATATTTTTGTATTTTCTTACATGTTTAAACCATTACTGTATGTTAACATCATAGAGGCATATTAAGTAAAAACATTATTTTCCCAAGATGTGAAAAGCACATTTTTCTTTTCTTTTCTTACAGAGTTGAAATATACGCGATATCTACACAACGTTACCAAATAGCAACACTACAAGCGCGAGTGTGATGAACGTGGAGGGCGCGTGCCGCGGGTTGGTTGCTTTTGAGCCCATGTCTCGGTTTCTGTGGCTGTGGGCTGCATTTAAACTGCCCCGAATGTTAACCTTTAATTTGTATTCTTTTGTGATGTTTGCCGATGCCAACGTTGCCTGTATTTATGATATGACCATGTTTTCTGAAAACTAACATACTTACCATGTTTACAAAGAATCGTTTGCTGTACATAAATCTATCTTTTTATAGTTCTGTGCTTTGCACAATCAAGTGTAGGGGTTGTCGCTTTGTCCGTGTTCCTCCCCAAACGCTCGCAGCCTTCTACAGAGACGTCGTCACACTCCCCGGACTGTAAACGTCAGCTTTTTATTTCTCAGCTGTGTCAAAAATGGTTTACTAGTGGCTTCTAAAAACGACAAGAATTAAAACTGTTTGATATACTACGACGTGACGGTGACGGATGGCGGGAACCTGCTCGGCTTTACCTTGTTTAATGGTTGATTAGAGCTGGTGACAGAGGCTCGCCACGTTGTACCAGGAATGCAAAAAATAAACCAGAGAAAAAGATTTTCACACGCTGTTATTTAAGAGCCCTTTTTCAGACGTTCACTTCAACATACGGTGACTCTTCTGTGTAACTTTTAAGCAAGAACAAGAAAACGCCAGCTAGAAAAATACATTTATTTACAAGAAGATATACACAGAGTAACGTTAACGAGCTGGATCGAGTTTAACTGTTGTGGAGTCCTGGTTGTGCTGCATCTTCAGGAGTCTGCAGATAAAAAGAGAAGGAAATCTAAACTTGATCACAGGGCGACTCCATCAACTCACTGCCTGCTGATATCAATCTGCAACAATGTGATTCCAATCCGATTAAATTCATAAGATCAGTATTCATATCAAATCACAAAAAGCAGCTAAAATGAGATTTTTATTCTTGAGCTCGACCAGACTGAATAAAAACAGAGCTCCTGATCAATATTCTCATTTTGTGTTGACTCAACCTGTGTAAATTGATGTATCGTTACATCCCTCCATGACACATGAGCTGATAGCACGACACTCATAATGCTGGAGACACACTTCGATACTTGAAATGTGTAATAACCAAACATGCAGATTGAAACCGGTGTTAATGATGCTGAATACACAACAAAGTTCCCACAAACGGCAGCAACCACCTGCCACGTTCATCATCCTCTCTGACAGCCTCGACATTCACACACAAACACACTCACATTCACACCTTACGTGGCTGATGTAGAGTCGCCAATCAAACTAAACAGTGTGCTGTGGGAGGAAACCGGCACACCCAAAAAACACCCGCAGCAACATGGGGAGAGCACACAAACACCCCACGACCCGCCCGGGCATCAAACCCACAACCTTCTCACCGTGAGGCGTCGCTGCTGACCACAACCATTAACCAATCTTTATAAGAAATAAACAATCAAAACCATCTGCTGTAAAATGAAAATCTGGTTGAATGAGTGATGATGTGACTCACGGTGCAGGCAGCAGGAGGGTCGGGGCTGGCGTCCGCGAGAGTCCCTAAATACACAATGTTTCTGTGCAGAATCTGCTGGTATCTGCGGAAGCAAACACAGGACAGATGAGTTTCTCTTTCTCCTCGTTCCGAATGCCTTCTGAAGGGTCATCGATACTCACTGAACACATTCCGTGGCTCTGCCTTTCTGCATGTACTCTGTTATACACCTCACCAGCTGATCGTTCTCATCCAGGAGCTGAACACACAAGAACAACATTCACTC
Organism: Distichodus sexfasciatus; assembly: GCA_032718565.1. Lineage (NCBI taxonomy): Eukaryota > Metazoa > Chordata > Actinopteri > Characiformes > Distichodontidae > Distichodus > Distichodus sexfasciatus. The sequence continues at coordinate 35,130 of JAVGVS010000344.1, read as the reverse complement.
ATGTGGGCCACTTGGGCTCAGATTCCAAAAAGAAGCAATTTTCTCAATTGTGAGTAACTCAGAAACGCTGATCTACGTGAACATGCATCTTCAGCACACCTTTCATTTGATAAATGTGTGTTATGAAGGAGATGATGATGATGATGATACAACACACTATTCTTACTAATCGTACGCAAGTAAATAGATATGAGTCAATCAACACTAACAGTTTAAACCTCTTGAGCCAGTTTCCCGCACTATGATTAAGCCTAAGTCCAGGCTATCTGAGTCTGAATTAATCTCCACTGGTACTACAATTTAGTCCAAGACTAAGGATTAAGCCTAATGTTGTTCTTGGAGTTAAGCGGCTAGAAAATGCTGCTTAAATGCGGTCGGGGAGTTGACCCAGTGATGGGAAGGTGACCGGTTCAAGTCCCAGACCAGGTCAAATGTAGAAGATTTGGTTGTGGTGGACTCTGCACACAACACACACAATATACAAACATATCAATACACAATAAAACCATTTATAAACACAACTTCATCTGATAAGGTTCTTCCGAGGCCCTAGAATTAACCAGCGGATAAAAATGATTCTAGTTTCAAATTCTTCTGCAAATGATTGTGAAAGTGAGTGAAGTATTGCATGCTGTTTGTGCACAGTAAGAAAAAGCAGTTTCACCCCAATTCAGTTAGAATATTAGAATAAAAAGCAGCTTAAATCTGGAATAACTTACTCTCTGGATCACCTCCTGGTTGATTTGAGCTTTCCCACGTTGAGATTTCGGCACAAAAACAACAGACATGTTTGTTAGCAATGCTAACCCGCTAACTAGCTAGCTGGCTGACTGGCTAAAGGAGCCCACACACGCCTCGACTGTTAAACACTAAACGCTTAGAAACGTTCACACACAAAAACACAAGCCGACAGTGTTTCAGAAACGCGTAGAAACACGCACTAATGCGTGCGAAGCCTCAAAAACACACCGAGGCCCCGCGCTTCTCCACAGACGCGACTCCGCTAAGATCCGGTTCCTCGGCTCCTCAAGCCGCTAGAGGTGAGTCGAAGCCGAGAATCGACTCGAAAGCTTTGCAACCGACGCCACAGTCATACAGCAGTCTGCAGTTATTCTTCATTTTGGGGATATTTTACAGCATAGCGCTTTACCTGTGTTTCAGTAGAATTGCAGTAGTTTTTTCTCCACTTGCTGCACATTTTCTACTTTAGAGTTCTTGTTTGATCTGTATATTCGACGTGTCTTTTGTACTCTAGAAACTGGGAGATACCCGAGATGACCGTTTACCTTGACTTTAATGCTAGACGACCACCAACTCAATTGAACGTAATCCCAAGAGTGTGAATCACAGAAGAAGGTTTTGAGTTTTGCAGGAGCGTGTCAAGCAAATGTGTAGTTCTTTGTAAATGACTTTTAACGCGACTTTGGGGGATTTACTTTAGTGAAAACTAGGTGAGAATGTTGTGACTCGAACAGCGCTGTATCGGTCAAACTGCAGCGCACAGCGACGCCTAGTGGAGGAGCGGGGGAACTGCAGGCAGCCGCCAGAAAACCTGCTCCTCCGCTAGGGGACAAGAGGGATTTTAAATGTTATATGTTAAATTCTTATTTAAATGTTTTAAATGTTAAATTATTATTTAATTCGTTTTGTAAAAATGTATTTTGATTCACAATAAATTATCGGACACTGCCATCACTTCGAGATTTTCTTGTTTTCCATGGAAGATTTTCCAAATGATCGCAAACTTTCAAATCCATATATATTTTCTGATTTCTTGAATAAGCCTTAAGAAGAAATCTACGAGATGACGAGAACCTGCCAGAACTCGGGTGCAAGTCTGTCAGGATTTTAAAGTTATAATGTATTCTCGTGAGTTAAAAAAAAAAAACCTCAAATTGAATCAAATCAGAGCTGTATTACAAAATCATACTTATAACAAAACTGCGTCCTCACCTGATTCCACACTCATCTCTTACTGGCATAAAGACAGTTAAAGCACTAAAATACTTGAGTAAATATTTCTGTGAAATTCAGTCTAATTATCCAGTTAAGGCTTTTTTAGTACGCCGTTGCTGCTTTATTTTACCACTAGTAACAGTAGGTTTTACAGACGTAATCTTAACAAAATGAAATTATTTTCAGTTGATTGGAAAACTTCCAGAACCATGAAAATTTCACTTTTAGGACGAACCATTCCTTTCAAAATTAAGGATTTAGTGATAAAATGATGTTCTAATGCGCGACCTCAATCTGAACAATTATTTTCAGGTAACCAATTAATACATGTAAATGGGATGGTGGTCAAGTAGATTAGTGAGATTTCTTGCTCAATATAAAGGAACGAGGGCAGATTTTGAACAACGATTTATTTATTACGTCTGAATAAAAACTTCAGTCTGGCCACTGTAAGTACATCATGCTTTACATTTGCTTTATTCAGAAAAAGAGAGAGAAAATAAAAGATTAGCCAAAAAAAGAATTCTGCTCCAGAGTCTTAAACAAGTCCGTTTCGCCTTCACAGAACCCGACCTGTACGTACAGTCCCACGTCCCATCAGCACACGGGGGCTGGCTTTCAACAAGGAACAGGATTATTGCATCAGAAAAGTCTCTCTCTCGCCGGGAATGGCGGCAAATCCAAGAAATCTGACACAGCTCACTTCCAGAAGGGTTTCATAGCGGCTTCTCTCGTACCCTACCTAGTGCACTACGCGTGGCAGTGGGGACGCGGCTCATTAAGGCATTTCCCATCGCGCTGTGCTTCGAGCGCTCACAAAAGCATTCAATAAAAAAGAAAAAGCTTATGAACCACGACTTCATTTTTGCTAGCTGCCTACTAATATGTAAAGTCCGGGTCAGGTTCATCGCGTAGTGCCAACGAGAAGCAGGTTAGAAGCGACAACAGCAACACAGACTCACCCGCATTAAAACAGGTGAAATGATTTAGAAACCAAAAAAAAACATCACTGACCAAATGTCTGGATCCCTTTAGTTACATCAATCTCCCAAAATCCTGATTGCTGGTAGAGAAGTGAGGAAAACGCTTCATCAACATTAAACAATCAAACCATCCTGCCCTTTATACAGAGAATAAACACAAAACAGAGCGCAAGTCAGCTGAAACACATACAGCACTCCTCCCTAAACCAGTCCACACTGAGCTGTGCACCTACAGCCTCGAATCCGACACACCGCTGACCAAATCACTTCCAAATCCACATCCCAGTCAAGATGCAGTACAAATCTGCTGGATTGTGCTCCCACTGCAGACGATATTCCAAAATTCCATATTATAAAAACACGCCGGGCCTTTTTCCGGAAAAATGCTGGTTTACGAGCTCACAGTAACGTTACAAACTCCAACAAAACCTTGACCTAAAACCACACACCAGCTTCAAAACAAACCCCCCCATTCATCGCTTCTACTCCTCTCTGGCCTGGCAAAGTCTTCTCTCTGGTAACGCAAAGCAACGGACAAGCGTCCTGCAGCTGAACGACCCGCCACGACCCCCACGTCGCAGCATCGCTCGCCCTTAAAGTGCAAACCAAGACTATATTTTTGAAGCTGTCCAATCCGACTCTTATTAAAGGGTGTGCTGAACTATCCCTGAAAGTCTAAAGTCCAATTTTCGGTATCGTGTATCAATCCTAAAGGCTTGGTGTATGAGTGCGGCCTAAGAGTCCGAGCGTGAACGTCGACGGATCCACGACGGCCCAAACTGCAGGGGAAATGAGACCTGTACGTGTTCAACGGATGAAGGCAAAATACACTGGCACTCGATTATCAGGTAGCGCAAAAAATGTGCAGACCCTCATTTCAGTTCATCAAACTAGCAAAAAGAGAGAAATGAAGAGACGTGTAGCTAAACTCCAGTTATGACGGTGCTGGGGCTTGAACCCTAAAACTTCCAGACAAAAACGACACGTTCCGAGCTAAAACACAGATGTAACTCCGCACTGGCACCATCAATACATTCAACCAACAACTTGGATTAAACTCCCGCTTTCATGAGATGAGCTGCTGTTCCTAGAGGAGCTGTCAGAATTTTAAGACCTCGCAAAAGTAGGGGCTAGAGCAGATTCATCCACGAGCCACAATACGAGAGGTTTCTTAAAGTAAGCACTACAAAATGAAAGAGGAAAATCAAACAGGGTTCATCTGCAAATTAAAGCGGCATAAACATCTACAGAGATGAGAACAAATCGGCTTTCACCTGCACACACACACCTCACCATGTTGGCCAGTGTCCAGCTGTGTGTGTGTGAAGCCTCAGTCTCGTCCTGCAGGACACGTATTTACGCAAGGTTTTGGCGTTTACGCCGTATCAGAGAAGAGGAATAAAGCTATTAGTCTGGATGGGGCTCACAGTTTCGGCGGGTGTCTGACACATTTGTACACCTAACAAGGAAAAACTATCAAATACAAATCTTTTCTTTTCTCCCAGTAAGAAAGGAACTAAAAATGTTGATGCAAAAATACTGAAAAACCAAGAATAATTCCACTGAAGTGAGGGATTTGGTATGTAAAGTTCTCGTCCCGCCTCGGTGGCGTTATCAAAGACACGTCCAAAAGATCCACTTTGATTTTTGTTTCTCTAGAAAATAAGGGGAGGGTAAAGAGAGAGAGAGAGAGAGAGAGAGGGAAGAGGGGAGTTGATCCGCAGGAAGAGGAGGAGGAGGGTTTTGGGAAAGAGACAGAGAGAGTCTGTAGGAGAGGGAAGGTGGAGTTGGGCTTCTGCTCCTCTACGCCGCCACTTTGTTATCCTTCTGAAAGAGAAAGAGGAGAGAAAGGAACACTGCTCATCAACAGGGCTGTACCGCACAAACAAAATCGCAGCCCCATGTTGTTTTACATCCCCATAACAATATACATCACAACATAGAACATTCTCCAGACCCTCCAGAATCTCCCCAAGTTGTGATCGCAAATATTAACGCAAATTCTGCCAAACTCAATTCGACCAATAATTAGTCCTTATTACGTTTAGAAGATGCAGGAAACGTGTGATAAAAACACCTCACTTTTACCTTCAAAAATAACTAAACGATTAACAGTTACTACGACTACACCATGTAATCAATAATACTGATTATTTAAATTCTTTGAGGTGGGATTTAAGTGCTGATGCGTTGTGTAAATGTTTTGTAACTGCAGTGTGTTACGTGGTAAGCTAAACATATTGTAAGGGAATGTACTTTTTCCCCTCAGGGCTTGCCGTAGGTTGCAACACAAGTTTGCTGCTCATCAAATGGCAAATTTCAAATCTGCTTTTATTGGGGGTGATTACGCTGTGATATTTACCCGATATTCGAACTCTGAGAACTCTCTGCCTCCTCGGCCTCCTCTGAACCCGCCCCTGAATCCTCCTCCTCCTCGCGGAGGTCCGAAAGAGCCCCGACTGTACGCACGGCCGCGGCCTCCCCGGAAACCACCGACTCCCCCACCGCCTCCTCTGCCCCGGAAACCCCCGCGACCGCGCCGCAGCGGGATGCCGAAGGTCTCGGCGTTCATCCTGCGCTCCTCCGCCCACGTCTGCCTGCGCTCCCTATGGGGTTCACACACACACAGTGTATTAGACACAGGTATGATCCCACACTGACACTCATCGTGATGAAAAGAACAATCATTGTAGAAAATAGAGTTAGCACACACCTGCCGCCTCCACCCTTCTCTTTTCTGAAAACAGTAAAAATAAATGTTAAAAGTTGGCAGATAACACACATGTTTATTTCTGTTCATATGATATGTTTTGGGCTGAGAGTCAAAAAGTATTATTACATTGGTTGTGATTAACAGCAGCTTTAAAATACTTAGTTTATCACATACATACATCAAATGTGTTTAAAGAAGTATAAACCAGGCTTCAGTTAGACCTGGTCCTGAGATTAATTTGTACTTTTTAAAGAACTTTTAAACTCTGCAGTTTTATTGTGTGAGTTCACATATTGACCAGCTCTTCATTTGAGTACTCATGATGAGTCGATATTGTTGAGCTACATCACTCATGAGTTCATCTCCGCATGATCACGAGAGCTTCTGCTCCTTGTGAATGCTTTAACCTGGAGTCGTCGCAGGAGATGTTGTCGAAGAAGGATTTGGACTTGTCGTAGTAGCAGTGTGGTCCCAGCGGGTCGTCCTCTTCCACGTTGCCCTCGCTGTTCTGCGTCTCCACGCCCGAGTCTCCTTTATCCTCCCCATTTACAGCCTTCTCGTCTGTCATTTAGAGCACACGGTCACGCCATGTTATTATTCTAAACGACTGCTGCAGTTGCTCTCATATTTAAGTATTAAATAGTTGTAAACAATAATGAAATATCCCTCAAAAGCTCGTCACAACAACAGCGTCAAAAGCTCAATATTCAGACACTAATCAATAGTAAAGCATTGTATTCGATCAGTTATTCATTTGCCAACAATCTCTTCCTACAATATTTGCTTAAAGCTCCCATATTCTACATCTATTCAGCAAGTTAAAACAGGTCCATGAGCTCCACTAAACATGTCTCCGCTGTAAACACCCCTCAGCTCTATTTCAGTCCCTTTCACAACAGGCTGTTCCTCATTAGTATTCCTAAATGCAAATGAGCCACTGCCGGGCACGGCCCTCACTCCGGAGCTGGGTGTAGTGCAGCAGCACGGCGAGAGTTTACCTCACGTGACAATAATCCACATGCTGCTGCTAACAGACCACCCATACAGCCGTACATGTTCAACACAACACTCCACCGCTAGACTTCTCCACTGTGATTCCTACACTAGCGCTGGTGAAAACACGGCGGATCAAGAAGCGCTAGCAGTTCTACCTGGTGGGCGGAGCTTCTCAGATAGGAGGGTGGAGTTATTCAAATGTCCCCCAATGTGATGAAGTAGTGGAGAAATCTAAACGGCTGGTTTAAGCACACGATTCCTGACATACTAATATAATAGAAAATAATCTCAAATATAGAAAATCATTGTGAAAACTATGGGCTTTCATGACAATTTTCTTCTTAAGAACAGTTGATGAATGAAGCCCAATGCCATCTTCACCTACAAAGTTCATACAACATGGCTATTCTGCACTACATCAAACAGTGAAAATAGTCTCGTCATTGATGTTGCGGTTTTTAATGTTCTAATGAGTTTTTTCCTGGTATTGAATATTTTCCTGGGTATCAGTATCGTGACAACCCTAGTACGAGGCATGTAACGACGCACCTTTAATTTTCAGCTTGCTCTGGAACTCTCGGTCGATCTCCTCCTTGTTGAACTGAGCGTTGGCACTCTCAAAGTCAAAGTCCTTTTCAAACTTCATAGGTCCGTCTCTACGCAAGTTGAAGCGACCTCTTCCTCGCTGATTTCCTCCTCCTCCTCCACCACCACTGCTGCTGCTGCTGTTGTTGTTGTTCCCACTGCCAACATTCCCTCCTCCTCCTCCTCTTCCCCTTCGAGCTGGAGCAGCACTGGCTGAGGACAAAGGATATGGTCTTTAGGATCTGTATTTTTAAAGATTATATGCAGGTTATCTAGTTTTATCCAGCTGCAGTGGATGTGTGGAATTACCGGCGGTTTGGCGTTTTCCAGAATCTCGGTTTTCAGCTTTGGTCGAGTCTGAGAGACGAGGGGCTTTATCGGCTTCGGCCGCTGCAGAGCAAAATAGAAGCACATGAACAAGCTTCAGCTTCTTGGAGACTCAATCATACAAGCCCATGTTTGTGGTGGCAACCATAACCAGCACTTTAATATTATCCAGTTAAATCTGGTTTAATTTATCCTGTATAATGTGTGTGGAAGGGAGTGTGGTGGATATAAAGGAGGATGAGGAGGTGTCTGACCCCGGCTCTGCTCCTGGCTCTCTGCAGGAGGCTTCTGGGTGCTGGGGGCCAGTCTGCCTCCTCCCGGGCTCTTCTGGGGCGCAGGCCCAGTGCTGCTGGGCGGCGCTAGAGGAACGGCCGGGGCCGGGTGCTCCACGCTCGGGCTCTTCCGGAGGGGCTCCAGAGGGGGAGTTGTACGGGCTGCGGAAACACAAGGGTAAAAACATGAGAGGGGCAAGCTCTGGAGGACAAAATGTAGAGGCAGAAGACTAGACAAATACAATGGCCTAGAGGTGTAACAATACATCAATTCAAGCCAACAGTATCAATCCAAAATGAAAACACCAAACAGACACCACACATTCTGTACATGAGGAGGTCTATTTTTATTACAACGGACAATTGTTTTTAATGTAAATGTCTTACTGAGAATAAAGGTGACAAATGATGTTTTTGTGGTTTAATATTAATGGAAGTGAAGGTGCTGATGTTGCCTTATGCTCAACACAACACAAACACTCTTTACTGAGACGGCACTCGTCAGCCTGCAGGGTTACCTTCATTTACGCAAGATTTCTGAGAGACAGAGTCCATGGGGACAGAGCTCTGGGACAGAGGGGCAGCTAAATTTGAGTCAGACCCTGAACTTCCTGCATGAAGAGGGAGAGTGCAGCAGTAAATGTGGTGATTTGATCTGTTATCTCACACACAGACACACACACACAAAGAGGCTCTCTTCAGGCACCTTACCAATCAAACTCAAAGTTAGTCTAGGATAAGGTTTAATCCTCAACTGGAAAACTGGCCCACAAAGTCTTAGCACCAACCACCAAAGCAAATTCCTTGTATATGACAGTGTACTTGACATTCTAATTCTGAGATATAATGGTAAACTCACCGGGCCCGACGGGCTGTGGCACAAGAGGAGTGAAGTGGTACGGGGCTCGTACCGGTGCGCGGCTGAAGGGGGCATAGCTGCTTATGCCCTGGTAGGATGGAGCCGGTGAGGACGCTAGGGACGACTGGAGCGGGAGAGGATAAACATTACAGGTCTTTAAAGTGGAATTGAAATAGTGCTCAACTCTTAGACAAATAATAACCAAAGTATAAAAGGTAGTGGAAGACCATTAACACGTAGATACAGGAGAGTCCAGTAAACTGGATACAGGGGATGCTACCTGGACTATGTATTCCCTTAATTTGTAGAACACCATAAATTAGCGCCTCAAATCAATATCATAATTAACTGATACGTTGCCACCCCTCACATGAGCAGCTGAAAGAACTTTCTTAAAATGTAATAAAGCTTGCAGTGTTACCTGCACAATGGCAGGGTCTTGAGGCAGGGAGCAGTTGGGTTTGGGCGGCTCACAAACAGTCAAGTCCTTGATGTCGCTGCCTCGAAATATGATGTACTCAAAGACGTCGTCTCGAGGAGCCACCGGCCGGTCTGTAGGGCGATCCTCTGTGCCAAAGGATTTGACTGAGGACAACAAGGCAGACAGTAAAGTCAACGCTGACTTGTGCAGCCAACAATTTCTTCTAAAGAAAACTGTCTTAATATCAGCAAGAAAAAAATAAGTGCGTTCGTGTGAAAAGGAACTGGTTTTATTCCATATTTGTGCTGCATCCAAACACTGCCATGTTGATGCTGAACCAATGACTCCACAACTCGATCCAAAAACAAAAACAGTGATCAGACATCATACAAATTGTAATGTCACTTTATACTGAACAGGTCTATTTTTAGATCTGGTTGAGCGCATTTTCAGGTGCTTTTATACAATAGTGTTAAATCTTCCTATGAAAGCTGTATATTGATCACTGATCGTAGCAGACTGTGATATCGTCTGAACCAATATATATCGTGCAGGTCCACTCCAGAACCTTCTTAAAGCATCACATTTAGTAGGGTCTGGGCTAAAAGTTCGAGCTCTTATAATTCTGAAGTTTAAAAGAACGTCACTCCACGTCTCACTGCTTAGCATCAGCACTTAGCTCATGCTAAAGTAAACAAAGAAAACGCAGCTAACGGTCCTGACGACGAGCGCTGTCCCGCTTCCTACAGGTATAAAAGCTTCAACCACGTTTAGCTTTAACTAAAGCAACACAGCACGATGTTATAATGAGCTAATTTATTCCCTTATTCCTTTGTATATAAGGCGTTTTAACATGACAGAACACGAGCTTGGTGTAGACCTTTCCCCCCTCAAGCTTTTGAAGTTAGCGTTTTACTTCACGTTAGCCATTAGCTAATATATACCAGCCGTAATGTATTAACATCACAACTTCTACATACACAAGAGAGACTTGGATATGAAATCAAAGAATTAAAAATATTCAGTGTTTTTTTTTATATATATATCTGAGGGTTTTGCTTAACGAGGATTAGCCAACTAAGCTAACGGTACATGTCTCGCGGATGCTGCCGATGAATCGTTCACGAAGGAATCGGCTCTTTAAATCTGTCCGACTTTTAACTTTTAAAGAAGCTACCCGTTGTTTTATTTTTATTCACCAGAAGACGTACACATTCACATAAAAAAAAACATTTGTTCTTACGCAGTTTTCATGAAGACTGACAGATTTGTAAGGTAAAAACATGACCTACAACTCACGAAGAGTACTGAAATATTACTGCACACACGTCTGTGCAAAACATGAGCTTATAGGGTTTTATTTAATTCTGCAGCTGTATACAATTATACTATTTAAATGTCTCAAAACTTGTTGAATAGTGAATCAGGCGCGACGTTTTCTTTGTGATTCCATTAGAATCTGCTTGGTTCAGAATCGTTCGCTGATTTAACTTTTTGTTCGACTTTTACATTTTAGGAACAGAAACTGCTTTTAATTGTTTTATTTTATATTTCTAGAACACTTACATATATTCTCTTTGTAATAAAATAAGACTTGCTTGGTTTAGAAAATTAACTCAAGATTTGTCCGGCTCACTAGAATCGAATCACTAACGGGTGAGTTGATTCAACTCTACATAATACGTGCTTCGTCTTTGGCAGTTTGGAGGGAAAACGCGTTTAATTACAAATGTTGGGCGTTTAAAGCTCTAGTTTATGCATACACTTACAGAAAACAGCCAAACCGCACCTTTTCTTTATTAATCTCAGCAATATAAAAGCTAACGGCTAAGCTAAGGCTAGAGGAACGCCAGCTTGTTGAGAGCAAGGAGAGAGGTTATGAAACCCGGCCGAGTCGCATCAAGCCGCGGTGATGATAATAATAACCTTTGGCAAGGGCCACAGTGGAGTTTTCTGTGTCGATGGTGTATAAAATCCCCTCATAACGGATCTCGGCCTTGGAGATGAGGCTGATTTTGCTGCCGATGTAAGGCGTCCCGCCGCTCATGGCGCGCTGCACCGTCGCCGCAATAAACCAGCCAAAAAAACGCGTTGTGTTCCCTGCTACAAGCCGCCCGGCCGCCGCTCTCCTCTCCGGTTGTGTCCGCTCGACTAACTCGGCGTTTCTGCTCGGTTTCTCTCGGTGTCTCGTCTCTCTGCTGCTGGTTAATAACACGACATGGCCGACTTCATTTTCCTGCGCATATTCGCAGCGAGGCACGCCGGGACGCGAGAGAGTTCTGGACCTCTCGCGAGATTTGGACGGCGCGAACACCGAGAGTCAAGTTGATTTACCGCTCAGATATTCAGAGTTTGAGTCGAAGACTTGTTTTCAAAATTCTTATAGACGTTTTACATCTCATTCTACATGTACAAATTCACCCAGTGATGCATTGTACTGTCTTTGGGCTGTTTATCGTTTATTCAGAATCATATTTATTTGCCATGTAGGTCAGAAAATCTTACATGGAATTTGTTTCGTTAGTGTCTCTTTAGCCAAAGATGGACAATGGATATATGAAACAGAGATTAAAAAAATACACATCAATATACTGTACGTAATGAGCACTAACTATATACAAAATACAACCGATTATACACAATGCAAAACAAAATATACAGACATTATCCAATACAAAATACAATGCAACGTTTCTTGTGTTAATTTCAACACATTCGCTGTGTTAACACTTGACACAGTGAAAGTGTCAAGAAAGGTAACACAAAGATGTGTAAACATATATAATTTTAACACATGTGCTGTCCTTGGTTACACATATTGTGTTAAATGCTGAGAACAAATGCACATGTCGTGTATATTTTAAAACTACATGTAACTATGTGAAAAAGGTCTGACTTTTTCCAACACAATTTTATTAAACATGAACACAAAATGTGTATAGTGCTGCACATGATTTGTGTAATGTAATTTCTCCTACACATGTGTTCTGAGTGTCATGAGTGTCGAATCTTGAATTTTGTTAAGCTTTCTTTGATTTAAGTCCTCAAGAATGATCGCCTTGGACGACTGAGAACCAACACAGTCTTACTGCTCTAACATAATTCTGTGTTATTTACAGAAATAAAGAGAGATTAATGTAAACTAGAATATTGCAAATTGCATTTACATGTATAATTTCTATAATAATATGCATATTCACAGTATAATATAAATAGTATATTTTATTATATAATTTATTCATATATTAACTTTAATAAACATATTTAAGATTCATTATTTTTATTTTATACATAGTTTACGTCTTAATTTTTCCTCATAATATAATATAATATAATATAATATATTATAATATAATATAATATAATATAATATAATATAATATAATATAATATAATATAATATAATATAATATAATATATATAAAAACTTATGAAACACAACAAACTCGTAAAAAGCACCACAGCCAGTCCATACTAGCTAATATTATAGTAATATATTTAATGGTCGTTACGGCACATTTTTAATAACTTGATCGTGTCGAAACAGTTCCGTGCTGTATTGTTTTGCCAGTTCGGCTTGTTTTGCTCGTCACAAGTCTCTTTAACCTGCCGCTGTTCCGGAGCCTGGTCCCGTTTCCACCGCTGAAATCGCTCAGCAAATATGATTTCTCCTGAAGACTCGTTGTTAAAGTTCGCGGAGCCGCTGCTGTTGTGTAAAGACGCGAGAACCCTGTCACAGGTACGCGCACACCTGAGTCACGTGAGCAGCACCGCGCCTGCGCACACGTGGCTCCTGACGCCGTCCTTCACCCTCCCGTTATGTCGCGTTACTTCAACATTAATAACCGTAATATCTCTCATAATATATCCCGTTATTAATATCAATGAAGCAGTGATTACGGGGGCCACGCAGTTTGCAGATTTATCGGTTTTTGACGAATTGGACAGACGTTGAAAAATGACACGTTTCATCCTTTTATCTGGGGTGCTACGGTTCAAAACTTATTAGGCAAAACGCAAAATAGCTTATTATAGCGCCACCATCTGGCAGAGTGGTGCAATTTTTTTTTGCCTGAGTAGTGGGTGGGGTTTGTGACCTAACAGCCAAATTCCAAAACTGTAGGTCTTACAGTTTTTGCTCCACAAAAGGTTTAGCATATTACGCAAATTTGCAAGAAATCCAATATTTCGGAAATAGATTGCAGGGGTCTGTAAAGATTCGTAATGACCCAAGGATTAAGAAGATATAAAAATTTTGAGAATTGGAGCTACGGTTCAAAAGTTATTAGGCAAAATGCAAAATGGCTTATTATACGGCCACCAACTGGCAGAGTGGCGCAATTTTTTGCCTGAGTAGAGGGTGGGGTCCCAGACCTATCTGCCAAATTTCAAAGCTGTAGCCCACCCAGAGCCGGATTTCTATGACACTCGGTATGTGGTGTTGCAGTCCTATGCCAAGCCGACCACATTTATTTGCATATTACAGAAATATGAGGACCTAAATTAAAAATGTGCTCAATAATAATTAAAGAAGAGTGTCTTGGGATTCAAATGATACCAGTTGCATGCAGATTGGACAAAAATCCAGGGACTAGTTTGCAAGAGATGGTTTTGCATATTATGCAAATTGGCAAAAAATCAAATATGGCAGAAATAGATGCGAGGGTCTAAAAGATTCATCTTGACCCAAGGAATAAGATGGTATAAGATTTTTTGAGAATCGGAGGTACGGTTCAAAAGTTATTAGGCAAAATGCAATTTGTTTTGAAAAAACGCAAAATAGCTGATGTTGGTGCAATTTTTTTTGCATGAGTAGTGGGTGGGGTACCGGACCTACCTGCCAAATTTCAAAGCTGTAGGTCTTACAGTTTTTTCTCCACAACGCGTTTTAAGGCAGAAAAAAAATCAGCAATAGGTGTTCCACTGCATGGCCCCCTAAAAAAAGGGAGGGAGGGTCACTGAACACATGGTCACTAACAGGGCTGGGCAAATTAATCAAAACTGACATTCAGAACATCTAATCGATATAGTCTTGCTCACGATTATTTCAAGCTCATGATGATTATTTTGTAACATGTTTTTCTTTATTAAAACAATTTATTTGACATTTTTTAGTTTTTGAAGATTGCTAGAAAATCTTCCAAAATACTTCAAAAACTAATAGTACCAAATAAAAAAAACATATGATAAAGTTTAAAGTACTAAAACAAAAATGCAAACATGAAATTGAGGTAAAATATTCAGTTAGCCATGACCTTTTGTGTACTTAATTTAATGAATGCAAAATGAACCAAGTTTGAAGAACCTGTGACAACCCATGCCCTCTTTGAGCTTCTGTTGCTGTGTGATGGGTCTAGAACTTACTTTGTACTTCTGCTGTTTGAGTGTTTTTGTCCAAAGTGTTTATGTTAACTCTCATCATTACTTCAGGCTTCCAGAGAGGGTTCACCAGAAGTGATTATTTCAGGACCAACTCCAACATCACCGACCAAAGGCACATCAGTACATGCGCAGGAAATCATCAAAGTGCTGAATTCAGTTCTACCACCAAGGTGCTCATGACTATTTCATGTTAACAATCGATTCTTAAACTTGCGAAACCTCTTATGATGAGCAGTGTTGGGGAGTAGCTATTTTTCTGTCTTTACAAATACTTGTATTTTTTAACCCTAACTTTAGTAATTACTGTATAAAAAAGCAGCTTGTAGTGGAGCTTACATACTTATAATCACAAGCAACTTCCCCAACACTGGTAAAATTGGTCCAGAATGTCTGTCTCTTTGTCGTCTCACAGCTATCCCCATGAACAGTGCTGTTTATCTGTGTGTGTGAATAACATAGGGAATGGACAGAGAACAATGAGGTCTGGCAGCAGTCAGTGTCCAGCGAACCCAGCACTCGCTTAGATGTGGTCGATTTGCAGGAGAAACTCGACCTAAAACTGAAGCAGAGGCAGGCAAGGGACAAGGACATCTGCCGAGCCCGCAGAGATCTCTACAGCCAGTGTTTTGGTGAGTTAATCACAAGGTTCATAACAATACGATATATCGATTCAAGGAGCAACAAATTGATGACAGCCGATATCACAAAGTCTGCTATGATATGATTTCTGTTCGATTCAGTTTTAAATCGGTGATCAATATGAGACAATATTATGTGCTGATTTAACACCATCACTTATATTTATATCTAATCACAAAAAATAAGTGAATTGATGTATTGATGTAGTTTGATGTATCATTACAACAGTATCTGGAACGGCCACACACACACCTCAATAAAACAGACGCATACTACTTGTTTGCTGCATACAAGAACTTTGTCTTGCTGGTTGGTTCTTGAACAGTTAAAGTAAAAAATGTAAACTATATTTACACTAATACAAATTCTTAAATATAATTATTATTTGTGCTTTAGATGAGCTGATCAGACAAGTGACGGTGGATTGTCCTGAGAGGGGGATGCTGCTGTCACGAGTCCGTGATGAAATTTTAATGACCATCAAATCTTACGAGGCCCTTTATAACAGCAGTTTTGAGTTTGCAAAGAGGAAAGCTCTGCAGGCTAAAGAAGAGAAATCACTCAGGCAAAAGAAGGTAGAACTCACAGCTAGTTTGCTCTGATCCGCAGAGGAGAATCCCATACTCAAGTAAAAAAGTAAAGATTGCTCTGATGTACGTTTTAAATACTGGACGTTTGGTATATTCTGCAGTAAAGGAATCTATAGGATTTTTACTGTAGAATATAACAAATATCTTACAGAATATATATAATGTAAAAGTTGCTAATATTGGGTCGCCAATACTTAAATGTTAAGAAATCGAACTACAAATACTATACAAATATCTAGGAACTAAACGTAAATCACTGCTCAATGTCAGAATCTTGGTGAAAACTAAGTGAGCGTTAAGAACAAATTTCACCTCAACATTTGATGAATGAGGCACGCTGTTTATACTCTAAGTAGAAAGTACTCAAAATATGTGACCAAGTACAACTACTCGAGCACTCTACACCACTGCTCACTAGTGCCCTTCATTTTAAGAACTATGTTGTGCTGCAGTCCTGAGATATGGCACCTGTGCAGATTTCAGAGTTGGAAAAAGAGAAGATGGAGTTAGAAAGGCAGCTAAAGGAGCTGGAGTATAAAAGGGAGGCGCAACAGAAACAAGAAATGGAACGACAAAAGGCAGAAGACAAAAAGCATGCAGAGGAAGTCAGGTTCCTCAAACAGACCAACATTCAGCTCAAGGTAGGGCCGTTATTTTCAAGCTATGTCTTAACCAGGGCTGTAACAATACGTAGATGCACTGAATAAATGATCAACAAATCCCACACTGTAAAATTTGACACATGGTATTGTTGATATTGATTTCTGGCTTCTGAATTGAATCGAATAAAAATCGTATCGTAGCAGACTTTGTGATATCACTGTCAATTCATTTATATAATATTGCATTACGATGAAACTTGTGACAACCCTAATCCTAATGTGCCTAATATGGCATTTATATTTCTCCTTATCATATCTAACATGTTGCTCTTCTCACACTACTTACTTTTAGAACCAGTTGGATGTGATGAAATTCTCACGTCCCATGCCGTGAGTCACTGCAGTTCTACAGTCCGGATCAGGACCTCAAAACTAATCTGCTGGACATCAAGGACTATATACATATATCTTTGATATGGCTGAAAATGTTATATAAGTTTTATATTTATGTATTGAATATTTGTATTTATGTTATGACTTTTCTACTGTCCATCATATTAAACTTCTGTTTTACATTTATATTTACGACACTTAGCAGACTCTCAATGTTGCGAAGTGTACATGTTTCATACACATTATACATATATATAACAATATATATACAGTATATACACACTCTTGTGATAATGTTTATTACTTATACCTCTTAATATAAATCCTTCGGGTAGCTTCTTTTCACATGCGTCCAAGCCAAGGCAAAGTGAACTTATATTTTCGTCTAAGCTACACACAATTACACAGAGAGATGAGACGACAGAGCTCCAACAGGTTACAAAAAAGGCACACAAAATATAAATAAATAAATAAATATATATATACATATATAAACACAAATATATAATATAAAACATAATGAATATATGATGGATATTCTAAACTGACAATCTATTCAATAATAAGCATTATCTCTATGAAGTCTAAGCTAGAAGTAGACTGTGCATTAAATGTGCATATGATCAGCAGCACTTTGACATGAGTGTATTAAAAGTAATTTATTAAAAATAAACAGCATCTCATGAACAGCATGGATGAGATCGTAAAACACAAAACTGGAAAATACATTTAATCAGCAATTATAAAGCTACACATGTGTTAGTACAACTGTATTACACTGGTAGTAATAATACGATAATAATAATAATGTTTATTACATATATATTATTAACAGTGTAACGGTCAGAAACACAGCTGCTGGCTCTTTTGTCATTGTAAACGCTGGTGTGCACGGCGTAAACGGGCAGATACAGTTTAAACCGAGTGCATGTCGGAGCCTGTGTGTTACTGAGCTGCTGTTTGGTGTATGAAAGTGTATTTTAATGTGAATATTGGTGTAGTTCTGCTGCGTTTTGGACGCGTGTCAGCCCGCATCGCGCTCGGACCGAGCAACAGCAGGATAAATTTTGGCGCTCTGACGTCACACTCATTCCCACAATGCATAGTAACACGACTGCGCAGTCGCCCTCTGCTGCTGCGTCCCAAACGGCATCACGCTCCCTACCTAGGACACCAGAAGCGCCTTACAAAAAACGGCCAAACACGGCCAAATTGGGGTAGCAGCTAATGCAGTAGTGTCCAGTTCAGGTCCTGGAGGGTTTTCTGTCATACTTCAGCTCACAACATTTGACACCTTGTCACAGGTAGAAGCGCACCAGACTTGACTCGCCGACCTCCAGGATCCCCAGAGCTGGACACCTCTGACCTAGACCTTTATATTTATGGCATTTATCAGACAATTTCATCCAGAGCGACTTCCATTTTCCTTATTTCGGAGACAGTCTCCATGCAGCAACCTGGGGTTAAGGGTCTTGCTCAGGGACCGAGTGGTGGTAGTGCAGGAGGTAGGATTCAAACCCATGGCCTCTTGGTACAGAGGTGAGTGTCCTAACCACTAGACCACCACAAGCCTGGGACATGGGAACCAGCTCCAGTTCGGCAGTGTGGTGGAAGCTTTCTTATTAATACATTTGGTTTTTCAGATGAACTGCTAGAGGACAGCTGCAAAAATACTGAAGTTTGATCAAAGTCAAAGTTAAGTTTATTGTCATCTCAACCGTATACAGTAAACACAGAAATGAAAATGGCAAAACTCAAGATCCACAGGATAAACATACACACCGTGCAAAACACTGACCTAAGGCATACAGGATAGTGCAACACAAAAGTTAATTTAAATGATTATTTGTCATTGTGAACAAATATGACCTCTGCATTTGACCCATCCATGAAGGGGCAGTGAGCAGCTTTTTGGCAGCGCCTGGGGACGGTACTGTGCTCATAAGTACCTCAGTGGTACTTTTACTGGTCCAGGACTTGAACTGGCAACCTTCCGCTCACGGGGCCAGCCTACTAACGTTACACTACCAACTGACCCCATTGCGGCAAAATGCATATGCTGAAAGCTTAGAATGTTCATATATATGAGGTCACAAGGAGTGTGAGAAAAATTACGATTTTGAATTATTTATGGAGACAAAGTATCAGACTAGTTGTGATGGTGGAAAGGAAAAATATGATGAGTAAACAATGGCGAGTCTTCATTCTTTGTATTTATTATTATTACTATTATTAGTATGTCAGGGAGGGCATCCGGTGTAAAACTTTTGCCAGTTCTAAATATTAACCATGAGGCAGTTGCTCCGCTGTGACGGCCCCTAAAAAGAGTATTATTGTTTTTTAAAATATTATTATTAATATTGATGGTCCGGGGTGCTAAGACAACTTCATTTTCCCCTGGGGATAAATAAAACTATCTATCTATCTATCTATCTATCTATCTATCTATCTATCTATCTATCTATCTATCTATCTATCTATCTATCTATCAAATTTAGAGAGCAACGAGAACTGTTACAGCTAGAAAAGAGTCTTGATATCAGTTGATTTCAGGATTCATTTTGCTGATTTATTGCCTGATTCATCAATAAAGTTCTTTCTCTGATTTTAGAAATGTTTTAAGTTCTCAGTGGTCCAGAACTGTGTGAGTGTGTGTGCCCTGCGGCGTGTTGGCGCCCGCCCAGGGTTGTTCCCCGCCTGTGCCCGCATGGACCCCAGTTGGGATTAAGCGGTTCAGATAATGACTGACTGACTGACTAATAATAATAATAGCATCAATTATGATATAATAAATATCAAATAACCAACACTGTTACAGGTAGATAAGGGTTTTAAGATCAGCTGATTTCAGGACTCAATTTATTATTTAATTTTGGTGTTTATTTAAGCATCAACAATACATTTCTTTTTTCTTCCACCGCGCAGAACCGATTTTAATCTGGAGATGTAGATTGTTGGGACTCCCCTGTTTGTACCCTAGCGCACTACAACCGCGTCCTGTTTTTGTTCCAGTGTCGTCCACTACGTAGGGTTCGACGAGCCGTTGGAGATGCAGCCCTCCTGGTTCAATTTAGACAGCGATCTCACATCAAAGATGGCGGGTTCCTCCGACCCTCTGGAAGATATGCTGTTCTCCGAGGTGGACGAGAAGGCGGTCAGCGACCTGGTGGGCTCGCTGGAGTCGCAGCTGGTCGGCCAGAGCAACACTGCCAACAGGAGCGGCACAGCGACGGCCAGCGCCAACCACCAGCACTTAGGACGGGCGATACCTGCCCAAGTGGGCACCAGCTCCACTACCACCACCACCACCAACAACAACAACAGCACCACCACCACCTCCTCATCCTCATCCTCCTCCATCACAAACACAACATCTCAACAGCAGCAAGGACAGCAGCCCAAAACTGCGACCAAACCGGAGTCCGGTTCCGCAGAGATCAGCTCGGGCACCGGCGCCAAGTCTCCCGCCTCCTCCATCGAGGACGGTTCAGGTCCGAGCCCGGCTGCGACCCCGAGCCCGAACTCGGCGGGAGGTTCGAGGGCGAGCAGGAGGGCGAGCATGAACACTTTGCCAGCATCCCTCGTTTCCTCCGGTACCGGCGTTGCATCTGCATCCGCGTCTGCGCCTGCGTCTGCATCCGGAACTTTGCTCGGAGTCCGCAAAGGCGAAGGCAAAAAGCGCGCAGGTTCGAGGAGTTTGAACGGGGACGGGGGTGATAATTCACCGGTGGATAACACTAGCATCAGCACCAGCAGCATCACCGGCACTACCACCACTATCACCGTCACCACGACTACCGGGGGTTCCGTGTCCACGACGTGCTCCAGCATCATGACTTTAACGGTGCCCAGCAGCAGCAGCAGCAGCAGCAGTGGAGCCAGTGCGTCCACTCCGGCCATCGCTCTGGACAGAGGCACCCCCACTATCGCCCTGCACCGACTGCCCAGCCACATCGTGGCCAGCATCGCCCAGAACCGCAAGGGAACCAGTGTGTCGGCGCTGGTGCAGCAGCAGGGTGCGAGGACAGGGGTCGGTTCTCCTCCAGTTCCAGTTCCAGCTTCTACTCCAGCTCCTGCTTCTTCCCCCTCCCCAGCTCCTGTCCCGGGACCAGTTCCTGTTGCAGCACCGTCTCCGGCTTTGGCGCCGGCGCCGGTTCCAGCTCCAGCTTCAGCACCAGTACCGTCTCCTCAAGTCAACCACAGTAACGAGAAAGTGGATGCTCCTTCCGACCCCAAAGCACCGAATTCAGTGATCTCGAACTCAGTGGTGACCTCCAGCAGCCCCGTGACTGTGGTCAAACCGGCCGTGAGCGCTGTGGCAACAGCCACGGTGACGATGATCCGCCCCGCAACCCCTGTGACCCCCACGACCCCCGTCACAACGCAGACGCAGCCTCAACCCCAACCCCGGCCGGGACTGGCGGCTGCGCAGAGGATTGTGACCCCGCAGCTGATCGTCAGACCACCGCAGCAGCAGCAGACCACCATCCAGCTGCCCCCTGGCTTCACCATCCCACCAGGTGAGACACTACGCCCTTTTTAAATTAGGAAATGGATGTCGCTCTGGAAAAGAACGTCTGTAAATGTAAATTTCTTAATTACAGGTCCAGGTCTCCCTGGAGTAACTTGTTAAAGGTTAAATGTTAAAGGTCTTGCTCAGGGGGTTTAATGGTGGTAGTGCTGGACGAAGGATAGAGCCAGACTCCCAACTTACAGCCTAAATGAAAAGTGTGTTATAAAGTGTAGTTACCATATCAACATCTACTGCATAATTACATTCATCAGACTCTACTTGTCCAGAGCTCTTATTCCATTCCTAATTACAGAGACAGACTCTCTGGAGCAACTTTGGTCTTACTCAGGAGCCCTAATGGTGGTAGTGCTGGAGGAAATATAAGAGGTCATAAAACTCTTTTATCTTCCAGCTAAAATATAGATTAGGGCTGGGTATCGCTGCTGATTTCCTGAATCGATTCGATTCTGATTCACAAGGTCATGATCCGATTCAATTCTCGATTCGATTCGATATCGATTTATTTAAAGTTTTTTTTGCGTCAGTAGTAGTTTTGCTTGGTTATAAAATAACTTGTTTTAAAACTGAAGTGTTGCCAAACATCGGCCTTTAGGCCAGACGGTGATTTGAGCGGAGCAGCTTCAGCCATGGCTCTATTTGGTTTGGGTTTCGCCGCTCTCACGTTTTTATAGCTCTCCTTGCGCGGTCGTGAGAAGTAGTGCATAGCCGCAGGAAAAGATTGATCCGCCAATTTTTGAATCGATATCCTATTTTTCGAACGAGAATCGATATTGATCGGTGAATCGATTTTTTGAACCCAGCCCTAATATAGATAGAAAAGTTAGAAAGTGAAGTAAAATGTCTGGGAGTATTTATAGCCATATCAGCACCAACTGTTTCATTACTTTTGCATTTACAGTATTAATCAGACGCTTATTTTGGGATTTAATTCCGTCTTCCAGGTGTCCTGCTGGATTTGAACCTGCAGCTCCTTGAAAACGTTTTCCACCACATTTTCATGCTAAAATGTCACAGTAAAAGTCTGGTTTTACATTTACTGTGCTTAGTAGACACCATTTCCTAATTACAGGGACAGTCCTACAGCAACTCCGGGTTAAAGATCTCGCCCGGTGGTGGTAGTGTCAGAGGTAGAATAGAGCAGGAATTGAAGCTACAACCTAAAAGACATTACACAAACTTTCGTAAAACTTCCTTCAGATGAAATAAGTGTGTTAGAAAGGGAAGCCGTATCAACACCTGCTGTCTCATAACATTTGCATTTACAGCTTTTATCAGACTCTTCTTGTCCAGAGCTCTTATAATCCATTTCCTGACTACAGTGGAACAACTTGGGGGTTAAAGGTCTTGCTCAGGGGTTCAATGGTGGTAGTGCCGAAGGTAGAATAGAGCCAAACGTCAAACCTTAAGCTGTAACCACGTTAAACTGGTCACATGTAGTTTGAGGGTTTTTTTTTTTTTGTAGTTTGAGTTTTAATGCTTGTGAGCAACATCAAACCATCAACAATCAAACCAACAAAAATATGCATTTTTATACAGACAGACTTTTACTTTCAGACACTTCTCATCTTTTAGTATTTTTCAGGAAGCATTTACCCCACATTATAGAGAGCTTCTGTCACATTAGCGTATTTTAAACTATGAAAAGATGGGGGGGGGGGGATTTATTTAAGAAGCCGGAAAAGTCCGGAAGACTTTTGAAGCTTCTAGACTTCTTCCCAAACTTAGATGCTGGTCAGTTGTAGGAAAAGTAAACCTCAACATTTCTCTATTCTGTGCATTAAGGCTGGGCGATATGACCACAAATCGGTATCATGATTAATTGTACATTTTATCTCAATTAATTAATGATTATTTCGATTATTATCTTGTCCTCATAGTTGACTGGTGAGGTTTGTACTGTGAGTATGCTCTACTGTTAAAGCTGGAATATTTTTTTCCTAATGAAAGATCTTTGTGACTTTAAAATAGGGACAACACATAATCACGTACTCATTTGGTAGGATGTTTTTAAGGGGACAGTGCATGAACACACACGGGGTAAATATTAACAAAATGTAAAAAATAATTGAAATAATTGTCATGAGCAAGATTACGTTGATTTGACATACTAAATGTCAGCTTTGATTAATTTTTGATTAATTGCCCAACCTGACTATATATTTGCTACTTATATTTAAAAAAATCTCTAACTCTTTCAACTTCAACCGCTAAATCAAATTGCGTGCATGTGAGGATGTATTTGGGAATAAACTTTATTATGATTCAGACTTTATTGAGACTAGAATAATTCTTTAGTATTCGGATATAGGACCGGGCAATATGACGTCAAATCAATATCATGATCATTATAAAATTTAACCTCAATTAGCACTGGGCAATTAATCTAAACTGATATTCAGAACCTCTTATCAACATAATCTTGCTCATAATGATGATTTAAATTATGTAAAAAATTCTTTTAATGCTCTCCGCAGAGTGTGTTGATGTAAAGTGCGCTTAAAAACATACTAGTGTGTTGTCACGTGACTCCGACCTGTCTACATTTGTGTGTGTTTCATTCACTTATTTTAAAATCACAAATATAAAAAATATCCCAGCTTTAATAATCAAGCGCAAAAAACAAACAAAACATCTCCAAAATATAATAATTTTTCAGGAAGTGTAATCAAGGTAAAATGTTATATTGATCAGGATATTTGTGGTGAGGTAGGGCTGGGCAATGAATCAAAACTAAAATTCAGAACCTCTAATATTGTCCATGATGATTTCTTCAATTTATTTTTAAAATTCTGTTAATACTTAAAAAAGGATTCTGTCACAAAGATATGCAGTATTAGTTTAAATAAAATATCCCAGTTTTAATAGTTAATTAAAGTTTAGTAGTTTATTAGCATATTTACTGTACAAACCCTGTTAGTGAACTATGAGGACAAAAAGAACCTCCGGAAATTGTTAATAAATCATAATCGAGGTAAAATGTTTAATTGATCGTGTTATTGATTTGATGTTGTATCACCCAGCCCTCAATTATTATTAATGAAGGATTAATTATATCATCCACACTTTTAAAACTCTGACTTGACTGTAGTATTTTAGTATCGGGACAGGCACCAATTTGGGTTAGTGTTTTCGGGTGCTGTTTGGCTGTGTGTGATGGCTGTGTGTGTGTTTATTTCCAGGAATGGTGTTGGTTCGGACCGAGCTGGGTCAGTTGGTGATGGTTCCACAGCAGGCTCTGGCTCAAGCTCAGGCTCAAGCTCAAGCTCAAGCTCAGGCTCAGAGCGGAATCACGCCCCGCCCTGCCACTCCCACCAGTGGCGCCACCTTCAGGGTGACCACACCGCAGGTCAGACCTCACTACTGCACTTACCTTTAAACCCTTTGAGAGCTCGGCATGGCAGCGTAGCGGTTAGGGAGTTTGATGATCAGTGAAGGTTGTTAAGGAAATGAAACAGTATAATGGTGTGATGTGCTTTTGGGCTTGTAGAGTGTTGTGTTGCTTGTTCTGCTCATTGTCATATCAATATGTAGGAATTGGTGTGAATGCTGAACAATAAACCAGCTTTACCACAGTCACACTTCACATGAAGAACCTACTGAGCGTGCACACATTTACAGATCAGCTCGATAGATCGACCCAACGCCACCGATACCCGATCCAGCTGTTGGAGTCGTTATCGGACCTATATTTCATCCACGTATCGGATCGGTGCCATCTTTAGTTATTTTGATAATGAATAATTTAGCATATACATATGGGTGTGTAATTCTTACATTGTTTTAGTTAAGAAAACAGTATTTAATGTCAAGTATTTCCTTAAGCAGAACAGAGTAATCTCAGTCTCCTTCTCACAGAGAAATACACAACTTATTCATTAAAGGCTGGTATTGGATCAGTACTCAGGATCGGCCCATTCCCAAACCCCAAGTATCGACATCGATATCGGACCTGAAAAAGTTGTATCGGTGCATCCCTGTAAAACAGTCGTGTATATATTGTTGAATATATTGTTATATCAATTTTGCAAAGTTTACATGTAGTGTATTAATCTACACTTAAACACAAACTCATTAAAGTTGAAATTGCATGATTGTATGAAGTTATGAATGAACGATAGAAGACTTTGATCAGATCGTTTTTTGCAGCGTGTAGATTTTGCTTGTGCTGCGGTTTGATGGAACAGTCATTTTACTCTCCTCTGTAATCGCCGTTCCCGTGTCCCTTCTTCCTCCGACTCGGACTTTAATGAGCTGTTTAATATTGCATGCAAGTTTTGCTTATCGCCCTCTACCTGTTAGAAGCTCATTAATCACTACTCATTTACTAAGTATAGTGAATATTTGTCATGTCTGATTCATGGCCGACGTCTTCCCACCTGCAGCAAGAACCGCTTCAGCTTTATATAACTCTACTTCGCAGGTTGCATTACGATTTTACCATTAATCCTTGTAGGTGACACCAAGTAAAATCTGATTATGGATCTCTTGGTCATGTTATTCTTAAGTTCTTTATTAAGCACGTTAAGAGAGTGAACCAGCGCATTGTTTCAGCCACATTTTCTAATGAAAAGAGAATAACTGAGCTTATTAAATAGTAATTAAATAAAGTTTCTAAAAAGTGCTGAACAATAAAAATGTTTATTTATTTAGCAATAATACATAAACAATAAAAATGTGCAAAGAGGTTATAATAAATATATACATTAAAAACAATTATAAAAATATTTGTAAAATTTGATTTTAAATTGCTTATTTATTTGTCAATATAATATGTATATAAAAATAAGCAAAAATAAGATCAATATGCTAGCAAACTTATGACAGAAGCTATAATTTATAATAAATACATTTATTTATTTATTTATTCATCCATTTTATGTTAATATAATATAAATCAAATAATAAATAAAATAAGATCAATATACTAACCGACACTACCCAAAGACTTGCCTAAAAAGATTTGTCTTAATCTTATCTTTAAATCAAATACACTGAAGGTTGCAGCTGAAAGTGAGGGTGAATTTATGAGATCTATCAAATTAATTTTTGCCTCCTCTTTGTGCGTATAATGTAAAAATAAGTTATTGTTAGATATTAGACGAACTGAAGACTTTATCTGCTAGGTGGCAGTGTAAGCCCTTAATGAAGCCAACACACGTTAATCAGATTTAGGTTTATTCTGATTAATAATGTTTCTCATTTAGAACAATTTAACATATGTGCAATTTATGGTCAAAAATGGAGGTGTAAAATCACACTGTACATGGCAGAAATCAGAAGATTTGAGCTCGGTAGATGTTATTTTGCCGATATTAGAATAATCAGGTTACTTGTCTCGATTTGTCCCGTTCTATGCTGATGAGAGATGGTGAAAATTAATTACTGCATTTTATTTAATGATTTATTTATTGATTTTTTGTCACTGCAGTGTGCTGTAACGAGCACTGTTGGCCACACGGTGGCGCTGCTTCCTCTCTTTTGTTAAACTCCATCTCCAAAACGAGTGTATTTACATAAGTTCTATGTATTCTACTGTCTTGTGCATGGAATTCTCTTGATATAACTATTGATTTTTGCTATAGAAAGCTGTTAACATTTTAACTGTTCTAACCTCATTGTTGTAGTGAGGTTTGTTTTTATTGATCTATTGATTTTATAGCTCATGTTAGTGATTATTTGTCGTTGTGAACACAGCACGGCACACACAACCACGTGTGAGCTCTGCATTTGACCCATCTGTGAAGGAGCAGTGGCAGCTGACCTGGGCAGCACCCGGGGACATTACCAACTGCTCTGCTCTGTTGTGCTGGTTGTGTTACTACACTGTGTTGTTTTGTCTTCCAGCTTTACTCTCTCTTCTGTACATGAACACACTCTTCTCCCCGCTGTGTTAAATCATTTATCCTCCAACTGCCTGGTTGTTTTAAAAAGCGAGCTGCTCTTTCCGTCTCGCCCATGAGATGTGTTGTGGTGACAGTGTGACTCTCTCTCTTCGTCCGTTCGCCCGTGTGTGTGTGTGTGTGTGTGTGTTAGCCTGCAGCTCTTCCTCATCTCTGAGCCCCTCTGGATACGCTGTCCTTCCTAGAGACTTGCATCTGGAGAGATGACATGTCCCCCTTTATCCTGCCTGTGTGTGTGTGTTCTAACGTCTACATGTATGTCTTCATGTATGTAAGTGTGTGTATGTATGTCAGAGTGTGTGTGTTCTGCTACACTGAATTTAAATCACTTTATCTTTTATCTCTATCTTTAATTTACTCAGTTTGGAGGTAGTGAGAAGGCGTGTGACGAAATCTGCTGATATTAAAATGTGACGATATTTCCTTTATTTACTTTCTTACTATTTATTTTACGTTGATATGATATAATATGAAATATCATAATAAATAATAAAGATATAATAGAGTTTAACCAATATTGCTTTTTCAGGTGTGATATCAATATTGATTATTGCAGATGACTGATTTCTGGAACCGATATGCAAATAAAAGAAAACCATTTTGATTTTTAAACACCAATCTCAACTGAAACTGAAACCCGGAACTTCGCGCTGCGCTGTGTGAGTGTGAGTGACAACAAGTGCTTCAGTGTTGATTGGCTACTACTGGTGTGACATGTAACCAATCAGAGACTGTTGTGGGCGGGACATTAAAGTCAAAGTCAAAGTAAACTTTATGGTCATCTCTTCTATATATTGTACAGATATACAGAGAGACGAGACGACGTGGCTCCAGCTTACACAGTGCAACAAGAAATAGAGAACAAAGAACAGATAGGGCACATGGAAATGTGAAGCAGTGAGTGGAGAGCAAACAGCACAGAGAGAAGAGACGGCAGCAGAGCCACAGTAGCACCTTATAGTTACTTCATATCAGTGATGATCAAAATTAAACACTGATACCGATGATCAACAAAATGACTAATATTGGCCCCAGATAATCAGTCGACCCTTACAGTATACTAACATACATATAATGACAGAAGTTATGATGTACGCAATAAATTATAAAGAGGTTATAATAAATAAATAAATAAATACGTTTCTTGTTGAAGTGAATAGTTGTCTCATCAAGTAGTATGGTGTTATTTTTCTGCTAAAAGTCTGACTTTCACCAGCAAAGTCCACCTTCATGCTCGCTCCACTTGGTACTGCATTATAAACGTTGCAAAAAGCAGCCAATCACAGGCTTGGAGAAAGCTGACTGATTTGATCTCCAGGCAGGTGTCTTAATATGGCGACGTTTTTCTAGTACGACGCCAAAAGCAGCAACAAGAAGATTGAGTTGATGTACCGGTGTTTGTCGATGTATCGTTACACCCCTGCTGCTCTGTAGCTCGAGACCGTAAACCCCCGCCTCCTCCTTCCCCAGTATCGCTGCTTGATTTTAGATTCTTTTTGTATTTTATTCGTCTGCTGATTTCTCACCCTTGTGCCTTATTCTTTTCTTCTCCTTCTCTTTCTCTTCCTTCCCTCCTTCCGTCCCTCTCTTCCCCGCCTCCCGCTGCAGTCGCCCGTCACATCGCAGCCCCCCCGGCCCGCCGCTGCCCTCCAGACTAAAGTGGTTCAGTCTCCCAGCTCCAGTCCCGCTCCTCAGGCCTCTACTGCTGCTGCTGCTGTCCTCACTGTGAGCATCTTCACCGTCCCTCCTTCCCCCACACTCGTCTTTTCCTCCTGTACCGCCCCTTTTAACGTTTACCTCCTTCCCTCGTTCCCTCTCTCCGTCCGTGTGCGTTGTGTAGAGTGTGTTTTTGTGCTGGGGGTCATGTGATGTGACAGTGGGGGGGGTTCGACTCTTCTCCACTCCCCCCTCACCTCGCTCCGGGCATCACGTCACCTCCTGTTTATCTCCCCATCTCTCTCCACTCTTTCTCTCTTCTCTCCCTCCATCCTCCTCTCTCTTCATCCCTCTTTCACTCACTCTCCTTTCATCTCACTTCTTTCTCTTTATCTCTTCTCTCCATTTCTCCATTCTCCATTTCTCTGTGTCCCTCGCTCTGTCGTCTAACCTCGCTCTCTATTTTCTCTCTCTCCTTCTCCCTCCCTCTCTTTCACTTCTCTATCTATCACCTGTTTCTCACCTTTCTCTTTTCTCTCTCTCTCTTTTCTCTCCGTTCTTCTCTCTCCATCCCTCAACTCTTCGTCACCCTCTCTCTCTGTCTCTCACTCACTGTCTCCCTCCGTCTTTTCTCTCTTCTCTCTCTTTCTCTCGCTCCATTATTTCTCTCTCTCTCTCTCTTTCCCCTGTAGAGGGCGCCGCTGTCCGTCACGTCTCCGCAGCAGCTACCTGCCCCTCTCGGCTCCCAGGGGCCCCACGCTCAGCCCATGTTGGCCCCTCCCAGCGCAGCCGGCCCTGCCCCCAGCCCCGCCCCTGCTCCCGCCCCTGGAGGAGCACCGGTCATCTCCCAGGTTTGACTGACCCCCAGGGTCCAAACTTCCCTCTCTCTCTCTGTCTCTCTCTCTCTCGGTCATTCTTTCTCTCTATCTCTGAATGACTGAATGACTACTTGCCCCCTCTGGGACACACACAAACACACACATACACACACACGTACACACACACACTTACAGTTGCCAGAAGGTTTCTTGGTCCTACATCGGAAAACCACAGCTGGGCATGGACACACACACACACACACACAAAAACACTTACACACTTGTACATGCACACACTTATATATGCACGCACACACACTTCTTATCCAACCCCTCTGTCCTTTTTGTCTTCAGGAAATGCAGGAGAACGTGAAAAAGTGTAAAAACTTCCTGGCGACGCTCATCAAACTGGCATCCCATAATTCCCCCTCCCCGGAGACGTCCCGGAACGTGAAGGCGCTGGTGCAGGACCTGCTGGTGGGTAGAGTCAGAACTTACCGTATGTTATAATGCAAATATAAATAATTATTAATAATGTAATATATGTTTAATGAACAACGTGACAGGATTTCACACTGTGAGGTGCACAAACACACAATTCAGCAGTTTAAACCCCAAACATCCACTGTGGATGTGACATCCACTAAACTACACCACACACGTGTTAAAAACTAGTGCAACATTCACACACGCCCTGCAGAGGGCAGCGTCACAGCTCTCATCACTACACTTTCATTTATTCACTACTTCTTTATTTTCATTAGCAGTGTTGGGGAGTAACCAGTTACATGTAACTGAATTATGTAATTTTGTTACATGTAACTGGTTACTCCCCAACACTGCTAGTCTGATACTATTCCCATATGTCTAATTGGTTCTTATCATGTTTGAATTTGCAACGCCCACTTGCTGCTGGATCTACAGCCTACAAGCGTCTGAGCTGCAGTTGTGAGGAGACCTGCAATGCCAGATAGGAACTACGATGTAGGCCTGGCCCACTGCAGGAAATAAGAATGAGCTGTAGTGAGCAGACGCTATATGCACAGTCAGTCCCACACGAACAGACAGCTGCTTATTCAGTGATGTTCACCAAATGTTGAATGTTTGATTTAACAGGCATAGGTATTGAAAGATCAGCATGATCTCACAGTAGAGCGGTGTTGAGGTGGTGAAGTCCGACACGGCTGTGGCTGTGTTGAGGGAGTGTAAAAGGATTTTGACAGCAGTCAGTGTTGAGTAATGCTGTAAGGTTAACCAGGTTTCAAAAACTGAAAATGGCTGACAGTTGAGAAAATTTATTCAAAATGTAGAAAAGTAATCAAATGTAATTAGTTACATTACTTTGTTGAAGTAATTGAAATAGTTACACTAAGATAGGGTAACTTGTAATTGTAACACATTACATTTCCAAAGTAGCTTTCCCAACACTGCTCATTAGTTCCTTTATGATTTCATAATGAGACAATATGGACATTGTGATTTATTACAACAAGCAAACACCCATTTGAAACTGTTCCTCAATACTACATTAAAACACACACAAGAACGTCTGGTTATTTGAGAGCAAAATGGGCAGCGCCCGGAGAGCAGTGCTTAGGGACGGTACCTTGCTCACGAGCACCTCAGTGGTAACTTTTACCAGTCAGGGATTCGAACCGGAGACGTTCTGTTCACACTAACTGTTACACTCCCAACCGCGCCCAATGATGAAACTAGTTTGGAATGATCTTAAATTGCTGGGGGCAGTGGGTAGCGTAGCGTAGCGGTTAGGGAGTTGGCACCATGATCGCAGCGTTGCTGGTTGAAGTTCCAGACCGTTAAAGGTACCAGTGAGGTGCTCATGCGCAAGGTACCGTCCCCAAGCACTGATCCCTGGGCGCTGCTGTGTTCATAATGACAATGACTTTCACTAAAATAAATAAACTGTTCGTCAATCCAGAGTAAAGATGCTGGTGTGTGTTAAAGATGTAAATGAGGCTGATTTGGGATTTTATTTTGCAGGACGCCAAAATAGAACCGGAGGAGTTCACCAACCGGCTACAGTCGGAGCTGAAATCATCACCACAACCTTACCTGGTCCCTTTCCTCAAGGTTAGACACACACTTTTAATGTAACACACACACACATTCACCCACATCCTTGCAAAATTCCATCCTAGACATGATGTGCTAACACACACACACACACACACATCTCCTCTGGTGTGTGTCCAGCCGTGCGTTGCCAGTCTCTCTCCCCCCCAGCTGCCCCTCCCAGTGCCCTCAGGGCGTGTCCAGCCGGGCATGACGCATGTCACTTCCCAACATCCCACTGCCCGGGCTCGCTGTCACGCGACGTTAGCGAGCTCACCTCCAAAATGTTCCCAAAATAGACACACACACACACACACATACACACTGAACTTACAGTTACACACTGCTCCATTCTCATCCCTCACACACTCAGCAGCGTGTACTGATAATTAATGATGGATGTTGGCTCGGCGGCAATCAGCATCCTTCTTCAGAATTCTGTAGAGCCAAACTGATAATGGATTTTTAAGATTTTATGCAACTTTCATTTAAATATCCCCACAGCTGATATTCTGCAGAGCTGAAAACACTTTGTCCCTAACATGTGCTGCGCGTAGTTATTAAAACCCTCACCAAGAGAACACTTAAATGTAAATTACATAATCAATTTAAACTTAAACGTGTATTTTATATACGTAATATTGTATTTATACAACAAGTACTGGTTAGTATATTACATAAATAAGAGTCAAATCTATTAAAATTACCGCTGGGAACGTTAACACATTAACACATGCAATTAATCTGGAAACTTTAACACAATTGTTGACCAATTTTCAAAATTCTTCCGCTGTTGCCTTCAGAATTATATTTGCAGAATTATATTTGTTCAGTCATATAAAGGTCTATGCTTGAAGTAATGGTGTTTGTTTTGAACAAGCTTGGTTATATAATTAAGTGGCATTAAAAACTAATACTAGTTTGCCAGCTAGCTGCTCTGCTAGCTGAAGCTGCTCCGCTCAAATCACCGTCTGGCCTAAAGGCCGATGTTTGGCAACACTTCGCTTTTAAAACAAGTTATTTTATAACCAAGCAAAACTAGTATTGATGCAAAGAAATCTCTAAATAAATCGATATCGAATCGAATCGAGAATTGAATCAGATCATGACCTTGTGAATCGGAATCGAATCGATTCAGGAAATCAGTAACGATACCCAGCCCTAGTGTTAACTGCAAAGTGAATAAAATGTGTTAAATAAGGTGTGTGTTTATGTGTGTGTGTGTGTGTGTAGAAAAGTCTGCCGGCGTTGCGCTTGTCCCTGTTGAACAGTCAGCAGTCGCTCATTCAGCCTGTACAACCTCAACCTCCCAAAAGCAGCATCAGCACCAGCAGCAGTGCAGTGAGCAGCAGCTCCAGCATCAGCACCACCAACGCCAACCGACCAAACAACACCAACATCATTCCACAGGTCTGATCAATACACCTCTCTTTCCGTCTCTCTCTCCTTCACCTAGAGGCTACTGAGTACAAATTGGTATCAGTGTGTGTGTGTGTGTGTGTGTGTGTGTGTGTGTGTGATTTGAACCCAGAGTGCACCAGTGCCATGATACCAACAGGGGGGAGTGCCGTAGTTTGTGCTCTTAATGCACAGCGCATACCTGCGCTGTGTTGGCGCCGGCCCAGGGTTGGTCCCCGACTTGTGCCTGTAGTACCCGGGACAGGCTCCGGTCCCCCACCGCCGTGACCCCAGTTGGGATTAAGCAGTTGGGATAATGAATGAATGAATGAATGCACAGCTCATATTCTGGTTATTAGATGATGATCAACAGGTGTAATGCATATTTCTCTTGTTTAAATGTGCATTTGACCCGTCCATGAAGGAGCAGTGGGCAGTGCTTGGGGACGGTACCTTGCTGATGAGTACCTTACTGGTACCTTTACCGGTCTGGGATTCGAACTGGCGACACTCCCTAGCTGTGACGCTACCAACTGCCCCCAAAATAATGTACCCGGAATAAGAGTGAAGAAAACCTGCATGTGTGTGTGTGTGTGTGTGTGTAGCAGCATGCAGGTGATGTGAAAACAAGGCAGAGAAATATGCATTGTGGGAGGACAGGTGAGGATGGATGAGGGGCCCGGGGCCTGGCTGCGGGGCGTTATACAGGGCACAACTGTTAATAGAGCTCCCCTCTCTCTCTTCATCACACACACACACACACACTCTTTGTGCATTTCTTTTTTGTCCTCACTCCTCCTTTTCATGTTGTCCTGTGTGTGTGTGTGTAATATTTTGCTATTAATTTCATAGCAGAGTGACTCCATAATAACTGTGTGTGTGTGTGATCTGTATGCATTTATTACAATTAATTACAATTCTTTCTTTCTCTCTTACCTCCTCACTTCATTCTCTCTCCTCTTTCCCTCCCACTTTCTTCCTCCGTTCCCCCCTCTCTTTTCCTCTCTTTTCCTCTCCTTCACACTCCGCCTCTTTCTCTGTGCTTACCTTTTCATTTCTTTTTTCTTTTCTCCATCCCTCGCTCTTTCTCTCTCCTTCTCTCTCCCCTTCTTCTTTTTCTTTCTCCCTCCTTCTTTCCCTCTTCCCTTCTGTCCCTTCCTCTTTCTCTTTCATTATTTCTGTTCTTTCCTCTTTCTCCTTCCCTCCCTCCCTCTTTTCCTCCTTCTTTCTCTCTGTTCCTCTCTACCTCTTTGTCTCTTCTTTGTTCCCTTTTTTCCCCCTCCCACATTTCTTCGCTTTCCCATCCTCTGTCTCTCTCTCTCCTCCCCGTCTTCTGGCCCTCCTCCCTCCCTCCCTCATTCTTTTTCCATCTCTCCCCACCTCTTTTTCTTTCCTTTTCTTCATCTCTCTCTCTCCCTTTCTCCCTCTTCCCTCCGTCTTTCTTTCTTCTTCTCTCTATCCCTCTTTTTCTTTCCTTTTGTTCATCCCTCGCTCTTTCTCTTTCCTTCCTATTTATTTACTCGTCTCCCTCCTTCCTTCCATCTTTATTCTCCTTTTCTTCGTCCACTCTTGTTCTGTCTTCATCTCTTCCTTCTCTCCCTCCTCACCCTCTTGCTTTTTCCTTCGTTTACCTTCTCCCTCCTCTTCTTGGTCTTTCTCTCCCTCTTGTCTCTCTCTCTCTCTCTCTCTCTCTCTCTCTCGGTTGCAGTCGGGAGTGAAGAGGGGGGGTGTGTTGGGGGGTCAGGTGCGGATGCCGGTGGTCATCACCCAGACGGTGCGGTCAGCAGGTGAGTGGTCAAACACACCTGAACAGGTGAGCAGCTCCGCCTCACACGGCTCACAGCGTCCCACCCCCTCCCTCTCTCTCTCCACACACACTCCTAAAGCCACTGTGTGTGTGTGTGTGTGTGTGTGAGAGGACATACGGTGTGTGTTCAGGCAGATAACTTGAGCTTTTGGGCAGAAAGTTTCTAAAAATATCATTGGTGGTGGCTCTGAGCAAAGAACATGCCTGTTAAAATCTCATCCAGTGT
>JAVGVS010000343.1:409276-455567 GCA_032718565.1 Distichodus sexfasciatus | reverse complement strand
AGATTAAAACAGAGAGAAACTGAGAAGGCAAAAGAAAGAGAGAGAAAGACCATGTGAAACAGAGAGAGAGTTACAGAAAAGGAGAGAGGGAGGGATCGAGAGAGAGAGAGAAAAACAGAAATACAGACACAGACTGGTAAAGAAAGACAGAAAGCAGTTCTGCCAATTATAGGAGTCAATGAAAGGAGCTCACAGAGACAGTAAAAAGTGCGTGCGGTGTGTGTGTGTGTGATGTGTGTGTGTGTGTGTGTTACATGTGTGTGAACATGGGAACAGATGAGGAGGCCCCCATGCACATCCTCCACCACCTGGAACCAGCCACGTGGAACCTCAGAGGGGCCGAGCAGCGCTTCACTGGGGGGCAGCGTGGTGGAGGAGAGAGGGAGGGAGAGATGGAGAGAGAGAGAGAGAGGGATTGAGGGAGAGATGGAGGGAGACATGGAGAGAGAGAGGAAGGGAGAGATGGAGAGAGAGAGATTGAGGGAGAGGTGAAGGGAGGAAGGGAGAGAGGGAGACAGAGGGAGGGAGAGATGGAGGGAGAGGGGGGGGAGGGAGAGATGGAGGGAGAGGTGAAGGGAGGAAGGGAGAGAGGGAGGGAGAGACGGAGACAGAGGGAGGGAGAGATGGAGAGAGAGAGGGGGGAGGGAGAGATGGAGGGAGAGGTGAAGGGAGGAAGGGAGAGAGAGAGGGAGGGATCGAGAGGGATGGAGGGAGAGATGTTGAGAGAGAGAGAGAGAGAGAGAGAGAGAGAGAGAGAGAGAGAGAGGGATTGAATGAGAGGTGGAGGGAGGAAGGGAGAGAGGGATGGAGAGAGGGAGGGAGAGATGGGTAGAGATGGAGAAGGAGTCGATCTGATTTACTTCTGCACACCATTTCTGACTGCTACGCTTAGGGACGTAACGATACGGCAACACTCATCACGATACGATATTGTTACTGCCCTCGTCACTGCTCCTTCACGGACGGGTCAGAAGCAGAGCTGTGTGTGACAAACACCGAATCTTGGTTAGTCATTAGTGTTGTCACTTCTTCTCTCTCTCTCTCTCTCTCTCTCTCTCACTCTCGCTGTGTGTTTTCTGGGTGTAGCCCCTGCAGAGTGTGTGTTGTTGAGTTGTGAGGGGAGCGCTGCTGCTGCTGCTGCTGCTGCTGAGGTGTGTGTTGAGAGGCAGTGTGGCGTCTGATTCCCCCGAGCTCTCGTTCCGCCGCTTCTCGCTTGATTTCACTCTTATTCTGTTTATTAAAGGTAATTACAAGCTGTTTGGAGATCTATAAGAGAAGCGCTCAGGGGGAGACTCCTCCGAAAAGGTGCCGCAGCACAGCCAAACAGGCTCGCCGGCCCACACACACACACGCTCAGAACATATGCGTGTGTGTGTGTGTGTGAGCGTGCAGGTGTGTGTTCTAGATATGGGATTGTACATGTGTGCATGTTGCAGGATTTGGTGTTGATCATTTGGCGGGTGAATTTTTTTGTGTAAGAGTTGGTGTGTGTGTGTGTGTGTGATGGTGTGTGTGTTGGTGTTGTGTGTGTGTGTGTGATGGTGTGTGTGTTGCCGTTGGGGTGTGTGTGTGTGTTAGTGTGTGTGATGGTGTGTTGGTGTATGTGCGTGTGTATGTGTTGGTGCTGGTTTGTGTGTGTGTTGGTGTGTGTAACTCAGGTAGCTCTGGCCGCCCCCTCCTCTCTCTCTTCCCTTCCTCCCGTCCCGATTCGTCCAGGTGTGTCTGAGGCAGCTGCTGCAGGGGAGGGTGGGACGATCACACACACACACACACACACATACACACACACCCCACCCTACGCGAGCTAATTGTTAAAAAGACAAACAAGCCTCCTGCCTCGGTGCGTGTAATGAACGCCGACCAGCCGCAATTAGCTCCTCGCTTAATTCGTTAAGTATTCGGAATTTATTTTCTCGAGTGACGCCGGCATCTGTCGCAGCTGCTGCACACAACTTACGGTAGCGAGAAAGTGTGTGTGTGTGTTCTGCTCACATTAAGCAATACAATACACATGTATTACAATACAGTACATAGTGGGAGTTTTGATCATAGTACAGTTAAATGCAGCTACAGAATTTACTGCTTATTGTTTACAACCAAATAACTTCAACTGGGAATAAGCGAGAGAGAGAAAGAGGGTGTAGAGAAAGAGAGAGAGGGAGGGAGGGTAGAGACAGAGAGTCCTCCTCTTCCTCCCTCACTCTCTCCTCCTCATCCTTCACTTCCTGACTCCTCCGTCATCCTCCATTCCTCCATCTTTCTGCCTCTCTCATGCTCATCCTTCTCTCTTTCTTCTCCTTGCTCTCTACTCTCTTTCTCTATCTCTCTCCTAATCCTAATCTTCCCTCTGTCATCCTCCTTGTCCTCCTCTTCATCCCTTCCTCCTTCTCCTCATTCTCCCTCTTCCCATCTTGCTCCTCACCACTCTCTTCTTCCTTCCTCTCTCCTCCTCTTTCTCCCTCTCTTCTCATCCTTCAGCTCCAGCTCTGCAAATAAAACCCTCTAAACACTCTGATAATTAACATCTGCTGTCTGGTGTGATCTTGCCTCTGCACATCAGCTCTCCTCACGTGTGTGTGTGTGTGTCAGAAAGTAAAAGAGAGAGTGAGAGTGGGAGGAATGTGCGGATGTCACAGCTCATCAGCACACTCTGAGAGAAGAGTCGGGTCCCGGAGAACACACACTCTTTCTCTGTCTTTTTCTCTGTGGAGGTTTCGGGGGCGGGGGTCCCTCAGGGGCAGGGCGGGGGCCCCTCGGAGCGCACAACGTGTGTGTGTACGCATGTGTGTGTGCGCGTGGGCGAGAGGACCGCCTGGGGACGACGTCTTCAAAGGTGGAGGGAGGCGCTGGTGTGACAGCAGCCTGGAGCTTTGATCCGGGAGAGAGGGAGAGCTCGGGGGTTAAGGAAGAAGACAGGAGAGATGGAACGAGAGAAGAGAGGGACGAGTGTGGAGATGCGTGAGGATGATAGAGGGAAAAGAGAAAAGAGAGAGGTAGATGTGTGCACCTTGGACCTTAGAGGGATAGAGGGAGAGCTTAGTGTAAATTAGGTTTGAGTTCAGTGTGATCTGAAACACACTTTTGCCCCGTAGCTACGCCCTCTATAACAACGCGCTCCGTGACAACGCGCTCCGTGACAACGCACCCGGCTTCCGTTCGGTTGTTGTGTACACAGAGACGCGTTCCCTTTTTCGAGCGTCGCTCTGAGCCTGCCGGTGAAACAAAAGCAGCGTTTCTCGTTGCATTCGAGTAGCTTTTACTTCTCCGTAGCTAAGCAGCCGAGCCCCACAGGAGACCGTGGGGACGCAAACATTATTTTTTATTTTTGGTCTGCATTTCGCACATTTTCCTCTGTGCCGATAATTGCTAACAATCTTTGCTTTCTACAGCAGTATACATGCATTCTGTAAACCCACAAGGTTTTTCCCCTCCAACAATCTTTTCTCGCATACTGTAAATTTAACCCTAACCCTACCTCACAATAATGCCTTTGCCTCCCCACCAATAATCACAAGTAGTCTTTGCTTACTACGGTACTATGCATACTAAAACTAGATCTGTACAGAGAAAGTGGGTACAGCCCCTGCAAAACTTCATGTGGGTGTTCCCCAGGGTTCTAACCTTGGCCCCACTCTCTTTTCCATATTTATTTCATATTCTGAATGTTTTTAATATCTCTCATATTAATTTTTATATGCTGATGATCTCATGCCATTGGTCCTTCTAAAACCATCCTTGAACCCTAGTGGTACCTTTACTGGTCCGAGATTTGAACCAGTGACCGTGTAATCACAGGGCTAGCTCCCTAACTGCTTCCACCTACTCCTGTTGTGTGTATGCACAATATCTGATCAATGTTCTTATTTTGGATCGATGCTATGAGCTTGTTGATCATTGAATCAGTGTATTTGTATAGACTGATATATCGTTACAACCCAAATGACCATAAGACTGAGGGTTTGAGTCCCTCGAGAATCCAAAACCACTGAGGACCACTGAGTAAGTCTAAAAGTTCCTCCAGGGTGACTGTCCCTGTAATTAGGAAAACGGAAGTTGCTCCGGATAAGAGAGTCTAATGCCATAAATATAAATGTAATCACTAATAATCTCTGTAATTATAATTACAGCCGGAATCTGGATTACGACGGTATACGATAGCATATTTGCGTACGTCCTTATGACGGCATGATCACTGTTTTCTTTTCTTTAATTTATTGTTTTATTTATTTATTTGGTGTAGGTTAGGGTCAGAACCCCGAAAGCAATACGGTTGGTCCTGAGTTGTACCTCTGAGCTGGGCCGAGCCAAGCCAAGCCCCTATTGGCCGTTGGGCGCCTCCTGAATCTTTGTCCGAGGTTTCTCCTTGAACCCGAGAAGCCTTTCCGAGGACGGATGATGGTGAGATGGAGTGATAGGAGAGAGGAGACAGAGAGAGAGGGAGGGAGGAAGATTAACTGGACCTCATGAAGATGGAGACGGAGGGACGCAAAACGGGAGGGGGGGGGGATGGAGAGAGATCAGTAGGACGGAGGGGAACGAGGGGAGATTTGGCACGGAGGAGAGGATTGGAGGATGAGTGAACGAGAGAGAGAGGAGGAATAATGCCCAATCAGTGCGTTTTCTCTTTTTGCATGGGGGAAAAGAGACGAGGAGGCAGCTTGGGCAGATCGGGTGCTGATGTGGTACGTTGACCTTCCGAAGCGAGGGACGGCGAGAAGTGGAGAGAGAGAGAAAGGAGGATGAGGTGGGCTGACAGGGCCTCTCCCGGTTTTTGGCAGAGGCTCAGGCTGCGCGGTGAGCAGCTGGACTTCATTAGACGCTGGTGTTAATTACTGGGACCGGACTGCAGCCGCTCGCTCCCACAAAACACTCAGCGCAATTCAGCCAGGGTCACCTTGAAATCCATCGTTTACCGTCGGAGAGGGAGAGAGGGATGAAACGGAGGAAGAGAGACAGACACCCGGCTGTCGGGTGAGTTTGATAGGGATTAGTGGCGTGCCGGATGATGATGG
Source organism: Distichodus sexfasciatus (assembly GCA_032718565.1). Taxonomy (NCBI): domain Eukaryota; kingdom Metazoa; phylum Chordata; class Actinopteri; order Characiformes; family Distichodontidae; genus Distichodus; species Distichodus sexfasciatus. The sequence goes on along the minus strand of JAVGVS010000343.1, from coordinate 450,555 downwards.
AGATCGAGGGACGAGGTCTGGATAGAAATTTCTGCTAAATGCTGCAGAAGTAAATGTGAAATTCTTAGTTTGGAAATTTCTGCTGGTAAGTGGCGAGAGCGCTTAAAGTGATGCCCTTATGTCTTAAATGAGGATAACACTAGTGTGTTGTTCTTGAGTACTTGGTACAACTTGGTGTCTTGGTTCCTCGCTCATGAGAACCTCAGTGGTACCTTTATCGATCTGGGACTTCAACCGCCGATGGTAACAATTACGTTAGGTTACCGACTGCCCCAGTGCAGTCGTGGCTGTCCTTTTATACCCCAAGGAACAGTACCCCACTCATGAGTACCTCAGTGGTACCTTTACCGGTCTGGGACTTGAAACGGTGATGCTACAATCACAAGGCTGTCTCCCTTACCATTACAGCCGATGCGTTCTCTCTCCGGGAACAGTGCCTTGCACATGAGTACCTTAGTGGTCCGGGACTTAGTGGAACCAGAGACGCTACAATCACTGTGCCAACTGGCTAACCATTACAGTACCACCTCTCCTAATGCAGGACAGGAACAGTACCTTGCTTATGAGTATCTCAGTGGTACCTTTACTGATCTGGGGTTGAATTCCCTAACTGTTTTACTTTCAAGTGCCCTGATGCAGTCGTGGCTGTGCTTTCTCTCTCCAGGAACAGCACCATGGTCATAAGTACTTCAATGGTACTTTACCATTCCAAACCACAGGGCTGACTCTCCTAACCGTTGAGCTACCAGCTGCCCTGATGCAGTTGTGGTGGTGCTTTCTGTCTCCAGGAACACTACTATGCACATGAGTACTTCAGTGGTACTTTTTAGCAGTCCGGGACTTGAACCACAGGGCTGCCTCTCCTAACCGTTATGCGACCAACTGCCCTGATGCAGTCGTGACTCTTCTTTCTGTCTCCAAGCAGTACCTTGCTCATGAGTACCTCAGTGGTTTCCTTCTCCGGGACTTCTGATCACGAGGTCAATTCCCTAACTATTGCTATACTGTCCTGCAGTTTCTCCCTCCACGGTCACGACATTGTGCCGTTGTTGTGACGTTGCGCAGGAAAATAAGGGTCGGAAAAGTGTTGAATTTGTTGCACGTATTATACATTAATTTTATAGTAAAAATAATGATTCTAAGTCTGAGTCGAGGGTTGAGTCTTTTGAGGACGAGTCTCAACTTAAGTGCAACTCGAGTCCACTCGCAAATCAAGTCCGCGTCTCTCACACACACACACACAGCCAGGTTTACTGTAAGCTGCTTGGAGCTGGGAGAGTGGGGTGATTACAGTGTACTGTAGGAAGACAAAGAGAGACGGATGGGGCGGAGGAGAGAGGGCATGAGAGAGATGGAGGGTAATAGTTTGCTTTTCCCGGCAGCGTTGGCCCCCCCGGCTTAGACGAGAGCTACGCACACACACACATACACGCACACACACACACCAGCGCCTTCTCCCGTCTCTGTAACAGCAGCAGCCTCTACTACAACCACCTCCTTAATTCTCAGCCATGTCACTTTTTCAGCCTTCGTTTTTGTCTTTTTTGTCTTGCTTTACTCTTTCTCTCTCTCTCTCTCTCTTTCTGCCTCCTCCCTGAAGAAAATCAATGCATTCTGATTTGGTAATTTCCCATGGTGCCGCGCTCCGCGTTCCCTGTGCCGAGAGAGGTGACAAATCCGGTCATGGCGGTGTGAACCTCTCTCTCTCTCTCCTCCCCTCCTCCACCCATCCCTCTCTCCCCCTTTTCTCAGTTTCTCTACATTTTTCTCTATACATCTCTGCCTTTGTCCATCTCTCTCTCTCTCTGCTCATGTTTCTCAGACAATCTTTATCTTTCTCTCCCTCGATATTCACTTGCTCAGTTTCTCTTTTCTTTTCTCTATCTGTCTGTCTACTCATTTCTTTCTTTCTTTCCTTTTATTCATATCTATCTATCTATCTATCTATCTATCTATCTATCTATCTATCTATCTATCTATCTATCTATCTATCTATCTATCTATCTAAGTTGTTTTCCTCTTTCTCTTAATATCTCTCCCAATATCTCTCTTTTTCTCTCTCTTAATTTCTCTGTATTTTCCTCTTTCTCTGTCTTTATCTTTCCTATCTTCTCTCTCTCTCTCTCTCTCTCTCTCTCTCTTTCCACCCACACACATCATCTCATTGTCTTTCTCTCACTTTCTCTCAGTTCCTCTATATTCTTTCTCTCTCTCTCTCTCTCTCTCTCTCTCTCTCTCTCTCTCTCCCTCCCCATCCCTCCTCCTCCTCCTCCTCTCCCTCCCTCTTCGTCTCTGAGCATTTGCTCTGAAATTTGTAGGAATTTCGAAGCCCTTGGCGTCGCTGCGCTGAAAAACTCTCATTTGTGAGAGTGCCAAGCTGCTAATGGCGGATGGCGAGGTCCGGGCCGAATCCCACCCCCACCCCCCTCGTTCCCGCACGCTCGTTAAGGGGGGGGTGTCCGCGCCGCGCCGCACGCTCGTTAAGGGGGGGTCCTCTCCGAATCCCGCGCCCCTCCCCTGCATCTGCCAGAGTCAGCTGTGAGGGAGCGGCGTAATTATCCCTGCGGAGCGCCGCGCTCACAACTGGGGCTTCATTACACACCCGCTACAGTGCCCCCCCTCGCCCACGCTCGCGCTTGTGTGTGTGAGTGTGTACGAGAATTGTGTGTGTGAGAGACAGAGAATGTATGTTTATTTGAGTATGTTTCTGCCAGAGTCCTCAGTGTGTGTGTGTAAGAAGTAGAGAATGTTGTGTTTCAACAGTGTCCTCAGTGTGTGTGTGTGTGTGTGTGTGTGTGTGTGGAGGGGGGGTGTATGAGGATTGGTGTGTAAGAGAATGTGTTCTGTTTTGTCGATATGCATACGTCTGTGTGTGTGTGTGTGTGTGTAAGAGAGAGAGAATGTTTATTTTTGAATGTTTCTGTTAATATCCTCGGTATGTTTATCTGGACGGCACAGAGTCCTCAGAGTGTGTGTGTGTGTAGCATGTTTTACAAAATGTGTTGTGTTTTGTGTCCTGTGTGTGTGTGTGTGTGTGTGTGTGTGTGTGTGTGTGTGTGTGTGTGTGTGTGTGTGTGTAAAAGAATGTGCTATGTATCGATGATGCTCTCAGTATGTGTATGTGTATGTAAGAGAATTGTTGTGTATGTTTGGGCGTGAGTGTGTAAGAGAATGTCTTGCGATTTCAAAGTGTCCTCATTGTGTGTGTGTGTTTGTTCGTTCCTGTATTTTGGATGTTTGTGAGGACCGGTCCCCATAAGGAGAAATGAGTACATAGAAAATGTCCATGTTTTATTTGAGAAACTAAAAGAGGTAAAAGGTGAGAAGTTAAAGACATTTTTCTTGACAAGATCCGGTCCTCATGAGGAAAAATGTTTGTTTATAAGTTGAAATTTTTGTTATTATTGGAGTTGAAATGCCTCATAAAGATGTGACTAAAAGGTGTGTCTTTGCTGTGAGAAGGCTTTTAGAAGCTTGTGAAGATGCAGTTTGGCCCCTAAATGACAGGAAAACCTGGAAATGTCTCATATTTTCTGGCTTTGTGAGGACCTTTGGGTATATGAAGACGGGTCCCCATAAGATGTGTTCAAGAAGACAACTCACAAAGATAGTAATACAAGTCTGTGTGTGTGAATGTGTGTGGAAGAGAATGTGTCTTCTGTGTGTGTGAGGAGACGAGTTTAGAGGAGAGTGTTTTTCGAGTGAGGGTGCAGGTGTGAGGAGTGTGTTTAGGTGTGTGTTTTGCGTTCTGCTCTGCTAATGTGCTAGTGAGTACACAATTAATGAGAGTGTGTGTGTGTGTGTGTGTGAGGAGCTGATCAGCATCTCTCTGAGCTAATTTGACTTCTTAGAGCTTAACACCCATGTGCCAAAACTCCACCCCCTCCCATACACACTTATACACACATTTACACACACACACACACACCCTTGCACCATCCACATACACACATACCACACTCCCTAATGACAGTCTACTATAACAGGGTCTGGATTCCCTCACTATAATAATTCCACACACACTCTAACAGTAACACATGGGCACTGGGCGATACCACCTCAAATCAATATCATGATTAATTGAACATTTTACTTCGATTAATATTAATGAATGATTATTTTTATTTTTGAAATTGGTTTTTCACGATTCTAGTACAGATACCTTTCGATACCACAAAAATGTTTTTAAAATTTGAATAATTTAGAACATTACACACAACAACATCAGTGACAACGCTGTTTTTAAGTTAGGGCTGGGCAATACAATCTCACAATATCATGATTAATTGAAGATTCAACCTTAATGAAAGATTTTTTTAACTAGGGCTATCACGATATCATAATTTCTAACTCAATACTGATACCTACAAAACTACTTGATACTTAATCCTGTTTTTGATACCACAGAAAATAAATGTAAAAATTTTGAATAATTTGGACAATACAAAAAATAATAACGTCGGTAACATATTTTTAGTAAAGGCTGGGCGATATGACATCAGATCAATATCACAATTAATTGACTATTTTACTTTGATTACAATTAAATAAAAATTATTGAGTTTTTTTAAATGTTTTATTTTGATTTTGCCCATTGGATGGATAGATAGATAGATAGATAGATAGATAGATAGATAGATAGAATAGATAGAAATAATTATATATGATATGATATATATACATACATACATATATGTATATATATGTGTGTGTGTGTGTATATATATATATATATATATATATATATATATATATATATATATATATATATTATATATATATATATATATGAAGATATAGATAATCATTTAAATATAATAATATAAATATACTACATCGCAATATCACAGTATCATTCAACAGCATGGTTCGTACTGTGCTCAGCTATTAAATTATTTCTAAAGAAAGAGTGGATATCTTTGTGATTTTAAAATAGTGAAAGGGAATATTACTCAGAGCCTCATCTAATAAAATTCTATCCAAATGAATGGTCATTTTTTGTTAAAATTTTGTGATAAACTGCAACAAGAATGTAAAACTCAATATCATGATACACATCGATGTCAGTTGATGGTTTAAAAATGTTGGTTTTTTTTGACTATTAGGAATTACTGGCTGGGCAATATCACCTCAAATCAATATTGTGATTAACTGAATATTTTAACCCAGTTATGATTAATGAACAGTAATTTAGTTTTTGGGTTTTTGTGCCATCGTAGTTTACTAATAAGGTTAGTTCTGTAAATGTGCTCAACTATTAAAGTAGCATTTTAAAATACTTACTGAATTTAATCTTAATGTCTGTTTTTAGGAACATATATATTTTTCAGTCTAAGGAGCATATCTACTCTAGCACTGCGTATGTGACATCACAGATCTTAAATATTATCGCCTTAGAAATAAGACTTTTTGGCTTTGTGTGTCTTTTATTGAGTGAGTTTGGGGTTAAAATCTACAGGAATTTCACAGTTGGACTTTTCCGCCTCGGTGTGCTCACACACACACACACACACACTGGACATTTAATAAGAAGGGAAGATTTGATCTGTTTTCATCTGTGGTGTTATTGCCGTTTTGTTTGTCTGACGGTGGAGTTTTGGGTGGACCGAACTTGATGTGATTTCATTCTCTTCTTTTCCACCTCTGTGAGACTCTGAAAAAATATTTTTCCAGCTTTCTGGTGTAGTAGTCATTACGGGATTTTTATGTTGGTCTTTGTTAAATGAAAAATGTGTTTTGGCAACTAAGATGAGACATTGACAAGCTAAAACTAGTTTTAGAGACAAAACTAAAATGTAAACTGGTCAAAAGGAAATTGCAACATACAGCGTTGGTTGGTTGAGCAGAGTCTTGTCTTCATGTGCTCGACTCTGCCTGCCTCATTTATCGGCATTGGCATCGGTAGATATTAAAGATGGCACCGATCTGATACGTGGAACAGATATCAGTCCGATAACAACTCGGCTAGCTGGATCGAGTATCGGTGGCATTGGGTTGATGTATGGAGCCGATCTGTAAATGCGTGAACGCACTGTTGGTTCTTCATGTGAAGTGTGACTGTGGTGAAGCTGGTTTATTGTTCAACATTCACACTAATTCCTACATATTGATATGACAATGAGCAGAACAAGCAACACAACACACTACAAGCCCAAAAGCACATCACAATTCTTTAAGATCTTGAATCCTCAATATGCTAAATTATTTATTATTAAAATAACATCTGAAAAATTATTTCTTTAAACACTGTTGTGTAAGTTAGTGACGGTTCCTAATCCTGCAGCGCAAAAAACCATCAGGAACACAGAGATTGTAAGCTCATGTCCACACGTACACGGGTATTTCTGTAAACGGAGATTTTCCATTCTCTTTTTTTTTTTTTTATCGTGACGAGCACATTTTCAACAATATCTCCATCCACATGCAATCTCAAAAAACGCTGTCAAAAGCATGCCTTGCATTGTAGATGAAAACCTAATGAAGACGCGGTGCATACTGTGACGTCATATGAGTGGTGCACAGTGTGACGCAGAAACAGACTTTTCAAAAATTGCCACTTTGGCCGGAGTTTTCAAAACCATCTGTTTTCACTGACCCAAAACGCTGTTTACGTGTGGACGAAAAACCTCCGTTTTCAGAAATACCCGTGCACGTGTGGACATGGCCTAAGTGAGAGCTCAAAGTTAAAGTTAACTTTGTCATCTCTGCTATATACAGTACAAGTACACAGAGAGACGAGACCACGTGGCACCAATTTTAACAGTGCAAAGACCACGAACAATGAACAAAAGGCACATAGAATTGAATATAAATGTAAACTTTAAACTAGAGCTGGTGTTGTTCAGGAGATTAAAGTGTATAATGGTGTGATTTGCTTTTGGGCTTGTAGTGTGTTGCGTTGTTAAGGAACCATCACAAAATGATAGAACTGTGTTTAAAGGAATCATTTTAGAGATGATATTTTAATAATAAATGATTTAGCTTATACTGTACACATGGGTGTGTAATTATTGCATTGTTCTTGTTAGGAAAACAGTATTTAAGTCAAGCATTTCCTTAAGTATAACAATAATCTCAGTCATATATTCAGACATACTTTTAAAGCATTATTTGCTGTTTTCTGTTTAAAAAAGACTCAGAGAGTGTATAGGATTTGTATCGTATCGGACATAAAAAAGTGGTGTCGTGCCGTGTTTAGCAGATATAAGCATGAAATATAAGATATCAGCATCACCCAGTAATTCCCTCATCGTGCACCCCTACTTTTAATAGTTGAATTCGGTCAGATTGTGTTATGCAGTGTTGAAGAATCGGTTTCTTCTCCTGCTCCAACCTCTTTCTGGAGCCCTCAGTTTGCTGAGTTTGTGTGGTTGTGTGTATGAGAGTGCGTGTGCGTTCTGCATGAAAGTGTGATAAATGCTGTAAATATGAATGTAACACCGTTTTAACTCTTGACTTGGAGTGGGTTGTGTTGTGCAGTGTTGAAGAATCCGTTTCCCCTCTTGCTTCAGCTTCTTTCCAGAACGCTTAGCTGACCGAGTTCGTGTGGTTGTGTGTATGAGCGAGTGTGTGCACACACTCAGATTTTCCGTTCGTAACACGCCAGGGACATCGGACCACCTTGCTGGAACCACGGCCCCCCCTCCTTCCCGTCCCCATAGGAAAGCCAGACTTCCTCAGGCCGGGGCCAAAGCAAGCAGTGTGTGCTTTTCCAGCGTGTCAGGAGCGCTGAGCATGGCGGATTAGATGCTGTTCATCTGAGGACAGAGGAGACGCTTAGTACAGACGCCTTACTTAGCCACGTTAACCAACCCACCTTTTTTGTGATTACTTGTCATTGTGAACACAGCACAGCACACAGTGCAACACAAACAAATGTGAGCTCTGCGTTTGACCCGTCCGTGAGGGAGCAATGGGCGGCGTCCGGGGAACAGTGCTTGGGGACAGTACCTTGATCATGAGTACCTCAGCGGTACGGGGTTTCAAACCGACGACCTTCCGATCACTGAGCCTAAAAACAGAGAAAAGCTCAACTACACTTTTAAGTACGATTATAAAATTGCAACTCATTTACCTCAAAATTGGGAACATTAGTAGTGTAACAATTCAACCCCATGATCAAAATCCTGACCAGTAAAGGTAACACTGAGGTACTCACGAGAAGGGTACCGTCCCAATCACTGCTTCCCAGGCACTGCCCATGTCAACTGTCCACTGCTCCTACCACATATGGGTCAAAGGGGTAATTGATAGCGCAACGGTTAGGGCGTTCACCCTGTGATCGGAAGGTCGCCGGTTCGAATCCAAGGACCGGTAAAAGGTACCACTGAGGTACTCATGAGCAAGGTACCCTCCCCAAGCTATTTCTCCCTGGGTGCTACCCATGTCATCTGCCCACTGCTCCTTCATGTATGGGTCAAACGTAGAGCTCACATTTGGTTGTGGTGTGTTCACAAATAATCACTCACTTTCCTCTCAAACGTAGTGAACTTCCCACTTTCTAACGAGTGGCTAAAGTTTATGGTCGAGTCCTTCCGTCTCCACAATCCTACGGTCCGTAGGGTCAGAGGTCAGTCCGACTCGGCAGGTTTTCAGGGGTGCTTTGTTATGTTGGCAGCTGTATCGATGGGCTTCTCCTTCCTTCCTTCTCTCATTCTCTGGCTTTCTCTCTGTGTCTGGCAGAGTGTCTCGCTGAAACTCATGTTTTTTCCTTGTGTGTACCGGAGAGTCTGGAAGAAGTGGGAGAGTAAAACTGGGGAGAGGAAGGAGGGAAGACGGAGAGAGGAAGGGATGGAGGAGGAGGAGGAGAAGGGCGTAAGTGTCAGTCATATTAAAAGGCGCTGACAGCCTTCGCTTCCAGACTAAACTTTGGACAAATAGCTCTCCAATCGATAGTTTCCCAACAGCAATATTTGGTATCAATGCGTGTCCTTCTCATTACACCATCAAGCTCCAGCCTCCCCGGCCGCTGAATAATTTATCCCCCCGACGTGGAGAGAATACCGAAGATCGGAAGGCCACTCTCTCTCTCTCTCTCTCTCTCTCTATCCCTCTTTCTTTCCATCTTCCCACAAACACACACATACACTTCCTCCCTCCGGCCCCCAAGCAGCCCTGGTACTCACTTCCCTTATCACATGATGTATAGTTCTCTCTCTCGTTCTCTTTCCCTCTCTCTCGCGTGCTCTCTTTTTCTGTTTCCTCATATATACTCACAAACACACACATACACACTCCCTCTGGCCCCCAAACAGACTGGTACTCACCTTCCTTCTCTTCCCTTCCTTACCTTCACTTTCCAGTTTTATCCTTCATTTCTTCTCTATCTTTCCCCTCCTCACACTTTCTCTCTTTGTCTTTCTCGTTCTTTCTCTCTTTCTGTTTCCCCATATATACTCACAAACACATACATAAACAGACCTAGTAGTCACTTCCCATATTCGAAAGTGAGTGATTATTTGTCATTGTGAACACACCACAGCACACAGTGCACCACAACCAACTGTGACCTCTGCATTTAACCCATCCGTGAAGGAGCAGTGGGCGGCTAACAAGCGCCCGGGGAGCAGTGTTTGCTCATGAGTACCTCAGTGGTAACTTCACCGGCCCTGGATTCGAACCTGCGACCTACTGATCACGGGGCGAACACCCTACCATTACGCCACCAACTGCCCCATATGCCCCATGATGTATATATATAACCATATAGCTCTCTCTTTCTCTCGTCCTCTGTCCCTCTGTCTTTGTCTCTCTTTCTTTTTCTCTTTTTCTTACACACACACTCCCTCGCTCTGGCCTGACCAAGACCTAGTGCTCACTTCTCGCCCTGCATTGCTTTCTAGGTATCAGATGCTGTATATGTATTTGCTCTCTCTCGTTCTTTATCTCCCTCTCTCTTGCTCTCTCTCTCCCTCCATCTCTCTTTCTTTCCGTCTCCCTACAAACACACACATACACATGCTCCCTCTGGCCCTCGAACAGACCTAGTTGCCACCTTCCTTATCACATGATGTATAGCTCTCTTTTCCTCTCTTTCTCTTTCTGTCTCTCTTACACACTCTCAGTTTGAACATCTTGAACATGGATCAAGCCTAGTCTTGTACTAAGTTGGAATACCAGTGGAGATTTATCACCAGTGTTGGGAAGGTTACTTTTAAAATGTATTCCACTACAGATCACAGAATACATGTCCCAAAATGTAGTTTGTAACGTATTCCGTTAAGTTACTCAATGTGAGTAACGTATTCTGAATACTTTGGATTACTTCATATATTGTCATGCTTTTTACAACTACATGAATGTAGCAATCACATCCTGTAAATCACATCCTGTTTGTTTTTCTCTACCAATTGGCTGTTAAGCCCAAATCTCCCTGAACAGACAATATATTTGCTCTAAAGGAGCAAACACGAAATTTGCGAGTAAGAAATGCATTCCTGCCCGGGCCCTGCCGGCTCTGTTGTGCTGGCTCCGGGTCCATTGTGTAACTGATGCCACCAACATTAACAGGACGATTACATTAGAGCCTCTTATTGCGTGTTTTGTTTGGGTTTCCGGCAATGCGTGGAATTACCAAAATTAGAGAGGGGATAGAGAGGGGATAGAGAGGGGATAGCCTAACATATGAAACAGGAAAAGACCGCCGTGTAATCCATTTATTTCAACAAAGTAACTGTATTCTAATTATCACCTGTTTAAACGGTAACTGTAACGGAATACAGTTACTCATATTTTGTATTCTAAATACGTAACGCCGGTACATGTATTCCATTACTCCCCAACACTGGTTACCACTGAAAGTCAAAGTTAATCTTGGACTAGTCTTCATCTTAGACTGGAACATTGGCCCTTTAAGTCTTAAAATTTGTTAACGAAGACCACAGAAATCTCATCAGACTGCTAACAGGTTTCTGCTCTTTTACAAACCCTTTCTCTCCTCAGCCCGGCCTGATCTCTTAGCTGATTTTCCTCAGCGGTGCACACTTCCCTCCACGCGCCCCTCCATCCGCCGCTAAGCATTATAAATGTTATCTTAAAGCGCGCGATGATGGCTTCCCCCATAATAATAAAGTTTTATTGGCGTGTTGCTATTAGGGAGTTAATGTTGTCTGCTGATGGCGTGTAATTGTGCTGCTCGTCGGCTTGGCGAGTGCCGCGTTCCCTCATGCCCAATCAGCTACGCGCGGGGAGAGCAAATAAATAGCCTAATGCTGTTTTAATTACCGCTAACATAAAGCGCCGAGCCCACGCCTATCGTGCCTTACTGCTTCACTCCTCCTCCTCCTCATCATCATCTCTCATCCTCATCCTCACATCCACACCAAACTCTACCTGTCTTTATTCCACGAGGGCATGACAAACACACACACACACAGCGAGCGGCAGCAGGTGAGGACGGGCTGCATCGAGGCTTGGGAAGTGAGTTCGGTTTTTGGTGTAGTAGATTCGGAACACAAAACACACTTTAGAGTCCAGATATTTTTAGGGAACACAGTGTTTGGGAACTAATGCATTTCCCCTTTTCTAATGTATATTCTAACCATAAATCTTTCTACCCTTATATCGTAGCTAAGTGAGAACGCCATTTTCGGTCCCCAGTCTACAGCTGTACAGTCAAAGTTCTGCATATAAACCCTAAATCTAAATTCTCTGACTTTAAGTTAAAATGTTTCATCTACATCTAAATCTAAAGTCTGTGTCTAACCCTAAAGCTAATTTCTGCACCTAAGCCTAATTCTACGTTTTCCATCAAATCCTAAGTCTAAATTCTGGGTCTAACCCTAAATTTTATTTCAGCATCTAACAGGAAATCTAAATCTTGGTCAAACCCTAAATCTAAATTCTTCACTAAACTTTAAATAAAAACAACAAAAACAAGAATTTTAAATCCAAATCCAATAAATAGGTTCTGCATATGAACCTAAATCTAAATTCTACATCTTTAGTTTAATTCAAAGTTTTAGGGTTGGAGTTAAATATAAAATCTTCATATTAAAAATTTCAAAACTCTAAATTCCTCATCTGACACCAATTGAAATTCCAGGTCTAACTTTAAATCTAAATTATATTTCTGACTCTAAATCTAAATTCTAAATCTAACTCTAAACCTATATTAAGCATCTAACCCTTAATTTAAACTCTACACATAATCCTGTCTCCAACCTCTACTGAAAGCCCAAGTCCTCCATCTAACCCTATGTTTAAATTACTCTACACCTACATCTCAGTTCAGCATCCAAACACAAAATCGTTTTTTAATAATGTGAGATTAATTTCTTAATGATATTGTTGCTCCACATTTTATCTTGATGAAGACCAACAGTAATGTCCTCACAAAGCCTCAAATCTTCACCAATATTTCTAAAACCTGCTCACACACACACACACACACACACACTCAAACCGTTGCATCTCAGCTTGTAAGCCTTTTTGCTAGACTGCGTTCAGTAATAAAGACGTCATCACTACGCTCTCGTACTCACACACCACTGACACGTCCACCTGCAGCAGTCAGCGAGCACAGCACACACACTCACACACACTCCACACTCACACAGTGGAAATATAGCTCCTCTCCCCCATACCACACTCCACACATACACACACTCCCGCGGAGCTGCAGTGTTTAGAGGGAATAGAGCGTCTTTGTGGCTTCCCCTCCGCCGCCGGAGCTCACGCCGCTCTTCTTATTTTAACCCACACCTTCACACCTCCGCCAGGACCCACACGCTCCCTCGCTCCCTCCATCCCTACCTCCCTCATTCCCTCGCTCCCTCCCTCGCTCCCCTCACTAGACCTGACGTTCCGGCAGATGTTAAGAGAACTCCGGCAGTAATTAATCTGATACCTGTGCACGTTTGCGTGTGAGGGAGAGAGAGAGAGCGGAGGGAGAGAGGGAGAGCGGGGGGGAGAGAGAGAGAGCGGGAGACGTGGGGGTGAATTTTTTATTTTTTTCCTCTTCATCTTTTCTTCATTTTCAATTCCAGGTAATGTGTCCTTCCCTGTAGTGAATGTAATCGGTTTTTAGTGCTTGCATCTATTCGAGTTGGGAGGGGAGGATGAGCACGAGCGCGAGAAAGAGTGTTAAGGTTGAAAAGAAGGAGGCAGTAAATGTGCTTTCCATGTCACGTTTGTCTGAGACTGGTTTGTGTGCATTTGTGGGAGTGTGTGTGAGCCACAATCTGATAAAAAAGCTGTAACACAAATATAAAAGCCACAACACAAATGCAAAAGCCATAATAACAACTGCAAAAGTAGTGATGCGAATGCAAGAGACAATGCTAATGCAAAAGTTGCGTGAATGCAGAAAGCCACAACATAATTGCCAAAGCCATAACATTTGCAGAAGTGGTAATGTGAATGCAAAAAAAACAAAATATAAATGCAAAAGCCACAAGAATTGCAAAAGTGGTGACATGAATGCAAATGCAAAATCCACAACTCAAATGCAAAAGCCACAATGCAAAGACAAAAACTGTGATGTGAATGCAGAAAGTCACAACATAATAGCAAAAAAAAAATCATAACATCGCAAAAGTAATGATGTGAATGCATAAATGCAAAAGTCATGACAAGAATGCAAAATCCACAAAAGAAATACATAAGTGGTGACATAATTGCAAAACACAATACAAATGCAAAAGCCAAAACATGAATAGAAATGCAGCAACACAAATTCAAAAAGCGTAACTAGATTGTAAAAGTGGTGACATGAATGCAAAAAGACAGCACGTACATGCAAAAGCCACAACACCAATGCGTGAGTGATGACATGATTGCAGAAGCAGTGACGCAAATGCAAAAAGCTACAACTCAAATGCGAAAGTGACAATACAGATACAAAAGCCATAATAACAAATTGCGAAAGTAGTGACATGAATGCAGATGTTGTGCTGTGAATGAAAAGGCAAAATTCATAACAGTTACAAAAATGGTGACGCAAATGCAAAAGCCACAATGCAAATGCAAAAAATAACGACCCGAATGCAGGAGGCACGGCATGAATGCAAAAGCCACAACGGGAGTAAGCAGCGGTCAGTCCAGGTCTGGGGGGTGTTTTTTTATCACTGTCAGACGAGCAAACTTTATTCACTGCTGAATTACAAAGTTTTTGAAGTTTATTTTAGAAGTAAGTGAAACTAATCAGTTTTCTAGCAAAAAATCTTCTGTTGAAACAAAAATACAGAACTACTTTCAGGAACAAATGTCAGACCCTAGACCTGCAGATTAGGCGTAAAGCGGTGTCCATCTTTTTATCTTTTTTTTTTTTTTTTAAGATATCTTTTGTGGCAGCTGGTAGTGTAACTGTTACTGTGTCAGCCCCAAGATTTAGAAGTTTGGTGGTTCAAATCCCGGACCGGAAGAAGGTACCAATGAGGTACTCACGACCAATAAGGTACCATCCGCGTGCACAGCTTGTCGTGCGCTGTTTTAACGTTGATTACTGAGTTCATGGTTGGTGTTTTATGGTTATTTAGCTACGCTCATCCTTATGCATGTGAAATGTCTCCAAAAGTAGAGAGAAGTGTGTGTGTGTGTGTGTGTGTGTGTGTGCGGTATGGTGCAGATCAGAGCTGGAGGGGCAGATTGAAGGTGTGTGGGGTTTGTGCCCCGAGGCCATGCTCCAGTCTGATAACAGGGAGCAGTCTGAATTCCCTTTCCTGCCTCAGTCCCGTCACTATCGATCCACCCTGTATGTGTATGTGTGTATGTGTGTGTGTGTGTGTGTGTGTGTATATGTGTGTGTGGGTGTGTGTGTGGGTGTGTGTGTGAGAGCATGCACATGCTTGTTAATGTTAGATGGCGGCGAACAAAGGGCAGAGAAAGTATACACATGTGTATACACCAACACTCACTCACTCTTTCTCTTTCTTTCTCCTACACACACACACACACACACGCAGCCATTGTGTGCTGGCAGTGAAATGTGACTTTGTCCAGCGTCTGTCCAAGTAGGTTAGCGGTTCGTGGCCAGAGCTGTAAGTGTGCTGAGCTTATGCTGATTCACGCACAAACACACACACACACACACACACACAAATGGGTCAGGAGAACAGACTCAGAGTTCACACTGACACACTGGTCCAACTGTGCCATGAGTTCATAAACACACACAAACACTTACCACACACACACACATTCACTTCAGTCTTACAGTAAATTGATTAGTTTCTTACATCCAGCTTTGGTTCCTAGGATTCGAACCCACAGTTCCAGTCACGTAGACCACTGCACCTGCAACACACACACCGGCAGACCGATTAGACTAATTGGACTAAAAGTTCCATCAGAATTGTTCACCTCCAACGTTATCAATTCTTAACGATTTGCTCATTTCCCAGCTCCACGTTTTCCGTTTTGCGTTGCAGTTCATGACGTCACAATCTCTGCGACTTGACCTTCAACCACAAGGAACCATGAGCATGAAGTTAAATCTTCCCATTTATTACAGACATAACTTATATTTTAGCTGATAAATAACAACAACCAGCGTTCTACTCACAGTACAGACATTTACTTGATAGTTATTTATTCCCGACGCGCGTCCACAGCGCTATTGTGCCGCGGCTCTCATATGGAACGCCCTCATGACAAAAACGTACTTCTCTCCCAGAAATGAGTCAAAAATCAGTTATAGACCAAAATCAGTACAAATGCTCAAAAATTACCCAAACTTCATTATTTCTTCATTTTACATTAATCAGAAAATATAGATTCCATTCTATAATGTTAAAGAGTGAAAAATAAATATAGAAAAATGCATGATTTGTTATGAAATAATTTTATTCTATATTCAGATGGTTTCCAAATGGATAAAATAGTGTCTCCACCTGCACTAACCTTATTGTTCTTCATAAACTAAACCAGAGAATGTCTCTGCACAATAACAACTCTGAATATCAATATGAGTGTGTATGATGTTCACAGTCTTGTGCAGACGTCATTTTAGGAAAAATAAAATGTTTGCTTTTGGAGCAGAAGAACTACTTTTATCACAAGTGATAAGAGAATTGATAAGGAGTTGGATTGTTGGGCAGAATCGACAATGGTATTGATATTGATAAAATCTGATCAATTCCCACCCCTAGTAACGGTTAGGGAGGGTGCGCTGTCAATGGAAGGTCAAGTCGCCGGTTCAAGTCCCAGACACAGAGGGACTCATGAGCAGGCTACCGTCTCCAGGCATCATCTCTAGTTGTACATCAACACTGACACTCATGTGATGGGGGAATTAAAACATGCATCTCGTGGCATCGTGGTACCGCTTAGTCACGGCGCAGTTGGAAAAAGCACCATTAAGGTCCGGCTCCAACTCCTGGTGTTTAAACGTCCAACTTGACAAAATGAGGTGTGTTATAGGAGAGGTTTACATTCACAAATCACACACACACACACACAGTTTTTAAACATCTGGGATAAAATCCGGAGCTGTAGAACCCAGTTCACTCGTTATTATCACAGAGCCTTAAAACTCCATAAAGAATAAAGCAGGGAGAAGTGTAAAGTATCATACAAAAAATACAGAGACCCCAACACACACACACATACACACACTTCACACAAACGAATGCTGGAGTAATGCCAGGTTGGGAGAGGTTCTAGTCTCTGTGTCTGTCTGGCCCCAAAAGACTCATCAAGACTTTAGCACCTTTATCAAGGCAGAGATTCAACACCACCTCAGACCTCTGTGTGTGTGTGTGTGTGTGTGTGTGGACCCTCGTACTGAGCTGTTGATGTGAAAGGGTGGTGTGTTAAAAAGAAATGAAAGAAAGAAAGAAAAGGAAAGGCATGGGTCCAGGGGTGTGAAACCGGGCCCATCTCAGTGTCAAGGACACCGTTAATTACAGCAGCAGGGGCTTGTGGGAGTGCTAGGAGGCGGAGCCTTTATAGGGCCGAGAGAGAGAGTGATGGGTGAAGGTTTGGTACCGACGTACCCTCTCCAAATATCTCTTTTTAATGTTTTAATGTAATCTGGAAGGCATACAGGAAGCATAAAACCTGATTTGAGTTGTTATTAGGGGTGTAACGATACCTCGACATGCATCGATACGATGATCATCAAAGTCAAAGTCAACTTTATTGTCATCTCTGCTATATACTGTACAGATACATAGAGAGACGAGACGACGTGGCTCCAGGTTATCGATCTCAGAGCATCGATACAGAATGAATACGATATAAAGTGACGTAGATAAACCTTGTGATATTGGCAGATGTCGAATCCTTTTCTGTTGAATCGATATAATATCGTAATATTGTATCGAGTCAAATTCTGTACATTACATATCTGTATTTCATATATATGATCTACAGCATTAATAGAGTGTGAGGATGAGGAGAATAACAGCTTTTTCAAATTAAATACATTTTTAACCATTATATTTCTCCCTCTATAATCTGATTATTTCTATTTAATCTGTTGAAACTAGTTTCAGAATTGATTATTTTAGCTTTATTACATATATATTTTAATGATATATCGATATAATTATATATACTATTGTCTGTTGAATCGATATAATATCATGTCGTGATGAAACTTATGAACTTCATTAAATTAAATTAAATTTTGTTTTTCTGTATAATCTAATAATTTTGTTTTATCTTGACTGGAATTATATATGTATGTGTCCATTGAATCGATATATTTTACTGTGACAAAATTTCTTCACATTTTAACCATTATTTTTTTCTGTATAATCTAATCATTTTCAGTGTCATCTAGCTCTTGAGTTCCAGAATTAATTATTTTAGCTTTAGCAAGAAACAAAATGGCTACTAACATGTCGTTCCAAATAATTTTAGCTTTAGAATTTTGAACATCCTGTTCGCTTCTTCGCTCTTTTATTCTTCCACACATCGCTGAGCAGTAACGTGAGAGTGTGTGTGCGCGTGTGAACACTAGCCAGCTAACACTCGTCAGCGCGGGCTCGGCGTGAGGTGCTGACACGCTAATGGCCTCCGCTCGCGGCTCTAATGTCGATGCTACAATGGCTACCTGCTAATTAACCCCCGACACGCACGTTTCAGCGTCAAGGTTATTACAGAACACTAACGCTAAAGAGAAGCAGGAAAAAAAGCCAGATTACAAAACCAAGGTTTAACATAAAAAAATGTAACGGTAAAAACGTTCATTACAAGCCATATCATGTAAATGTAATTTACCTCACTGAAGAGAAGATGGTAAGTTCTGAAACTGTTGACAAGATCGAGATTAAACAGAAAGTGATTAGATTAAAGAAATTTTAAAAAAATTTAACTGTTAAACATTCTTTTGTTAGAATGGTATATATTGTATATAATTTATTTAATAATAAAATATACAGCAGATGTACATAGAGGGAGTATTATATATAGAATACAGAATATTGTTAAAATTGTATTGTACATTGTGTGTATATATAGATATGGATATAGATCATTTAAATTATATTATTATTTTTATTCATTATATAGATATTCAGAATAATAGAATAAAAGTCCCACTTATTCATTTAAAATATGACAACAATTTTTTGTTTTGCCAAATTATCGGACAGAGCAATAATTTAAAAATAATTTAAATCCATTTTTATTTTAATGAGCAATTATTACTAAGTAGTTGGATAACTTGCTTTGACAGTTTGTCTATATATATATATATATATATATATATATATATATATATATATATATATATATGTATATAAAATTGTTCTTGCCTTAATTTTATAGAACCAGTAACATCGTGCCTGAGTTTGGATCACACGTTCATGAAGCTGAAATGTTTGTTTTTGATGTAAATGTAATTTGTGCAATTATTCTCCTGATTTCCATATAACTCATTATCCGTGATTAATAAGGCACTGGAATATTTGTTTGTGTTGAGTCGCGGCATTTGTTTGTGTGCGTTTGGAAATAGTGGGAAAAATGGTAAAGCTGTTAATTGCTGCAAAATTGCAGCTCCTGCAGATGGAATATTGCGTCCTCTCTAAAGCGGGACGTTTCAGTCGTACGCGTGTACACGTGTTTGTGTGTTGAGGAACGCGCTGCAGCTGATCTCAGAAGACAGACGTTCCGTCGCTCTCCAACGCCGGTCGGGGAAAAAATGTGCAAATGTATGCAAACAGGCCTGCTGAAAATCTGCTCTTTAGTCGATCATTAGCGAGGGGCGAAGCTACAAACAGCCCCGAAAATACGGAGAAGCCCAGCAGCCCCCCCTTCAGACGGGATGGGTGGGGTGGGGGGTTTTGGGGAGAAGGGGGAGCGAGAGACAGAAATAAAGCGATGTGCCGACTGCCTGCTGCACGGCTTCCTCGGCAGAGCGGACGAATTAGCATGTAATCATTTTCATCGTTTACAAGGGCAAAATGTTTCAATTTAATGCCTTGCTTGTGTTACAAGCCATGCACTTAATTAGCCTGTAATGACTCCAGCGAGGCGGAAAGACAGGAGGAGGAGAAGAAGAAGAAGGGGAAAATAGGGTAGAGAAGAGGTGAAGGAAGAAGAGAAGAGAAGGAGAGAGGAGACGAGAGGAAAGAAGAGAAAGGAGAGGGAAGACAAGAGCGAAGAGGAGAGCAGATGAGAAGGAAAATAAGGTAGCGAAGAGGAGAAGGAAGAATAGAGAGGATGAAAAGGAAGGAGACTAGAGATTAGGAGAAGAGGGAGCTAGAGAGGAGATGAGAACAGAGGGAGGAAGAGAAAAGAAAAGACAAGAGGAAGTGAAAGTGAGGGGGCAGTTGGTTGTGTAATGGTTAGGGCATTGACCCGGTGATCAGAGATGAGACCTGCTTCAGTGCTGGGCCGGTAACGTTACCACTCAGGGACTCCTCCATGAGTAAAAGAGCAGTGGGCATCACCCGGGGACGGTAGTAGTGCTTGTGGACGGTACATTTACCGTATTTACCTGTATTTTGCGAACGCTGAACGCTTCTGGAACTGGAGAGCAGTTCACTGTTTGACTCAGAGCTCCATTACAGCATTTAGCAGACACTCTTATCCAGAGCGACTTACATTTTCCTCATTTCTGGTGGAGTTCCCCTTGAGAGCAACTTAGGGTTAAGGGTCTTGCTCAGGGACTCATTGTTGGTAACGCCAGAGGACGGATCCGAACCTGCAACCTCACGGCCCGAAGGCAAGTGTCCTACCACTAGGCCACCAACACCTGCCAACACGGTACCTTGCTCACGAGTACCTCAGTGGTACTGTTATCCTTCCGGGACTTGAACCAGCGACTCTGTGATTAGTGGGCCAACTCCCTAACCTTTACACTACCAACTGCCCACTGACTTCCACTGTTCGGACAAAAAGATTCACAAACGTTATTAGGTTTTACGTATGGGGAATTTTGTAGATGCTGCTCTGGTTAAGCTTCATCCGTTTTAACCAGCTTTTGGGTTGAGCTTGTGGACCTCTGGTTCATCATCTGTAGAGCAGCAGATCTTTCAAAAGTGTATTTTGCGAACGCAGAACGTTTCTGGAACCGGAGCCAGAACTGGAGAGCAGTTCGCTTCTCCACTCGGAGCTCCATAACGAGGAGAACAGGAAGAAGCTTAAACATCCATTCAAACAATTCAGAGCAGACCAACACACACACACACACACTCACAGTACTCTATGTCACCTCAGAGAGTGTGTGTGATATTTTGTGTAAACACGTACACTTCACACCTTGATTACATAATGTATGAGATTAAAGGGTCACGGTGACATAAACGACAGGATTGTGCTCGAATGAAAACCGTCGCTATGGCTACAGTACGCGCTGTGTGTGGTGTGTGTATCAACACACACACACACACACACACACACACTAAAGCATGCTATTGTGGCAGGAGATTAATATGTGAAGTGCTCTTACTGCTTCATCCCTCTCTTATACACCTCCCCTCCTCTTGCCCCTTCTCCTCTTTTCTTCTCCTCTCTCCTCCACCCTTTTTATTGTCTCCTTTCATTTCTCTTCTTTCCTTTCGTCTCCTCTCCCCTTCCCTCTTCTCTACTCTCTCCATTCCTCTAATCTCATCTCGTCTCCTTTCTTCTCCTCCTCCTCCTCCTCTCACTTCTTTATTTTCTCTCCTCTTCTCTCATCTCCTCCATTCATTCCTCTCATCTCTTCTCCAGTTCCCTTCTTTTTCTCCGTTTCTACTTAGCTCTTTCATCTCCCCTTTTTTTTCCCTTTCATCTTCTCCCTTCCTTCCCTCTCCTTTCCTCTTCTCCTGTCTCCTCTCTCTTTTCTCTTGCATCTCATCTCGTCTTCTTTCTTCTCCTCCTCTCTCCTCTTCCCTGTCCTCTCTCCTCTCCTTTTTTCTTGTCTTCTCTCCTCTCCTCTTTTCCCAACTCTGCCTTGCTCCGATCACGGGGTCAACTCCCTAACCGCTATGCTCCCTAAACGCTCCCAAATTTGTGTGAAAGGTAATATTTTGGCAAAACTCTCAGCTCTCTTCCCAATGTGGATTCCTCGTCATCAACCCTGCATCAACACAGCACTGATACACCACTTTACCTGCTCTTCCTCCACCTAAACTCCACCGGCTGGTTAAAATGAAGAGGACAAACTTCTGGCTTGTGTGTGTGTGTGTGGCTGTGTCCTCGTGCGGCGTTGCTGTGTGCGTGTGTGTGTGTGTGTGTGTGGTTTTAAAAGCCTGGTTGGGAGCAGGGCTGTTTGTCTCTGCTGTTGATCCCTCTCATGCTGCGTTTGTACAGTGCTAGATAAATGCACATCTTCTGTCACACACTAATTACAGCAGCTTAAGTGCTTTAACCACTGTTATCACAAACTGTTCCATTCTCTCCGCTCGCGTCCCCCTCCTCCTCCCTCCCCAACCTGCCTGCACGCCCTCATGTGTGTGTGTGTGTGTTCATGTATTGAGCGGGTCTGTGAGGACCTGACTGACCGTTTTCATGTTTTCATGTTTTCATGTTTTGTGGGGACCGGTCCCCATAAGGAGAAGCTAGTCATGGGAGTCAGTTGAAGTAGCTCACAGAGAAAGTAATACGGGTGTGTGTGTGTGTGGTATGTGTGTGTTATAAAGACCACTTCAGGCATGAAGATCAACACCTTTGTGTGTGCTTGTGTGCATTTGTATGTGTTGTGTGTGTGTGTGTGCGTGTGTGTGTTAAATGGACCACTTAAGGCAACAGCAGCAATACCTTGTGTGCATTTGTAGCTGTGCAGGGGTGTGTGTGTGCATTTGTAGGTGTGTATGGTATGTGTGTGAGCACTTCAGGCAACAACATCAACACCTTTGTGTGTTCTTACGTGTGTGTGTGTGTGTGTTAAACAGACCTCGTCAGGCAACAACAGCAACACCTTACGAGCATTTGTTGTGTGCATGAATTTGTGTGTGCATTGTGTCTGGGTGTGTGCGTTTGTAACAGTGGAGACATTTGTGTATACTTGCATACATGTGTGTGTTTTTGAGTGTGTGCATGTGTGTGAGGGAGAGTGTGTTATATACACCACATCAGGCAACTGCAGCAACATGTGTGTGTGTGTGTGTGTATGTGTGCAACATTCTTGTCTGTGTGTTTGTGTGTGTTTGTGTGTATGTTTGTGTGTGTGTGTGTGTGCGTGCGTGCGTGTTCATCTGTGTGCGTGCGTGTTCGTGTGTGTGTGTGCGTGTTCATGTGTGTGTGTGTTCGTGTGTGTGTGCGTGTTCATGTGTGTGTATGTTTGTGTGTGTTCGTGTGTGTGTATGTATGCAACATTCTTGTCTGTGTGTGTTTATACGTATGTATATTTGTGTGTGTGTGTGTGCACTAAGCAGCGTTATCCCTGTGTGTGTGTGTGTTTGTGTGTGTGTGTGTGTGATAGTGGAGGAACGTGATGGTACTTGAAGCTCTGTCGAACACATTTCACGGCGCATAATTTAAAAGTTTCCTCCTGTTATTGTCTCCAACTGATTCTGTCATCTCTCCTCCTCTCTCCTCTCTTTCTCTCCCTCCCTCCCTCTCTCTCTCTCTCTCTCTCTGACAGCCCCCCACTCGTCCCCCCGACTTCCCGCCGTCTCCCTATTATCGGCAGTCTCAGCCCCGGCCATAACGCTTCATTTGCAATATGGATTTAATGTGTGACACAGAGGAGGTGTTGGACGTCTAATGTCCTGTTCCAACATCTTTCTCTCTCTCAACACACATACACACACACACAGACTTTCTTTCACCATAATTGGTTTATGTCCTGGGCAGCTTGTGTAGCTTTGAGAATAAGACTTGGTGAGACAAACTCCAGACACTTGGTCTCTGTGTGGCAGACAGAGCGCAGTGGTAGCCCTTTCTCAGAGAGAGACACCACAAGTGTGTGTGTGTGTGTTTATATAATAACTAACTGCTGTAAATTTACTTTACTACTATATCGCGATACAATATTATCACGATTTGACATCTGCTGATATCATGACTCGACGTCCGCTGATATCACAACGATCACATCTGCTGATATCGCAACGTTTCGTTGTCTTCCAGTATCACGATTCGAGGTCTGCCAGTATTGCAGTGATTCAACATCTGCTGAAATCACAATTTGCAATCTGCCGTTATCGCGGCGATTTGACATCTGCCGATATCACAACAATTTGACGTCACCTGAAATCACGATCTGACATCTGCCGATATCACAGTTCAGCGTCTGCCAGTATGTGTGTATATGATAACTAATTGCTATAAATTTACTTTACTACTATAACACAATACAATATTATCACAAATTTGACCTCAAATTGTGACTATTCGTATCATAGCAGACATAAACTCGTGCCGGAAAAACACAAGGATTTGACATCTGCTGGTATCACAACTCGACATCCAGTGATATCATGACGCTCACTTCTGCCGATGTCATGACAATGCAATGCATGTCAGTGTCACAACGATTAGACGTGTGCCAACATCACGATTCGAGGTTTGCCAGTGTTGCAATGATCCGGCGTCTGCTGATCTCACAATTTGACGTCTGCCAGTATCGTAATGATTTGACATCTGATGATATCGCAATGATTCATCGTTTCCCGATATCACAGTCATTCACTGTGTGTCCGTATCTCAATAAGTCAAAGTCTGCCGGCGTCGTAGCGGTTCAGCGTCTGCTGAGATTACAGCTCCACGTCTGCTGATATTACGATGATTCGCAATATCACGATTCAACGTCGTATTTACGTTCACGGCATTTAGCAGGTGCTCTATCCAGAGTGACTCCCTTTCTGCTAATTTCAAAGACAGTCTCCCTGAGAGCAGCTTGGCGTTAAGGGTCTTGCTCTTGGACCCAGCGATATTAGTGTTGAAGGTGGGATTCAAACCCACAGCCTGTACTCCTGTACTCTAACTACTAGATCACCACCGCACACTTTATAAATACAGAAAACTCTTATAGTGTACGTTTACAGTGAGATTTTTTACAGTGTTCGTGGGCAGGTTTTGGGTGAAAGAGGGTGTGTGTGTGTGTGTGTGTGTTGGGAGAAGGAGGAGGAAGTGTGTATCCAGAGTGGAGGTGATTGTTAATGGGGTGTGGAGCGTGTGTTTATCAGCTCCCCGATCGCTGTTTATTGCCCAGTCGTGTGGAACTAATTTACTAATTGAGTTTGAGGCTGGGAGAGACGTGGCAGCAGCAGCAGGTTGAGTTGGGACACACACACACACTCACACACACTCCCTCCGCAGCTGAGCGCGCCAACGAGACGACAGGGTGAGGAGGGTGGAGGCGTGTGTGTGTGTTTGCTTGGCAGAGTCATATTAAGCTATATTTACCGTCAGACTGGTTTGTAGTATATTGAAGTGAAGGTTTAGGGTCAGGGTTAGGGTCAGGGCCTGGCTCAGGGGCCTCTCTCTCTCTCTTTCTCTCTAACCTACTTTGCATCTCTCTCTCTTTCTCCTCTTTCCAACTCTCTCCACCATTCTTTCTCTCTGTGTTCTCTCTTTTTCCCCCACTGCACCATCTCTTTCTCTCTTTTTCCCTGTCTCTCTCCCTCTCTTGGTCCAAAGGCGAGAGTTCTACCACTAGGCCACCAACACCCACCCTCTGCTTGTTAGTGGCCATCTTGACCTGGAATGTTAACAAGTCAGGTGGACTGGTCACTAGAGAGAGAGTGAGAAACAGGAAATAGAGAAGGAAGGAGGAAGAGAGAGAGAGACAAGGCATGGCTTATTTACTTTTCCTCTTCAAAATGCATAAGGACGCTGGACTTATACATAATTCACCGGCAGTATGCTGGCGTTGCTGCAGCTCCCGCTGTCTCTGTATACACACTGCAGTGAAGGACAACACCGGCCTCACCCAGCCCACAACACGGGAGATAGGGATGATGATGATGATGATGATGGAGATGATGATGGAGATGATGATGGAGGAGGCAGCAGCGTGGTGAAAGGGTTAATGAGTATAAAGGCAGGCAAAATGGTGTTTTTGGGCTGCCAGCAGAGACAGTGAGAGAGAGTTGGAGACAGAGATGTGAGACAGCAAGAAAGAGTAGGAGACAGACACGAGACAATGAGAGAAAGTCGGACGTTCGAGACAGTGTGAGAGAGTTGGAGACAGATGAGAGTTCACAAAAGAACGTTTGAAAATAAGATAAGAGACAGTGGGAGAGAGTTGGAGAAAATGAAGTGAGTGATTATTTGTCATTGTGAACACACCACAGCACAGCACACAGTGCACCACAACCAAATGTGACCTCTGCATTTAACCCATTCGTGAAGGAGCAGCAGACAGCTAGCAAGCGCCCGGGGAGCAGTGCTTGGGGACGGTACCTTGCTCATGAGTACCTCAGTGGTAACTTTACCGGTCCTGGATTCAAACCTGCGACCTTCTGATCACGGGGCGAACGCCCTACCGTTACGCCACCAACTGCCCCCATGAGAGACATCAGTGATAGTTGGAGGCAAAAATGAGAGACAGTGAGAGAGAAGTGGAGACAGATTCTGATTTAGTGTCATATCTCGATGCTTTACCGCACGACCACCGCTCTTCTCAAAACCACCTAATTCCCTGAGCCTCTTCACATATCTGTGACCGTTATGACCCACACTCGTCTTTTTCATCCTTTCATTCTGTTATTATTGAGAAAACAGTGTTTTTACACAGAAGTCAACACGGTTCTTATGCCACCTCAGACCCCCTCACTGAACACTCATCTCAGTCTGTTTCCACCCACATTCCTCTTTTTCTTGCTTTTGTCATCCCTCGTTCTTTCCCCATTAACTTCAGTGTATTTTCATCAAAGTCTTTCTACTCAGACAGTTTTCATGTCACAGCTGCAAAACTTTATAATTCAGCTCCAAGATTAACTCCTAGACATTTTGTGGGTAACAAATCGTGACATTAACATGATCCAACAAACATGCTGAAGAAATGCCTCATATTACTGATTTTTATAAAGGAATATATTTAAATTGACTTTTTGTTTCATGTCATGTCGCCCTGCTCGTGTGTAGGTGACCCAGAGTGTTTAATGTGTTCTTGTGTGTGTGTGTGTTCCTCATACACACCCCTCTGTTCTCCAATACCCAGTGAGAGTTCCACACAGTACACTACAAAAAGTACAAACAGGGAACACGTCATATTCTGGCAAACTTAGTCACTGCTGTCTTTTGTGTGCAACTGCCTTCACACACAAGCATAAACATGCACACGAGTGTGTTCTTGCTCTCTATCACAACCACACACACACTCAGAGTCACAGGAGGCCTGCGCCTTGCTGAGAAAGCTGGAATCAGTGTGTCTCTGCGGTGAAGTTGGCTAGGGATGCCCTGTCATGCAGATGCCCTCACCCACGAGCATGGAACAATGACAGTTTACCACACACACACACTTGCAAACAAACCATATGAGTACACACATTCCTGCAGCGCCCCTCACAAACTGCCTTTCAGCACAGACTGGCAGCCCTGAGGGACGTGTTCCGTTGTTGTGCATGTGTGTGGGTCTATGCCTGGAAGATGTGATGTGTTTCTGAGAATGTGCATTTAGCCATGTGTTTCACATCCACATTTAAGTGTTTGGGCCTGGTGTGTGTGTGTGTGTGTGTTGGCCTTTTTTCACTGGTATACAGGAACCGTGCCGTACTAGAACCGTACCGTAAAGTCATGGAAGTTAAGTGTTTTAAGAGAGTGATTATTCGTTATTGTGAACACATAGTGCACCACAACCAAATGTGACATCTGCTTTTGACGCATCCATGAAGGAGCGGCGAGCAACTGACATTTCCAGCGCCCGGTGAGCAGTACTTGGGGATGGTACCTTGCTTATGAGTACCTCAGTGGCACCTTTACCGGCACGGGATTCGAAACGGTGACCTTCCGATTACGGCGCGGACTTTCTAACTGTTAGACTACCAACGTTTCTTGCAAATCACGAGTAAACCATAAAAAAAATCTAATCAAATCGAGATTTATTTTCTCTCAACAACTCGGTGGGAAATGATGTGATGATTGCGGTGCAGAAAGAAGCTCAGCTCCACCACAGTCACTTCAGTTGAGTTGAGTTTATTTCTACAGCGCTCTGTACAGCTCTATAATATTAGTTGTATGATGTGTTGAGGATTGAGGTGATCATCATGTATAATGATGGTAATGAACAGCTTTATGTAGCTTCATGTGGCTTTATTTTTCTCTGCTTGCGCTCTACATAACACACGGAGTCCAGTCAGCTTTGTCATAAAATGCTGCTTTTGTCCTTCTATACTGTAAGCATGTTTTAGAGTCTGTACTTTACACTTTAAGTCAATACTTCAACTTTTACTAGAGTCTTTTTAAGTACGTTTCTGTACTTCTGCTTGAGTGAAAAATGTGTGTACTTTTGAAACATTTGTCGAAATCCGCCCAGATAGACGCGAGTATGAAGGAAATACAGTCAGTATGGTCAGTTTGGTTGTTGATCTGCCACAAAAAATCAAATAGGAAAACTCAAAACATCAATCTGGAAATTCATCTATGAATTGAATCGTGAAACGATTTTTTATCAAATCGTGAGCCCAAGAATCAGAATCGAATCGTGAGATATTCTGAATCGTGCACCCCTTGCTATGAGGTGATAGCGCTAACCAGCGTGCCGCCCAAACTTGGAAATATCATTCTGTTAATAAGATTAACTAGAGGAATTTTCGCTTTTTTGCGTCAAGAGGTTTAGGGTTAGAGTTATCACATAATGATACAGTCACACAACGAATCCCATTCATGATGCAAACAGCATTGTTCATAATGCACTCAACAACATTTAGTCATTGAACACAAAGAGATTTCTCACAAATAACGGAAAAAGGAAAATGGACAGGACTCATGAAGAAGTGCACGTATCGGCAACGTGAATGAAAGCAACATGCGCCGCCATAGCCAGCACGTTTTAGCGGTGGAACAGTGTTTCTAGCGCAAAAACTGTAGGAGGAGTAGCGACGGCAGACATGAGTGGATAATGAAATGAAGATGCAAATAACGCTTTTTTACAGGTGGAAGAATGGTCGGTACTCGCGAACGAGTGCACATATCAACAAGGTGAAGGAGAGTTGAAACGCTATTTCTTGAAATCTGAAAAACAAATTTGCTGACCCGAGACGAAGCCCCTCCCCCTTTTCCCTCAGGACTCCGCCCAGCGGGACTGCTGGACCAATCGCGCAGCTGTAAATCCCGTCCAGACGCTAGACACAACCCAGACTTTAGATTTGTGGAGGAAGGAGTTGAAGCCAGCAGAGCTGAGAGATCACCGAGGGAGGGACGGAGGGAGTTCAGGTGTGGGGGGAAGACAGGATGGATGGATGGAGGAGGCTGCAGGTGTGCTGTGCACCTGTGCTTGCTCCTGACCTCCGTTAGTTAGAGTCAACTCTTGGATCC
Organism: Distichodus sexfasciatus; assembly: GCA_032718565.1. Lineage (NCBI taxonomy): Eukaryota > Metazoa > Chordata > Actinopteri > Characiformes > Distichodontidae > Distichodus > Distichodus sexfasciatus. The sequence continues at coordinate 421,761 of JAVGVS010000343.1, read as the reverse complement.
GTTACCGTGGAGATGTTTAATAGCTGATATCAGCGCTAACGAGGGATTGGTTTGATTAACTTCCCGATGTTTTATACAGATACATCAATTCTTTCTCTCTTCCTCCTTCCCCTTCCTTCTTTCTCTCTTTTTTCTCTCTCTTTCTTGACCCCCCTCTGTCTCATCCTCCCTTCTTCCTTTTCTCTTTCTTTCTTTCTTTCTCTCTCTCTCTCTCTCTCTCACACACACACACACATTTTTCAGTCTCTTTTTCTCCTTCTCTCACCCACCCACCCTCCATCCTACTTCCCTCTCCCCTTCATTGCTCATCCTCTTCCTCCTTATTCTCTTATTCTGTTTTTCTCCATCCCTCCTTCCCATTCTTTCTCTCTTGCCCTCCCGCCCATCACTCTCTATCTTATCTCTCTCTCTCCTTCTCTTTCTCAGTAAGTGTCTAGTCTCTTTTTAGTCTTTCTCTTTATTTCTTTCCTCCTCTCTCTCTCTCTCTCTCTCTCTCTCTCACCTTCCCCCTATTTCTCTTCCACCTTCCATTCTCATCTCTCTCTTTCTCTTTTTTCTTTTCTCATTCTATTCTTCTTTCTCTCATTAATTCATCCCTCTTTTTCTCTCTCTCTCCCTCCCTGTCTTTCTCCTTCTCTCTCTCTCTCTCTGTTCTTTTTTTCTCCATTTCTCTCTCTCTCTCTTCTCTGTAATGATTCAGCCCCCATATTCACCATTCTTCTTCCCTTTCTCTCCATCCTCATCCCTTGTTCCCTCTCTACCTCCATGGGAGTGCAAATCCCTCTCTTTGGAACGGCATGTAGACGAGTGTGGGGGCTTAGATCTCACATCCCTCTTGGATTCCCCCCATCCCGCTCTCCCTCTCTCTAATCCCGGCACCAGGGTCTCTCCCCTCTGTTCTCTCTCTTTCTGTGGGAGGTAAAGAGGAAGAGGGGGATATTAGGATTTACTCGTTTTTTTCCTCCTCTGTTCCCTTCTTCTTTCCCCCTGTTCATTTGAGGTTCTGCTCAATCTCAGTCTGTGTCTGTTGATATCTCTCTCTCTCTCTCTCTCTCTCTCTCTTAATCCATCCATCTCTCCCTCTAACTCCACTGTCTGTCTCATTCTCTTTGTCTCTTTTTGTCTTTCTCAATCAGTTTCTCACTCACTCACTCACTCTTGTCTCTCATTTGTGTCTCTCACTTGTTCACTCCATTCTTTCACTTCCCTCTCAAGTCAAAGTAAACTTCATTGTCATCTCTGCTACATACTGTACAGATATACAGAGAGACAAGACGACGTGGCTTCAGTTTTAACAGTGCAATAGGAAATAAGAACAACGAACAAATAAGGCACAGAATAAACAATATATAAATAGAATACAAAATATACATTTTAAACTAGGAATGGAATATTAAATATAAACTTCAAACTAGAAGTAGAAATAGAAGTAGAAGAGAGACAGTTTGGATGTGCACTATATCCACAATCTACTTCTTTTGTTCGGCATCGTTCTCTTTCTATCAATCTGTTTTCTCCTGTCCGTCCTACCATCTTTTTCTTTCCATCCATCCATCCAATCTATCTATCTATCTATCTATCTATCTATCTATCTATCTATCTAACTATCTATCTATCTATCTATCTATTTTCTTTCTTTCTAACCATCCATTTCTCTCTTTCTTCTGTCTTTCCTTCTTTCTGTCTTTCCACTTATTTCTTTCTTTCCATCATCCACTTATCCATATGTTTCTTTCTTTCCTATCTATCTCTCTCTCCTATCTATCTATCTATCTATCTATCTATCTATCTATCTATCTATCTATCTATCTATCTATCCTCTCCCTCTTGTAATACTCTTGCTTATTAGTTGCCTATCTTTTAACCTTGATTTTTTTGTCCTTGTAACACTTTGTTGTAACACTCTCTCTCTCTCTCTCTCTCTCTCTCTCTCTCAGCAGTGTACCTAATTCCAGTGCTTCATTTTAAGACGGTGTGTATGTATGTGTTTGTGTGTGTTCCTGTACTTGCTACTTAGTGAGAACCAAAATGAGTTTTTAACCAGCAGAGTGAGGACATTTTTGGGAAGTGAAGACTTTTTCAGTGGTCCTCACTTCTTTAAACTGCTTTTACAAAAAAAAAATTCTAGTTTATTTGCAAAACTAAAAGTGTAGAAAGATTAGCTTTTGGTTACTGAGGTTATGGTTAGGGTTATGTTTAGGGTTAGGTGTAGTATTATTTAGATACAGTAATATAGAAGTCAATGGAGGTCCTCACTACTATATAAGTACAAGGATGTGTGTGTGTGTGTGTGTGTGTGTGTGTGTGTGTGTGTGTGGGTGTGTGGTAGTTACAGTCGCTCACCACTTCGCAGATACCAAAGTGACAGAGTGAACTCACTTCATCCCCCGTTAGTCAGGGTGCTGCTGCTGCCGCTGCTGCTGGTGTGTTGGCCTACGCATGTGTGTGTGTGTGTGTGTGCGTGCGTGTGCTGTAAACCTCATCAGCATGCAGTAGGAGGTGTATGTTGTGTGTGTGAAGGGTTGGGGGGATTAGAGAGACTTTACTGTCACCGTCCCCGAGAGAACCAGCTGAGAGCACACACTGACACCAGCATACAGGAGCCAGATTACAGCTCACACACACACACACATGCACACGCACACACACACGTGGATAAACATACATACCAGAAGCTGCTTTGCCATGCAAACACACTAAGTTGGCTCAAGTATTCACAGACTCACACACTCCGTCTTACTTGTGTTTATATTCTGCATCTCCTCATGCCCTTTATAACAAGTTCTAGACATTTACATGCTGTATTTATTCACACACACACACACACACACACTTAGTGAGGTCCTTCCATAGACTCTCATAATGACTAGATGTAAATAATTTTACACCAAACTCTAACGCTAACCTTAACCTCAGTAACCAAATTCACATCTTTTAGCTTGTAATTTCTCAAATAAAACATGCACATTTTCTATAAAGTCATTTCTCTTTGGGGGACTGCTCCAATGTCCCCACAAAGCCATTAAAAACAAATTAAAGTGATTTGAGGAGACAAAAAGGTCCTCACAACACCTCAAATACACTTATGGGGACTGAGATTTTAAGCGATGAGGTTCAGCTAGAATAAAAATTGTTGGTTTTATGTCCCCATAATGACACACATCCCCACTTTATCGTTGTGTAATCAGGTCAGAGTCTCCACTATGGGTGTATACAAACACAAACACACACACTTGTAAGGATATGAGCATGACAGGGGCTTATTAAATTTTCAAGTCAGAGGTTGAGCTTGAGGAAATAGATGTTGGATTGATTAACTTTGTGGGGACTTGCTTTTACATCCCCACAGTGACACAGGTCCCCATCTTGTTGGTGTGCAGTCAGGTCCCCATATTGGAAGGTTTACAAACACACACACACACACCAGAATGGGGAATAATAAGGTATAGCATGTTGGCAGATAAACAATAGAGGCTGATGTACTTAAATAAGGACATTCTATACACACACACACACACACACACACACTCAAATTTATACACACACACACAATCCCAGACATACTTCTTACAGAAAAACAATGTGTACTGGGCCCAGATTGGGGCTAACGCTTCACAAACACAAACGGATAAACAGGCATGGAAATCTGAAATCCCACACTCTTTCTCTCCACACACACACACACACATACACACACACATGGTCCCATGCTGCTGAAACACACAGATTCTGTGTTATGTGCTCCCCCACCCTGAGTGTGGTCCCAGATGCCCCAGTGATTGGCCCAGCACTGCACAGCAGACTGTGGTATTAGGAGGGAGGGGAGAGAGGGAGAGAATGAAGGGAGAAAGGGGAAAAGAGAGTTGGGGGAGGATAGAGACGAGCTGAAAGTATGCACCCCTTACTGTGGGGAGCGGGGAGCCGGCCTGCCTAAGACCCCCGGGGACCCTGCTCAATCTCTCGCTCACGTATTTTCCTTCTCACTCTCTGTCTCTCTTTCTCTGTCTCTCGCTGTCTTTTCTCCATCCATCTCTCATTTCCCTCCCTCGCTCCGGTGTTTGGACAGCTGTGGGTAGGGATCAGGTTACGGGTGGCGTTGGCACTTCCTCTGTGCTGGCAAGCCCTGTGTGTGTGTGTGTGTGGCGTCTGGATGCCATTACCCCCCAATGCCTCTACAGGATGTCCAGCTGCAGTCTTATTGTTCTTATGTAGAATACGTGCATGCTTCTGCTACATGCTACACACTGCACACTGAACTTCATACTACACACTGCACACTACACTACACACTACATGCTGCACACTACAGTACCTACTACACACTGCACACTATACTGCATACTACATGATGCACACTATATTACATACTACACGCTGCACGCTACACTTCATATTACACACTGCATGCTACACTACATACTACATGCTGCACACTACACTACACACTGTATGCTGCACACTAGACTACATATTGCTGCATGCAACACTTCATACTACGTGTTGCCTGCTACTCTTCATACTACATGCTGCACACTATACTACATACTATATGCTGCACACTACACTTCATGCAACATGCTGCACGCTACACTACATACTACATGCTGCACGCTACACTACATACTATATGCTGCACACTACACTTCATGCAACATGCTGCACGCTACACTACATACTACATGCTTCACACTACACTTCATGCAACATGCTGCTCACTATACTACATACTATATGCTGCACGCTACACTTCATGCAACATGCTGCACACTACACTTCGTGCAACATGCTGCCCACTATACTACATACTATATGCTGCACGCTACACTTCATGCAACACGCTGCATGCTACACTTCATACTACATGCTGCACACTACAAATTGCACAATGCTCAATGCATGCTACGCTGCTTGTGACTGTTCTGCATATACTCTCTACTACACTACATTGGCATATTTACACATGACACATGAGTAGACCACCATCCATGGTAAGACTCCAGTAACTCGTCTTTACTGCCGTCCAGGAGTTGGCGTGACTGGCATCATCTCCTCCCTTCCTTTTATTGTTTTCTCTTTGTTATTTTTCTTTCTTTCTTTCTCTTCCTCCCCTCTCCCTCATCCTCTCTCTCTGGTTTATTAATTTGTTCCCTGCTGTAATGGGCTGCAGCTGGGGAGAGGGCGAGTGTTGCTGTAATGCTGATGGAACGTTCTCCCACCGTCTAATCACCCTGTTTGCGCTCCACTCTCCTAATAGGAGGAAGAGACCGTGGGGGGGATGTTTTACTGTCATTAAGAGGTGAACTATTTGTAATTCATCACATTAAGGTGTGTGTATTTTGTGGGGGAGAGAGAGAGACATGACATTTGTGAGTGCTCTTTGTCTCATTCTTTTCTCCGTTTGCATTGCTGGATGCTCATCAGGCCTCATTCACCAATCTTTGTTCTACATATTTTAGTTTTCCCTTTACGCCCGTAGTCCTGGGATAGGCTCCGGCCCTTGCGACCCCAGTTGGAAGTGAATCAGATGAATGAATGGAAGAATTTGAGGAAGTCCATTTTGTTTGTTCTCATCGAGATCCTTACATTCACTAGTGACTTCTTATTTGTGGGGACTTCTTGGGGTTAAGGGTCTTAATCAGGAACCCAATAACGGCAGTGCTGGAGGTAGGATTTGAACCCACAACCTCTTTGGGGTTAAGGGATTTGCTCAGGGACCTAGCTGTGGTAGTGTTTGAGGTACAGTTCTAACCTATGACTTTTAGGGGTTAAGGTTCTTGATCAGGAACCTGACCATGGCAGTGTTGGAGGTTAGAATTCAAACCCATGAGCTCTTAGAATTAAAGGTCTTTTGCTCAGAAACCCAATCATGGTATTGCTGGAGGTAGGATTCAGACCCATGACTTCTTGGGTTTTTTTTTAGGAACCAAATGATGGTAGTGCTTCAGGTAGAATTTGAACCCACAACCTCTTGGGTTCAAGGGTCTCAGGAATCCAATCATGGCAGTGTTGTAGGTAGGATTTGAACCCAGAACATCTTGGTCCAGAGGATCCTAACCACTAACCACCACCACACAGGAACAATTTCCTGAATCTTACGTAGACTTTTCTTAGAAACAAATTTAAGAAAAATAAATATTAGATATTGGTGATTGAAGTCCATTGTTCACATAACCGGAAAGAGTACACACACACACACACACACACACACACACACAGTACGCAAGCGTATCAGATGCTCATAACAGATAAATACGCCGCTGGAACAAAAAGTGCACAAAACTCAATACAATATCCAATACAACTTTCTAAACAGTTTCAACACACTCAATATGCATCTCACACACACAACACACAACACACTCGCACACACACACACACAAAGGGACTACAAATGCGTTTGCCACCACAGCCACGCGAGTGTGAGCCGGGCCCCCGGGAAGCTGCTGCATTACCGTTTGATGTTGGCAGCTGATTAATGAGATGTGAGGAGTGAGCGTTTGACGGGCGCTCTCTGGGCGCCTCTTTCTGGGCCCCTCTGTGCAAGAGTGTGTGTGTGTGTGTGAGTGTGTGTGTGTGGTGGTGGGGGGGGTAGACTCCCGCTGGTTACCCTTGAACAATGTGTGGACGTATGGAGTGTGTGTGTGCGCGCGCGCGCAGTGGGAGGACGCGAGGGGGCCGCTACAATGAAACCGTCGCTGCTGAGTTCTGAAGAGAGAAAGATGGAGAGAGGGAATGAGAGATGGGTAGTGTGTGTGAGAGATAATGTGTGAGGCACTGAGAAAGAGAGATAGATAGGTTGGGAAGATGGTAGAAGATGTTATAGATGGAGGGATGGCAAGAGAAAAAGAGGAGTGTAGAGGGTATGTAGAGTAGGAGTGAGGTGTAGAGAGAGAAAAGGGGACAAGTATAGAAAAGAGCAAAAGGTGTAGATAGAACAGTAGATCTAGATAGACGGAGGAAAAGAGAGAGAAGTATAGAGGGATAGAGAGAGTGATAATGAGATATACGAGCGAATACGAGAGGTGCAGGAAAAGGGAGATGGCAGTGTATAGAGGGATAGTTTGGGAAGATGGTTGAGGAACAGTACATAGAGAGAGAGAGAAGTGTAGACGGTATATAGAGGTGTGGAAAAAGAGAGGTCTATAGAGAGAGGAAAAAGGGCTAGATGGATAGATTGGGAAAATTATGGTAGATCTAGATAGAGAGAAAGAAAGAGAGAGGTATGCAGAGTGAGGGAGAGGTATCGAGGGAGAGACTGGGCAGATGGAAAAATGTTAGATCTAGCTAGAGGGAGGTAGAGAGATAGAGGAAGAGAAGTATGGAGGGAATATAGAGGAAGCTAGAGATGTAGAGAGAAAAAGAGAGGTGTAGAGAGAGAGAAAGGAGGTGTAGATGATATTCTGGAGAGGATGGATGAAGAACGGTAGATCTGGAAAGAGAGAGAGAGAGAAGGAGGTAGGTGTGTAGTGAGATAGTGGATATCTTGGGTAGATGATAGAACAACATTAGTTCTAGATAGACAGAGGGAGAGAGAGATGGAGGAATAGAGAGGTGTAGCGAGAAAGGGAAAAAAGGTCTAGAAGATGGACAGATTGGAAGGGTGATGGAAGAACGGTAGATCTAGAGACAGAACAGGAAGAAACAGATGAGTATATAGACAGAAAAGGGCTAGACAGAGAGACGGAGAGAGAGAGAGAGAGAGAGAGAGAGAGAGAGAGAGAGAGAGTATATAGCGATGAGATGGTGTGAGGAGAGGAGGAGTGGATGATGGGAGGAGCGTGGGAAAGGAGGGAGAGATGGAGGAGATAGAGGGAGGAGGAGGATGAGTGTAGTAGAGGTCACTGGGAGGTGAGAGGGATGAGAGTTGAATCCCAAAGGCTCTCCCTCCTTCCCTCCCTCTCCCTCCCTCCCTCTCTCTCTCTCCACCTCTCTCTCTCTCGCTCTTTTCACTCTTCTCTCTCTCTCATTCTTTCCCCTCCTCTCTCTCGCTCTCACTCTCTCTCCATCTCTCTCTCCCTCTCTCTCCTTCTTTCTCCTCCTCCTCTCTCTCTCTCTCTCTCTCCGTCTCTCTCTGGGAGCAGCTCTTTAATTAGCTCCTGATGAGGACCTTCAGGAAAAGAAGCAGGTGATTGGACTTCTTATCCAAATAATTACCTCAATTAAGTCATTAAGACCTCGGGCATCACCGAGCCCAGACCTGCCGCTCCGCTGCCACAGCAGGCATCCCTCCCTCATCCTCACGTGCTCGTGCGTGTGTGTGTGTGTGTGTGTACTATTTTGGGAGAAGCACCACAGCATCATATTTGTATCTGGACTGCACTGTGTCTTCTTGTCTTTCAACTTCAACTTTTAACTCTAAAGTGTGAGGGTTATAGTGCGATAGTGTGTGTTGAAGTGTGTGTTACAGCGGGTGATTAGTGTGTTTGAGTGTGGGTTAGAGTGTGTTAGACACATTCAAACACACACCAACATATACACTCTAACACAATAACACACTCTAATGTGGTTGTGTGTGTTTAGAATGTATCTGTGCATTATTTTGACTATGACACTGACTTTAAAGCCAGTTGTATAGACATAATGGGGTCGTAACGATGAGTCGACTTAATGAGCATTTGTTGACGTAAAGTTCAAGCGTTGCCGCGTCATATGTGTAACTGCAATGCGCCACACGACCTGCTGGGGGCAGTATTAAGTCTGCTTTGACTTCATTAAGCGTAACGTCTCTTTATGGGCCCCTTTCACAAAATTCAGGATGTACATCACACCGGGTAAACCAGCTTCCAGCGAACAACCATCTAGCGCTACTGGTCAGCTGTTCGCTGTCAACATGAGACTGCGTAAAAATGCACAGCTTCATTGTTGACTGTACCAAAAATTACATTTGAGGATGTACACAGGATCTGCCTATCTCACAGTTTCGACAGTCGACTTTGCCTTGGCTGGGTAAAGCGTCTTCCTGTCGCAACATTCTATGCAAGTAAACAGTGGCGCAGTCAAAAGATAAGAGCTTCTGTTGAAGTAGCCGACAACAACGTAACTTGTTTGTATGACTACTGTTTTCATATTGTTAAAGTAGCTTATTGGAAATGTTCATTTTGCCAGGTAGATATTTGGTTTGCAAGTAGTAATGAGAGAAGAATGTTGACAAAATTTTGGTTGCAGCAAGTTTATGTGTTTTTGTAAGTCAATACATTGGGGCAGTTGGTGGCGTAACAGGAGGGTGTTCACCCCGTGATCAGAAGGTCGCAGGTTCGAATCCAGGGCTGGTAAAGTTACCACTGAGGTACTCATGAGTAAAGTACCCCCAAGCACTGCTCCTTCACGGATGGGTTAAATGCAGAGCTCACTTTTGGTTGTGGTGCACTGTGTGCCGTGCTGTTCACTTTTACAGTGCGTCTGATGTTGATTGAATCTTTTAAAACTCGTTGAAAGCCCAGCACCCGTTAAAAACAAGTTGTCATAGGCATCAGTTCGCATGTTCTCTTACTTTGGCTAACTGAGTGAGGATCTGTCTGGAAAATTGTAAAACAACCCAAATTTTACATACAAATTTTAAGTGTAGTGAGAATAAGATGAAACCATCTAGAAATGTCATTGCTTAGTTGTGCATAACGAGCAGACGCTCTTATCCAGAGCGACTTACACTTCCTAATTTCAGGGACAGTTCCCCTGAGAGCAACTTAGGGTTAAGGGTCTTGCTCAGGGACCCAGTGTTGGTAACGCCAGAGGTCAAATTCGAACCCACAACCTCTTGGTCCAGTGGCGAGTGTCCTACCACTAGGCCACTAACACCCTTACGCCCTTGACAACACAATGTTCATATATTTAGAATATGCATCGCTTTTTAAATTTCCTGAAAATGAACCGTTTTGGACATAAAAAGTTTCCCCCCAACAGCAACGATATACTTTATATCACCTCATTACACTAATGCATCCCTCCCTCATCCTGTTATTTTGTGTATTTTTGTGCATCATTTTTGTATTTCTGTCTCGCTTTCTTGCCTTTTAACCTTTAACTAGAACACCTTAACTCTGTGTGAGTGTGTAACACATCCCTCATCACCCCACTATTTGTGTGTGTGCACGCATTTTGGGTAATGTTACCTGAAATAACACACACACAATTATAATATAGACACATTTATACGCAAGATATAAACCATATATATGTGTTTCTGTATCACGTGTAAGCTGGCGTGTTGCTCATTCTTGCATTTTAACTTCTTAACTATAACAAGACAGATGTTATCGTTTGAATTAAGTTAATGCTTCACACTTTTCCTCCCACACACACACACACACACACACTCACACACACACTCAGAGGTAGGTTAATTACCCTTAGCATCTGGACGCTGGTAGCGCAGCGCGAGCCCTCGGAGCCGGAACGGGTCTCGGTGGTTCTCTGAGTGCCCCGATGCATCGTGGGGGATTAAGTCTGGGCGGCCGTTCGGGGGTTTGGGGGGAGAGACAGTGCTTTGTGTTCGACAGATTTCCCACTCTACACGCACACACTCCATGTACACTGTAGTCCTGGGAGCTACCTGTGTGTGTGTGTGTGTGTGTGTGCAGTGTTGGTGAAGCTACTTTTAAAACAGCTACTTGTGATTAAACATATCTAAGCTCCACTACAAGCTGCTGTTTTAATATAGTGGTTACTACACTACAAGCTTCAGAGGTAAAGTAGCTACAGTTCTAGCAAGTACCTGACCGGTAGAGGTGCTGCTGAGGTACTCATGAAGTAGGTACCGCACTGCTGCCCCCAAAAAAAGAAAGCTGCCGACTGCTCCTTCGTGGATGCGGTAAATGCAGAAGTCACATTTAGTGGTGCTCTACTGGTTAGGACACATGCCCCTGAAGCAAGAGATCGTGGGTTCAAATCCTATCTCCAGCACTAACATCATTAGGTCCCTAAACAAGACGCTTTCCTCCAAGAGGTCATGGGTTCAAATCCCACCTCCAGTACTACCATCGCTGGGTTCCCGAGCAAGACCCTTAAACCCTTACCTCCTAGGTGCTCTCAGTAAGACTGGACCTGAGATTTGGAAATGGAAGTCTGATATTTCCCGAGCGAGACCCTTAACTCCAAGAGGTCATGGGTTCGAGTCCTACCCACAGCACTGCCATCTTTGGGTCCTTGAGCGAGACCCTTAACTCCTAGTTGCTCTCAGTAAGACTGGACCTGAAATTTGGGAAGTCGCTGTAGATAAGAGCATCTGCTAAATGTCACAAATGTAAAATGTTACTGCGGTTAGGGTTTGGGGTACGTGTAGCTGTTGAATTATTTACATCTAGTCGTTATAAGAGGCTACGGAAAAAGCTTACAAAGAGAGTAATAAAAGTGTGTATGGGTGTGTGTGTGTGTGTGCTCTTTTCTCCACGTTGTGTTTTTAACTCTCCATCCCTTTTGTTTGGCTGCTGAGGGTGTCCAGGTGTGCTTTAGCTTACTGAGCATGGAAGCCCACATCTGGATCAGGCCAGTGGCTCTCCACCCAGATGTGCTCCGACTCTAAAGCAGCCTCTCTTGGTGTATTTTTTAAATAATTATTATTTTTTTATCTGCCGCGGTGGGGAGGGTGGGCATCAGCTGCCCGTCAGGTGTTCGCATAGACGCAAACAGATGTTATTTTGATGAGTGTGAGAGCGAGGGAGGGGCGGCCGATGACAAAAAACGGAGGGAGGACAACAACAATGGCGATCGGTTTAAATAATGACTCGATAATCATAAAAACGCTAAATATCGCTGCCCAACATTGGTTTGTCCATTTTAATCAAGATGTTCAACATATAACTTTAAGATCCGGATCAGTAGTAAAACTAAAGCAACTCGTGCGGTAAATTGGTCTAAAACACAAACACACACTTAAGAGAAAACACGCACAATAAGTTTATAACTCGGACGCGACAACTGGAGGGCAAGGTGTGCTCACGTACACGTACACACACACACACACACACACACTCACCCTGCACTGACTCCCCCATCTGGCCTGTGTGTGTGTGTGTCTGTGTCTGTGTGCGCATCTAACCATGCATGCGTGTGTGTTTTGCTTGCATGTGCATCTATTGTACATGCATGCATGCCCAGATGTGTGTGTTTCTATTGTTCTCACAGTGAAACATATGTTAAAAGGAAATTTACATGAAGTTGTTATTCTACATTTTTACATAAGACACATATCGGTTCAAAATATCAGTGTTTTAGTTTTAGTGTTTGAGTGAGTAAACTTGCGGTCGACTACGGTGGCCGAGAAAGCCCAATGCAATTCAAAATTAAAAACGCGTACAAAACCACAAAGTGTTTCATTCAAGTTCACAGCACACGCTCAAACACACTAGAAATTCGTAGACGCGACACAAACTCAGAAATCACTTTCATCAATTTCGTCATTACATGTCACAAAACACATGCATCTTCTACAAAGCGCTGCAAATACAGAAAACACATGCATCTTCTAAAACGCTGCAAACAGCCACAAC
>JAVGVS010000343.1:315754-374623 GCA_032718565.1 Distichodus sexfasciatus | reverse complement strand
CAGATTTAGGAACATTAACAGATACAATTAGACTAGGATACTGCTGAACACATCACACCCACAATCTCCACATCACACACAACTCGTCTTCTTGTTGCTGCTTCTGCTGTCGTAGCTACATCTCTCTCCCTCCATCTCTCTCTCTTTATCTCTTTCCCTCCCGTTTTTTTTCTCACTCAGCCTCTCTCCTACATCACACACTCTGTACATCACACACTCCTGATCACTGTTCCTGTATAAAGGGTTTTGGACACTTGGGCAAATGGAGAGGGAACAGGAATGTTGGAGAGAGAGAGATAGAAAGATGGAGAAGTAGAGGGATGGATGTGTGGGCCACTGTGTGTGTGTGTGTGTGTGTGTGTGTGTGTGTGTGTGTGTGTGTGTGTGTGTGTGTGTAGCTCTCAGGACACACTCCCGTCTCTCTCCCGCTCCGTTTATAACCCAAAATGAAAAATCACCTTTGCCGCCCGGCGCACTCGCGCGGTGTATTTTTAGCCGTTTGACAGTCTTCCAGCGGCCACGACCAACAGATGGGCGTCTTACAGCCTCACACACTCCCAACTCTCACCTCACACACACACACACACACACACACACACCACACGCACACACACACACACACACCACACGCACGCACACACACACACCACACGCACACACACACCCGGGACACAGACACAAATAAACCACCCCCTGCCCTGCCCCCGGATTCCCTCTACATCTCTGTCTTTCTCTCATTTCCTATCTTTCTCTCCCTCTCCTCCTCTCTCTCTCCTTTCATGTTCCTCTTTTCTCCCTCCATCCCCCTCTCTTTCTTTCCATCAGTTTCTCTCTCTCTTTCTCCCTCTCTCTAAAAAATACTAATACATCTCTCATCTTTCTCTCGCTCTGTTTCTCTTTTTCTCCTTTTTATCTTTGTCTGTCCCTCTCTCTCCCTCTTTTTCTTCTGTCTCTTCTACTTACTCTTTCTCCCTATCACATCCTCTCTCTCTCTTTCACTCCATTTCTTTCTCTCTCCCCGCATCTGTTTCTCATCATCTTTCGTCCTCACACACTCGCCCCCTGTTCTATTCGCCTCTCTCTTTCTTTCTGTTTCTGTTTTGTTCTGTCTCCCTCCCTCTCTCTCTCCATCTTCTTGTCTGTCTCTCTTTCTCCCTCTTTTTCTCCATCTCTCCCTCTATTTCTCTCCTCTCTTTCTTTCTCTCCCTCTCTTTCTCTCCCTCCCTCTTTCTGTATCTCCATCTTCACTACATTTCTTGCTCCCCCCTCTTTTCCTCTCTCTCTCTCTCTCTCTCTCTCTCTCTCTCTCTCTCACACTGACACCGTGTCCCTGTTCTCACTCCAGGTGACTGTGTCCTGTTTCAGGCACTACAGTGCACTACAGCTGCCCCCTGCGCACTTCCCCCAAGGGCGCTTCCTCTCGCCCTGCGCCCGGCCTGCATGACTCACACAGCACACACACGTCACACGCAGCACGACACAACCTTCTTTCATAATCCTCTTCCTCATTTAGAGACAAATTACATCTTATCGATTCTATTATTATTATTATGTGTGTGTGTGTGTTATTAAACACCTGTCCACATTTTGACAGTACACACACACATTTATGCCTGTACAAACATCCACACACACTTTCATGAAAACACGCCTTTTCATACGAACTCACACACACTCTTCCTCACATAACATCCAACACCTGCACGTATAGACGGCAGCGGCAGCAGCAGCGGCGCTTCTGTCCCACACTCGTCTGCTGAGAACAGATTTTCAGGCAATTAATCATCCAATTATTCTGAACAAATGAAGGAGCTTTAGGGATATAACTTAAGAACTGTATTTCCTGCAGGATAATAAGCTGCTCACAGTGTCAACACACACTCCACCACAGACGTGAATACACACACGGACACTCACACACACATGCGTATCCATGCGCAAACTACATATATACACAGGGAATTCATCCATCTCTCTCATAAAGTGCAACGATGTCTTGTTTTATTAGCGTGAAAATATTAAAACGTGACGATATTTCTGGTCGAGGTGAAAAGCCGTCTGGTGAAATAGTACAACTTAATTTTTGGGCCAGAATTCCGAGCGTGCAGTGGAACTTTCAGCAGCAAAAAGTGGCGTCTGCGCGCACTCAACTCCACCTTCACGCTCGCGCCACTTGCTACTGTGTTATAAATGTGGCAAAGCAGCAGCCAGTCACAGGCTTGGAGGAAGCTGATTGGCTGATTTGGTCTCCAATCAGGTGTCTAATATGGCTCCAGGTTGATATAATGACCAGCAACACACGCTTTACTACGTCTCATCCTTTTTCTCTCCCTCCCCCCCTCTCTCTCTCTTCCTGTCATCCTTCTCTCTTTTTCCATCTTTCTCTGTATCACCAACTCTCTCTACCTCTGCCAGCTCCTCCTTTTTCTTTCCATCTCCCTCTTTCACTCGTATTCTTTTTCCCTCTCTCTGTGTTTCTCTCTCTCCTTCTCTTTGTCTCTCCTCTCCCACCCTTCCCTCTTTTTTCTCTCCCTCTGTCTCCTTTTTTCTCTTATTACATCTCTCTCTCCCCCTTTCTCTTTATCACTACCTCTACTATATCTCTTCCTTTTTCTCTCACTCTTACTTTCTCTCCCTGTTTCTCTCTCCTTCTCTTTCACCTTCTCCCTCACGCTTTCTTTTTCGTACTCTCTCTCTTTCTCTCTCTCTCCCTCCTCCCCTCTTTCTCTCTCTCGCTACCATTAGTATTTTTGATGCTCAGATCGTTGCTGTAGGTGTGTGTGTGTGTGTGTGTGACCTAAGGTTAACTTCCTGATGCTGTTAACACACTCCGGTGACCGTACCTGTCCTAATGACACACACACACACACGTCCACCACCACCTCGAACCATACGTACGCCGCAGCCGACACACTGCAAAACACACACCTCTCTGTTCCTCGCTCACTCCGTTTCAACAGAGCCAGCCAACACATTACAGTCTCACCGACACCACACCGTCCCCAGGGGGGCCCCCACAGAGCCCGGAGCCAGGGGCCCTGCGGCACACACACACACACACACACTCAAACGCACACACACACACAGACGGGCCTGATTGAAAGTGACATGACAGCAGCTCGGGTCTGGCTGCGTGTACATGCTCTGTATGTGAAAAGAGGCAGTGTTGGGAAACACAGATTTGATTTTCCTTTATCTCTCCGCCGCCCCTCCTTCTCTCTCTCTCTCTCTCTCTCTCTCCGGCTCCCTCGCTCCTTCTCCACCTCCCCCTCGGCGCGTGCGGCAGTCTGGCGCTCTCTGCATTAGTAATGCGACTGGGCCATATTTCCCAGGAGTGTGCAGCTCTGCAGGATTTAGCCTCTCTTTTATAACCAGTTTAGAAAAACAATGACAGCGTAGATATTGACTGAGCTCCGAGGGGCTGTTCTGCCCACCGCGCTACCTCCCTCCCTCCCTCCCTCCCTCTCGCACCCCCCGTCACCCTGCGGTCGAATGGGGGGCTGTTCCGCATAGAGCCCTGATCAACCCCCCCATTGCTCAAACCCTTCTCCAACCCTCGTCAAAGTGGTCGCTATATGAGGGCTCGTGAGGTTTTGGCTCGGTCGTGGTCTGGGTGAAGTATGGGACTTTACCTCGCTCTCTTTCTACGTCTCACTCCATCTTTCCCTTTCTCTCTCTCTCCACCTCTCATTCCATCTCTCACTCCATCTCTCTCTCTCCCTTTCTCTCTCTCTCTCTCTACCTCTCACTCCATCTCTCTTTCTCTCTCTCTCTCTCTCTCTCTCCACCTCTTTCTCACTCCATCTCTAGCGCCCCCTTTCTTTCTTATTCTCCCTCCCTCTCTTTTTTCTGTCTGTCTCCTCCCTCCATCTTCCCCTTTTCTCTTTTTCACTTTCTGTCCTTTTCTTCCATCTCTCCTTTTTTTCCTTTTCACTCCCCTCCCTCTCTCGCTCTACCTCTCTTCTCTTTCTCCTTCTCGCTTTTTCTCCCCTGCCCTTCTTTTTTTCTCTCTCTCCAACTTCTTCTGTCCCTCTCTTTTTCTCTTTTTCACTCCCCTCTTTCTCATTCCTCTTCATCCTTCCTGTCCCCTCACTTTCCCTTCTTTTTTACTCTTCCCCTCTCTCCCCATCTCCCTCCATTTGCCCGTTTCTTTTACTTACCCTCTATGTCACTGATCCCTTTCTCTCTCTCCCTTTCTTACTTCGTGCATCTCGCCCCCTCTAACTTTCTCAGTCCTACTCTGTCCCTCCCACGTTCCCTTTCTCTCTTTCCCAATCTGTCTCACTCTACCCTTTTCTCTCTCTGTCTCTCGCATTCTCCCCATTTCTCTCTCACCCCATCTCCCTCCATTCTTATGTTTCGTTTACTTCCACTTCATGTCACTGCTTTCTTACTCTCTCTCTCCCTTTCTTACTCCTTATCTCTCCCTTTCTCCTCCTCTCCTACTCCCTTTTTACTCTTTCTCACAGTCTCTTTCTCTCTCTCTACATATTTCTCTCTCTCTCTGTCTCCTTCTTTCTTGCTCTGGTGTAGTGCTGAGAGTGCTTGAAAGAGTCTATTCCTCTTTCGCTCTCTCTCTCTCTCTCTCTCTCTCCGAGAATATATCAATTACAGCTGCATAGCACTGATGTCATACTGCGAGTCATTATCAGATTCCGAGACACACACCACTCCGCCGATCGATCGCCTGCCGCTTGATCAATGCCTCAGCCCCCCGACCGACTGACTGGCCGCTCCAATCCAGAGCGCAAAACTGAAAATCTCTGTGTTCCAACACACTGATTAACTCATTTAAACCCCCGTTACTGGAGCCACCGACTCCGCCTCTGCCTGGGCCTGCGTCCTTGTCCAATGTGGCATCACGACGTTGGAGTGGACGCCAGTCCCAGGACCCGGGCCCTTGGGTTGGACGGAGACAGTTCGGGGAGGAGTTATTTAGTGTATTTAGGGTATGAAGAACTGAAACGATCAGAAGAATGCCAGTGCTGTCTGTCTAGGTGTCATCTTCTTTCTCTATCTCTCGTTTTGTCTTTGTCTCTCTCTCTTCCCCTCTTCCTCTCTTTTGCTCTCTCTCCCCCCTTTTTCTCTCCCTTGACTCTTTCCATCTATCTTTCTCTTTGCCATCTCCACTCTCTCCTCCTCCCCTCCCTCTCTTTCCCTATGTCCCCCTCTTTCTGTCTCCCTCTCTCTTTCTCTTCCTCTCTCTCCATCTCTCTCTCTCTTCCTCTGCTTGTCTTTCTCTCCTGCCATCTCTCTCTCTTTCTGTGTATGTATGTGAGTGTATATGTATATATATATATATATGTGTGTGTGTGTGTGTGTGTACTCTCTCTCTCTTTCTCTCGACTGGTCTGGTCGTACTGTGCTGTTTTCATCAGGCCACTGCAGTGGTGGTGTAACCCCGGCCTCCAGGGAGCTCCACCGCCTCACTCTCCTCCTCCTGCAAATCAATAGCACTGCACCGACGGGGAGAAACATGCACGCAAAAACACACGACACAAGCCAACACAAAACTGCAGCCATGCACAAAGACACACACACAAACACATGCATGCACAACAATGGATTGGTGTAAAAACTTGCGGTATCACATGCATGCACACATTTACAGGGAGAAACATGCATGTAAACACACAGAAACAACTTCTGCAACAATGCACAAAGACACACAACACAGACACTCAGAAAACTGTGGAGCCATGCAGAACAGTGCATATCCAAACGCATGCATGCACGACAATGGATTGAGGCAAAACTTGAAGTATCACACGAATACACGCATGCATGGGAGACATATGCATGCAAATAGACACAAAACTGCGGCCATGCACAACAATGCATATCCAAACACATGCAGTCATAACAATGGAGTGGTGTTAAAACTGATAACTCATAGTATCATGTGCACACACACAACACACAAACCTGCAGCCATGCACAAAGACACACACCAACACATGCATGTACAGGAATGGACTGTTGCTGCAACTGATAATTACTCACGGTATCACATGCACACACACTTCCGTACCATCAGTAAAACGACACACAGCGACTCTTCCTCTCACGCACTTAGAAACAGATGCAGTGTTTTTCTTACATCCAGCCTTGAAAATTAATTACCTCCAGCTGTATGTACCTACATCCCAGAGACCAGTACAATCCTAAATTACACACACTCACACACATTTACACACCTTGCTGTCATTGTGAGGTTCTTTCATAACTACACCTAACCTGAAATTGAACCTCAGTAACCAAAATCAGTTCTTTTTACCCCTTTTAGTTTCTCAAATAAAACCTGAAACGAATAATAAACGTTTCTTCCTTCTGAGTACCAGTTCTCACAATCCTCAAAAGCGTCCTCACAAAGCTGCACAGATCTGATTTTTTTACACATTTTAAAATCGCAAAAACCCATGTTACATCTGTATGTACGTTTACACATAAAATTACATTCCAGATCATTTTTGCGTTTTGTCCACGAGGCTCCATCCTTGTGTTTTCGCCCCCCACCCCCCTCACTTTCACCTGCGCCCCCCTGGCTTGTCGTCAATGTCGACATCGTTGTGGTTGTCGCCAAGAGCGTAAGTTAGAGTCAACAATGACCTCTGCTGGTGGGGGGCTGCAGCACAGGCAGAGAGACGCGCCACTAAAAAGTGGTTTGCTCTCATAATGGGGTCAGTGGCTCCCAGAGAGATGTGCCTCCTCACTGGAGAGCCCTCCTCCTCCTCCTCCTGCGCTCGGGAGGGGCCGGAGAAGCGAGTGAACGAGCGAAGGAGAGAGGGACGGAGGGGGACAGGAGAAAGAAAAGAAAGGAAGAGAAGCAGTTTTTTTTTTGGGTGGGGGGTGAAAGGACGACTGAGTGGCCCAAAAAGCCTCGGTGAGTCGCGTCTCGTTTGGTCTGGTCTGGGGGTTTTTATTAAGACGGACCGGCTTGGCCCTCTGCTGAAAGCTCGGCGGCCCCCTTTTTGTGCCAAAAAATAAAAAAAAACAGAAAAAATATGCACAACCAGATAAGAGCCAAAGAATGAGAATAAGTATTTATCAACAGAAAAGCATGTTTAATCCTGCATGCTTTAGGCTTGTTTTCACTCCCCTCTCTCTCTCTCTCTCTCTCTCTCTCTCTCTTGCTCTCTTCATATTGGGCCACAAAAACACAGGCCTATCTCTCTTGGAGAGATTAATCTTGGAAAGCAGCTTTGAGGGGGGAAGAGGGGGATGATTGCTCTCTCTTCTCTGGGAATTGGGTTTACGGTCCGGGGAGAAGGCGCAGGGGAAAGCCAGCCGGGAGAGAGAAAAATCTGGCCGACACAATGCCCAGTGAGCGCCTGCATATCTGCTCTTATTAGAGCTTAACCCTCCTCCTCCTCCTCGTCCTCCTCGCTCGCTCGCTCGCTCAAAGCAGCTGCCGCTCTACAAAGAGACGTCCGGTCAGGCCAGAGCTCCCGACGAGAGACAGAGAGAGAGAGAGAGAGAGAGAGAGTGAGGTGCAATACACTTACCTCTATATACTCCTTATACTCTATTCGACATTTTTAAAAGTGGATTTTTAATGATTGTTATTGTGAACGCAGCACAGCACACAGCGCAAAACAACCAAACGTGAACTCTGCATTTGACCCATCCGTGTCACCAGGTGCAGTGCCTGAGGACGGTACCTGCTTATTGCGTTATAGCACACTCTTGGCAGCTGCCAGATGAAGTCGCAGGACTCTGAAAGACCAAACGGACAGAACTTACACATTTGCCAGACCCTCCAGGATTTCACAATGTTGCGTTCACAACTATTAACCCAAATTTTCCATAAATTCATTACTACCATGCAATTTTGACCATTTACTGCAACTTTTCCACATTTTTGACCAATCATTGTCTTTTTCCCGCAAAACGTTGAGCCATACGTCAGTGAACTCACTTACTTGTTACGTTTAGAAGATGCAGGTGATAAAAACGCCTCACATTTACCTTCAAAAACAACTAAATGATTAATGGTTAATAAAGATAAGAGTGGTTTTGTTCCTTCATTTTAATTCATTGTTAAAGAATCATTATAAAGGGGGACAAAATCGAAAATGTTTTCGCAACTTTGACTTGTTCCTGAAACTTTATTGCAACAAAATGCCTAAAACACTGCAACTTTCATCTTTTTTTTTTTTTGTGGAAAAGCTGCCGTAAAAACCAGGCGTTTTAAGCCACAACAATCTCTAAAAAGGCCTGTGACATCCTGCAGGGATTGATTTGCGTGTTACTTACGCAAGCTAAAAATCACAACACTCTCTACCTCCAAAACAGCTGCTTGTGATTTGACATTACACTGTTAAAAATGCAGATTCTCAAATAGTGAATTTTGCACTTTTGCATGTCCTGGCAACATAGTTACATCCCTATTTATTTTATTAGCTTAAAATCTTTTAATCTTAACTGTCTTAGTATCAACCACCAAAGCAACATTTTTGGCAATCAGCTTTATTCTGATTCTGATTTACCACCTTGTGTCTTTTTCCCCCCCATTTTCCTTTTCACTGGAGGTGTTTTGTGGATAATTATAAATTTATGTGCCATGCTTAAGGGTCCATATAATGTGGGTCTTGTAAGGTACTGAGATGATGGTTTAAAATATTCATAAACACATTTTAAAAGGAGGATGCGACTCACAGACAGAATAAACAAACCATTGTTGCGAGTTTGGACTCGCCGCTAAGCAAATATTATTAGGTAAATACGACACGACCATCATATTTTTCCATTTTTCCGATAAATAGGAATGGTTCCATGTAAATGGGGTGCACCTGTCAGTCTCAGAGAGGGGCGAGAGGATGCAATAAAGGATTTGTTTAAAAGGAAAAAGAAAGGAATATGGCTAGAGAGTCCTGTGGAGTCCTGCCTGGACCCTGCTGCATTCATCAAGTTCTCATCCAGATGAGCTGGACTCTACTTTAATGACCGAACTCTCAGCCGGTTTCTATAGAAATATCACCAGCTTGAACCGCCAGGAACTTGAACTAAATGCCAATTTACACACATACTCACTGTACATACACACATGAGCTCAGTCCTGTTTACGGAGTCCGATTCCGAGGCTCGGTTCCAATCAGTGTTACTTCATGTTCACTACAGAGTGAGTTTTAACTTGGCATTTTCTCCTCAGGCTTGATCGTTGTGGGTTTGAGGCCGGTTACATGTAAAGCTGCTTTGTGACAATGTATGTTGTAAAAATTGCTACACAAATCAAATTGAATTGAATACAGACCAAGTACTGCCCTGTTGGAGACGGAGTGTTGCGTCACTATTCAGTTTGTTTCAATTTATCATCATTTGTATTGCACTTGGCGTCAATGCCTATTGTAGAAAGCACTGTACAAATAAAATTGAATTGAATTGAATAGTGAACAGATCTTTCCTTTACGAGAGCAAGTGCTGACCCTCTAATTCAGTTCAGTTCGAGTTTGTCTGCATAGTGTTTTGTGACAATGTCTGTTGTTATAAAGCTCTATGTAACAGTAAAATTGAGTAGAGAACAGGTACTGGGCTATCTGATAGCGACTGCCGTCACTCAGTTCAAGTCAGGTCAATGAATATCAATTCGATTTAAATCATATAGCACTTTGAACCAACGTCTGTTTAAAAAGCACAACTAAAATTCAATAGAGAACAGGTGCTGCCTTATCAGAGAGCAAGCGCTAACACACATCAATTCTGTTCAATTCAATTTGATCTTTATATCGCTTTATGACAGTCTTTATACAATACATACAATTATATTTCAGAGACAGTACTGACACTGTCCTATTCCTATTTGTACAGCACTTTGCAAAAATATCTGCACTAATAAAATTTGAATAGAGGTCGGGTACTGCCTAATGGAGAACGAATGTCAATCCTTTTCAATTCAGTTCAGTTCAGCTCAAGTTTATCTGTATAGTGTTGGTGACAATGTTTGTTGTTAAAAAGTTCTATGTAAAAATAAATAGAGTTGATTCCTCTTTATTTCAGTTCAATTTAATTCAGTTTTATGCATGTAGTGCTTCATGATAATGTATGTTGTAAAAAGTTATATACTGTATAAACATAGCAAAATTGATTATAATATTGATACTGCCCTATCAGAGAGTGGGTGTTCAATTCAGTTCAGTTCAATCCAGTTTCATCTGTGAAGCGCTTTGTGACAGTCGTTTGTAAAAATTCTCTATATATAAATAAAATTGAATTTATCTGAGTTCATTTGAGTTCAGTTGAAGATGTATTGAATTTAATTCAATGGAACATTACTGTCCTATTGGAAAGGGAGTGGCGACCCTCTTCAATTCTGTTTAATTCATTTTGATCTGTATACTTTGCGGCAAAATCAGTTTAAAAAGTGGAAATTAAATTGAATAGAACAGGCACTACCAGAAAAGGAGTGTTGACCCTGTTCAAATTAATTCAGTTCAATTCATCTTTATCTCTATAGCACTTTGTGACAATATCTGTTGTAAAAAGCTCTATATATAAAGAAAAATTGAACGGAGAGCAGGTACTGCCCTACTGGAGAGCGAGTGCAGGTCCTAAGATGGACAGACAAGGCTGTTGTGGGGGGGCCGGAGCGAGAGATGGAGGGAGGGATGGAGGGATGGAGTGATGTAGGGAGGGAGGGGTGGAGGTGTGGGCACGTAGCTTATTATTTCTCTCCTCATGTGTTCTCCTCTCTCTTGCCATGCAGAACCACACACTGAGCCAGCACGCGCAGTGAGACTGGGGCCCCTGCACGACGCCCGGCTCAGCCCGGAACCCCGACCCGGGGCCCGGTGGGGGACCACCATTTCAACATCACAGCCAATCAAAGTGTCATTTGCTACTCACATGTAAAACTCTAACGATTCCGCCACCGGGCGCAGCTATTACGAACGGTGGGGAATGAATATTAATGGGATATGCTATTAAAAAAGAAAAAAGGAGAAAAAGGAAATAAAAAAGGAGAAGGAGATGAAGGAGAGGAAAAAGGTATTCTACGTGCAGTATTTTTATTGTTCCTCACTTTCCTGCTTTTTTCCCCCTCCCCCCCCTTTTTTTTGGAACAAAAGAGAAAGAAAATGGAAGAAAAGAAAAAGAAACGTCTGATTTTAGTCTCTAGAAAATGCCTCACTTGCCCTGTCCTCTGTTGCTTCCTGTATAAAACTTCATAGGTGACATTTCTTTTTCCTTTAATGCATTTCTTGTTATTTTTTTCTTTTTCCCCCCTCTTGCTTTTTGTACCTTTTTATTTCTTGCGGTAAATAGGTACTTGTGCCGTGTTGTGAATGCTTGCCAGTCGTAATATCTTTTCTTTTCCCTTTCTATTATTATTGTTATATATATTTTTTCCTTTTTTCTAATTACAGTTGAAAAAAAGACAAAAAAACATATAAATTGACAGAAGCATAATGGTTTTGATGGGAATTTTGCAGTTCATGGGCCTTATAGTTGTTGTAAAAATGAATATCATCGATTTCAGTTCAACTGGATGATGTCTGCTTTTTAAATGTGAATTAACCAGATTGCAATAAAAACTAGTACAGTTGAAAAATAAACAAATAAATGAATCATGAATAAAGGGAATACGCTGCCCCACTGTGTCTTTTTCCAAACCACAAACATGAGCTTTGTTCTGGTTTCTCCTCTGTGCTGAGAGCTCACATAAAAATGCGAAGGCTGATAAATAAGTGAATTATTTACATTAAATGTAGTTTACATAAAAATGTCATTAGAAACATTATCTTCACAGTAATTAAACAATGAATATTTATAGTCATATGTATATGTAAATATTTTAACCAGATTTTTTAGATTATTAACAGTCAACAGAATGACTATTTTTTGTGTATAGTTTGGGCACCGCACACACGTAGCCAGACATTTATACAAACAGATATTTTAAGAGCCCGTTTTCAAAAATAAACCTGTACTCACAAATCCGGATAAATACACATCAAGTGCTTTTAGGGTGTTGGTGGCCTAGTGGTAGGACACTTGTCTTTGGACCAAGAGGTTGTGGGTTTGAATCTGGTCTCTGGCATTACCAACACTGGGTCCCTGAGCAAGACCCTTAACCCTCAGTTGCTCTCAGGGGAACTGTCCCTGAAATAAGGAAATGTAAGTCACTCTAGATAAGAGCGTCTGCTAAATGCTGTAAATGTAAGAGCTGCATTTCCTGTCGCACACGTATGACGTATTGAACCTAAAACTCGGCGTTCCCTGTCCACACATAGTGACTGAAGCCTGAGTTTTCAGAAATCTACACTTTTACATATTTTTATTTGCCTGTTACAATTAGCTTAATCTTGTTTGTTTGTTTGTTTGTTTTTGCTTTTTATCCCGCCACCACCCTCCCTCTTCGGAGGACAACTTTATCTTTAATTACAAATTTCATTGAGCAACGTTTTAAATATACATGCCCTGACACATCTTTTGGAAAGGAAGGGGACTGATTGAGGGAAAAAAACCAGAAACCCAAACAAACAAAACAAAACAAAGAAAAGAGAGGGGAAAAGAAAGAGAGAGGAAAAATGATTATTATCATTATTATTAATAATAATAATAATAATAATAATAATAATAATAATAATAATAATAATAATAAGAAAAAAAGAAGGAGAACAAAAAGGGAAAGTTATCAAAACCCCAGCATCAACAGGAACAACAAAAAAAAAACAACAAGAAAAAAAATAATAATAGAAAATAATAATAAATATATATATATATATCAATAGAAATATATATACATACGCTAAACCCACACAATTACATCTGTGTATATCCCGTGTGTATTATACGTATGAACTGGTAAGGGTTAACGTCGTGGAGACTGCCCCCCATCCCCGACAGCGATACTTGTCAGGCCCCCAACAACCCCCAGCGCAGGGCCTGGCACTTTACCCCAAGTCCTGCGCCCCAGCCCCCCACCAGGCAGTTCAGGCCCAGAGCTCGGCCCCCGGCGGCCAGGGCCACAACCCTTGACAGGCGCCCGCCCACACCCGGCAGGGCCAAGGCCCAGCGGGACGGACCCCGGGGCCCACCGCAGCAACCCAGCCAGCAACCCCAGGACACTGCCGGAAGATCAGAGGAGGTCAAACCACGAAGGCCACCCCCCCACCCAGGAGCGGACCCCAGGTGACCAGAGAGCGGCAGCCCCCCCCACCTGGCCAAGACCAGACACCCCCACCACCAAGAAGGGCCCGGAGAGCCCCAAAAGGACCTCGAACCACCAGCCACGGCCGGGCCCATGCGTAGCAGGAGCTAGACACCCCCCGAGTCCGCCGCCCAAAAGAGGAGGCTGCCCACCCCGGCCAGCGCCCCCCGCAACATCCCCAAGATGACACCCCCTGGAGGGCCCCCCATCCCTCTAACACAGGGCCAGGGACAGAGAGAAAGCGGGGGAAGACACACCGCTCCCGTCCCATATGAGATGTGTGTATGTACGTGTGAAAGTGTTGTGTGTGTATGTCTATCAAGCATTAAAATTACAATTAGCTTAATCTTAATACAAACAGCTATTTTAATGTTGTATTAATTAATTACAATTAATGAGCCATGCATACATAAGACGTATAATAATGGTGTGTTCCATTTGTCGATGGTGCTCGATTTCTGAGTCATTTTCTGAAGGCTGAAGCCAGAAGTGACAACATGCGTGCTCCTGTTTTTCGGACAGCAAACCAAATATCTGGGAGCAGCACAGAATCCAAGATGGCTACTCAGTGTAAAGACACTTTGATTTTTACATTTTTTAGCACTTTAATGTTGTTTGTGTCTAACTTGGTCAGTTGTGTACATAGTCGTTTTGCTATGGTCATGTTATACATGAAATGCCGCTTTATGTGTTGTTTATCAAGTGATAAAAACAAATGGCCAGTCAAGTTATTTTCAGTGGATGTGGCACTAAAATATATTCGATATCTCGTCAACCGAATCTCAGATCCAGTGGCAAATGGAACACGGCATCATTCCGTCTTGTTTCTTGTAATTATTCCAGTACTTTTCATTTTTATGAATAGTGCAGTCGAAAAAAAATTTCCCATCGAAAGAGTTTAACAGTGCTTCAGTGGAAATATCTATTTTAGCCCAAAGTCATTATTTCGTTATTACAGAGAATTTCTGCTTTAATTGCATCCATGTGTTGGAGTCTATGAACTTATTTCGGGCAGAAGGTCGGTACCGTTCCCAGAACTCGGAACACACTGGTGCACCACAGCACCCCGGGGTCGAATCAACTATTTACCATCATAAGGTCACTGAGCAGAAACCTTTATGACCAAGAAGTTTTGGATTCAATTCCCATCTCCAGAACTACCATCATTAGGTAGCAAGACCTAGCAAGACCCTCAGCCCCAAGACGTTGTGGGTCAGAAACCCACCTCCAGCTTTACCATCATTAGGTCCCTGTGCAAAACCCAGTCCAAAAAACTGTCCCTGACATTTGGAAGATGAAAGTCGCTCTGGATAAAAGCATCTGCTAAATTCAGTTATTGTAAATTAAATAAAAATTGAATTCTATATATAGACATATAAATACACTCAACATAATGACAATACAAAGACGGGTACAAAAGTGACATTGTGACTTTTTTCTGCACATTTTGCTAATGCTATTTTAATGTGTCAGAACAAGTTGAAAATGCAAAAAAATTAGGAAATAGTGGTTCAGGTTTGTAGTATTTGACCATTCTTTGTTGGTAAGTAGTATTCTAAACATTTGTGGAAATTAGCTTTTGCAGTGTTACAGTTTGAATGCAGATGTTTTCTTGACATTTCTTGACATTTAGATACTGGTTTAATTCTAGGCCAGATAAGCAAAAAGAGATTCATGTCCAGATCACAGTGATTATCAGGGGGTTCATACACTGTACGTCTGCAAATATCATTAACATAACATGCTCTGCGTACTATTAAACCAAACTGTTAGATTTTCATAATTTGATTTAAAATATCATTTATGTTATGTGACTTAAATACTTATTTTTTCTTATTCAACCCATGTTGTAATGGATTTTAATGATAGTCCTGCAGTTAGCTGAACAATTTCTCTAAAGCCATTAACAGCCACTTATAGAAGATTTTCCCACTTTCATACTTGCATCCATTTTTATCACTCTAAGTTGGTCATTAGCTCGTCCTGCAAGTTGCCATGGTTGCCTTGTGGGTGTCTCGCTGGTGAAAAAACTAAAAATATTAGAAATATTCATGTGTTTGTGAAGAAGTTCCATCACAAGTAAAAAGCACTAATTTTGACATGCCATGTACATTTTGAAAACCTCTTGGATGTTACAATATGAGGATGACAAAAGGTAGGACTAGTGCTGTTACACTACAAATAAATTTGAAACAAATTTTGATTCTTCATCCAGTAGTTGGGCACCAAAGTGATCAAATACAAAAGTCAGATTCAGGCAGTGATTCCACAGCAGTCCAAATCTGGAGATGTTGAACCTGTCTGAAGAGATAGAGTATTGTAAAGCCAATTTTAGGCCAGATTTTTAGTTGAATTTCAGTGCAATCAGATATTGTGAGGTGTTGTCTAATTAGGATTAATGATGTTATAATTTTTACTCATCAGTTAGAAGGCCACTCACACACTGCATGACTGAAGAGGGAAAATTATAACGTCATTAACCCTAATCCATGATTCCACGATTTTAAATACAGTTTTCTTCAGTTGAGTGCTGTTACAATATTTGCACATATTAATGAACTCCACCCATAACTAAATTGCACATCTTTATTTTCAACTTTCAACTTTAGACTTTGTAGAGATACTGTTTATTATTTAATAGATTTCCTGTTTAGAATATTCATATTAACCTGCTGCAGATCTTATGTTCATGCAAAAAGACAATTCCAGGATCGTAATTGTAGTTTTTCTTCACTTGACTGCTGCTGCAATATTTGCACAAATCATTGAATATCTCACGTAACTAAAACTCCACATCTTTCTCTATCTCCAATTACAGTTCATATTTTGAACTTACCGTATATATGTATATTCTATGCACATTCTTTCTACTATATACTCTGTAAAAACTGGAGCCACGTCGTCTCATCTGTCTGTATACTCATACGTATATAGCTGAGATGAGAGTAAAGTTTACTTTGACTTTTGACTTTGATTTAGAAACACCAGTGATCAATAACCAAGAAATGAAATGATAAAAATGGGGAACTCTATTAAGAAAAGTTGTGTTTGTATGATGCGTCATTCTTCTCACCGTCATTACCATGTGAATGATGGTGAGAAGAAAATGTTGGAAATTCTGCTTGGAAATTCGAGGGGCTGGTGGTGATTAAGATACTTGCCTCTGGTTTAAATCCTACCTCCAGCATCACCACCTCTGAGTCTCTGAGCAAAACCCCTTTATGACCAAGAAATTGTAGTTTTAATTCTACATCCAGCACTACTGTCATTTGGTCCCTGAGCATAACACTTTATGAGCAAGAGGTTGTGGGTTCCAATCCTACCTCAAGCACTACCATCATTGTACAAGACCCTTAACCCCAAGTTTCTCTCAGGGAGGCTGTCCCTGGAATTTGGGAAGTAGCTGTGGATTAGAGCATTTGCTTAATGCTATAAATGCAAATGTAAAAAAGAGCAATAACTGTAATATTATAATCTTTGGCCTCACTGCTGAGTTTTGAGTTTATCAAACGTTTCAATTTCATGACTTGAAACCTTTGGTCTGCTTTTGTAAACTCCCAAGTCGGCAAATCGTACTACTGTGTGATTTTTTAAATATTCTTGTAGTGTAAACCCAGCAACAGATTATGTTGCACACAAACGTGTGTATATATATATAAATAAATTAATAAATTCCACGCGCAGCACGTGGGATTTTAAGCCAGGAATGCTGGGTAACGTTGACGATATTTTCGCGAAATTGTATTTTATTTTTTATTAGACTATCATCGTTGTATACAGTTTAAATATTACACAAATATTAATTGGATATGTATTTATATAATGGGGATTTTATTTCGACGAGTTTGCGCTCAGTCAGCCCGCGTCACAGGCAGGCATTGATGTAAGAGACCGTCTTTCAACTTACAGAAACAGAGGAAAACGTAGCGCCTTTAAACACACTTGAAATATCGGTGAAATAAGTGTCAAACGCTAAAATGATCAACACTTAATTTTATCTTAATATTTAAGATAATAACGCAGTGGTGACACTAACAAACTGCTTTTACAAACGTTTTATTCATGACACAACAAAATAAAAACTATTCAGACCCTCCCTAACCGGAAACTCACCAGACTGACGAGGAGAGGAAAAGTTTTTCCAAAAATATTCACGTAATTGCAATTTTCAGCACTGACACTTCGGTTTGTAGAGGTTATTGCTGTTTTTTCGCTTTTTCACACCATAATATATTTGTAAAAAACAGAATAATCATTGTAGTTTTGGTGCTAGCGTTATACGCCTAGCTGTGTTTAGTTCCGGGGTGCTTGTGCGTCTTTACTTTTTTTTAGCCTGAGAGTTAAAATAAAGGTGTGTCAGTTCTCCACCCTGACATCCGAGCTGCTGCTGCATGCTACGATTTACGTGGTGCCGCTGAAGACAGAGAGACAATAAGGAGAGAATGGCGGCAGCGCTTCTGTCAGAAACGGAGATCAGGCACCGGTCCATGGCGGAGGAGGATCCGAACGGGAACGAGCACGGAGCGGCCGCCCGCAGCAGCGCGCCTCGCTGGGGACCGCAGCACGCCGGGGCTCGCCAGCTGGCCCAGCTCTACTCCCCCGGTAAGCTGATGCTGAGAGAAGTGGGCTCGGAGAAGCCAATGCCTTACCTATATTTAACCCTCCCTCACCCTCCTTTCCCTCCCTCCATCCGTCCCTGACCTGGCGTTTTTGGGAGGTAGGAGGGAGGCATGTAATCACGACGCTAAAGCTACAATATAAGGCCACAGGAGACCGAACACCCTGCGCAATTTGCTTTATTGTATCACCAATCTGTACATTTGTACTCTCTTTGATACATGCGTGTCCTGTCCTAGATAGGGGGTAGTACCGTGTAGTGGCAAATTGTATCATACTGTAGATAAATACTAAAGTTTTATCCTGATACGATGCTATATCGATTCCAGGAATTTAATCGGACCGAAATCGTCGGTCCGATCGTAGCAGAAGTTGTGATATCGGTGTTCTGACGATTCATGCTGCCTTGTCGAGAAATGTTACCTTATGGCTTTCCATTTCCTTTATAATAAATATATACAGGTGATGAAGTGGTGTTTTCTCAATAAATGCCATCTAGACATGTAGGAAGATGGTGTATATATATGTGTATGAAAAATGAAGGGCAAACAAGAGTTTATCACAGTTTCCGTACATACTTTTTTATTTGTACAAGCAGGAAGCAAGTCTGTTAGACAATATTGTATACATCTAGCACACATTGAGCAGGCAGTGTCTAGCTGTAGGGTCATTAACCTGTTTAATTAGTGTACAATGAAGTTCCACATTGGCATACATCAAGACCACACTTGATGTCAGATGTTGTAAGTCGCTCTGGATAAGAGCGTCTGCTAAATACTGTAAATGTAAATCACTTAGGAGCACTGACTAGTTGTGGGAAGCAATCAGACATTATTGGAACAGTACTGACGCAGCACACTGTGAAAGGTTGTAAGACAGCTCGCCCAAATGCAAGAGTTTTACAAAAGACAAACAAGGAGAGAGTCGTCCCTTTCTAAACTCTACACTGGATACAGGCAGTATTGTCAAACACCTACTTATTTCACCTAGATTTGTTAAACTAGAGAAGTAATCATAAAATCATAAGTCATTTGTCTTTTACCAAGTCATGTTGCTAATTCCAAAAAATAAACTTCTATAAAAGTCACTCATTTTATTCAGACTTACGCCATTTTAAAAGAAACGAGTCGTTATGAACACACCACAGCACGGCACACAGTGCACCACAACGAAATGTGACCTCTGCGTTTGACCTATCTGTGAAGGAGAAATGGGCCGCTAACATGGGCAGCATCCGGGGTGCAGTGCTTACTTTGATGATACGATGACAATACGACAAAGCTAAAATGATTGAAGTTTGGAGCGGCAGGCAAGCGTAGCAGCATATGCGATACAATACGTTGAGATGTTGCTGGGATGTACGCGTCTCTTGCCTTGTGAGATGCCTCACTCTCGCCAGCGATCGGAATAGGTCTCCATCGTAAGCTGGGGACTAACCTGAATAGTTTTTGAAGAGAAAGGTAACAATATTTCCAAATATTTATGAAATTCATTCCAGAATGACTTCTTGTATTTCTATCAAAGATGTTTATGTATGTTTATTAGGGTCTAGTTTGCCTTTTTAGCGGTTTTATTTAAGTCGTTTTTCAACATAAGTCGTAATCTGGAACCACTGAACGACGTAAGGCGAGGTATTACTGTATTGCATTTTATCAGTTGGTCTTATCCAGACAGGTACAGTCTCCCTGGTGCAACTTCTGGGAGTAAGGGCCTCATTTAGGAGCTCAGTGGTGCTAGAGTTGGAGGTGGGATACAGTTGCATTCGGACCCATTTTGGTCTGTATATATAATACACAAACAGAAGGTAATAAAAGAGGTGGGGGCAATATTATTACACACAGTTTAATCTCAGCGACATCCTGCTGATGCTGCATGATGGGAAACTGTACAGTAACCAAACTTTTACTGAACAGAAATCCTTCATACTGCACCACTCAGTAGAAAAGTGCGTCTAAGGTTGGGTTTGTGACCCTGAAACATCACGAAGCACCAATCTCTGTAACAACATTTTAGCACAGATTTTCAACTTTGGTGTTGCACTTTTGTCCTGTGCATCAGACTACTGCAGAGCGGCAATTCAACACATACTCGTTGCAGATTAGTCGCTCCAGACCCCAAATGCAGTTTCAGCAAGCTAAAGTGCTCTGCCATTTTTGTGAATGCTACAGCACTGGCAGGCTGCCTTGCGGGAGGGGAAAAATATCCAAATAACTTTAATGCATGTTTCAGATTTGACTTTGTTCCTCTTTTGACTTAATGGAGAGCACTTTGCTCTGGCGCTGCATGGCATGGACAGAGCATTGGTGGTGATGCACAAAAAAAATGATGGGTTTGGATTTAGGAGGGAAAGAAGCTTTAAGGTTCAGCTCCGACTCGTCGTCGCTAGGCCTGGAAGCACGATCGTCGCAGTTAAAACCTGTTTTAATTCAAAATGCCATTAAGTGAGATTAGGGAGGCATCAATCCAACTATGTCACTTCTCATACTTGGGCTTTGGGTACCGGCTGATCCCGAGTACCGATCTGATACCATAAAACAAAAACCTTTACAGTCCTAAGAGAATTTGGGCCTATACCTTTGTTTTTTGGCTTATTATAGTGTTTGTGTAGAAGTGATGACTTATGATGTTGTGTGTAGGACGTGAGAACAGTGTCCGTTTTATTGATTGGAGAGTTGTTATTATGCAGAGATATTCTACGGCTTAGTACTATGAAGAAAATTAGGTTAGTGCCAGGTGGAAACACTTCTTTATCCATTTGGAATCCATCTGGATATAGAATACAATTATTTGATAATGAATCATGCATTTTTCTATATTTTTTACTGTAATGCTATAGAATGGAGGGAAACGTTTTCCTGATTAATTGACTATTTTTGGCCTCATTTTTGACATGATGGCGTTCCGCAGGAAAGTTGTTTGGCATGATGGCATTCCACACAATAATGCGACTTGCTTCTTGGAATAAACAATGAAAACACAGAGTAAAAGGCTGTATTGTGAGTAGAACGCTGGTGGTTGATTATTAATCGGATAAAAAGAAAAAAAAACCTTTCATTTCCAGCATTTTTTAATAAGCCAAACTATATATTTTCAACTTCTTTTTTTATTTATTTATTTTTTACTCTCTGACATTGTAAAATGAAAAGAAAAAAAAATCTGATTAATTAAAAATGAAGAAATATTGAGGTTTTGGCCATTTTGATCCAATTTGGACTCATTTTGGCCTATAACTCATTTCCTGGAGAGAACTACATTTTTGCTCAAGATGGTGTTCCACATTAGAGATCCGTCACAATAACGCAGAGGACACGCCTCGGAAAATATAAAGTAAATAGCTGGTTGTTGTTATTTATCAGCTAATATATGAGTTTTGTCTGTAATAAAGGGGGAAGATTTGACTGAACTGGAACGCTTTAGTGAATGTTGCACTTGCCTGTGAGAGACGCATGCTAACAAACACAGCGAGAAACACAGGAGATTAAACAGTATAATGGTGTGATTTGCTTTTGAGGTTGTAGTGTGTTGCGTTGCTTGTTCTGCTCATTGTCATGTCAATATGTAGGAATTAGTGTGAATGCCAAACGAATTGAGCGTGTGCGCATATGCAAACATAGAAACTATTTACAGATCGACTCCATGCCACCGATACCCAGTCCAGCTGTTTGAGTCATTATGGGACCGATATCCGATCCATGTATCGGATCGGTGCGTCCCTAAGAGAGATGACGATCAGCTGGTCCCGGCCCCATGTGTGTTCGCTGCCCGGGCTGTGAAACCATGCAGTGTTGGAACTTGTGCTGCTTCTGTGTTAAGTTTTAAAAGAGTGATTATTTGTCATTGTGAACGCAGCACACCACACACTGCACCACAACCGAACCTAAGCTCTACATTTGACCCATCCGTGAAGGAGCAGTCGGCAGCTAGGGAGCAGTGCTTGCAGTCGGTACCTGGCTCATGAGTACCTCAGTGGTTCCTTTATTGGTTAGGGATTTGAACCAGGGATCTTCCAATTACGGCCCTAACCATTACGCTACCAACTTTGCTTATGAAGCGTGTGTGTGTGTGTGTGTGTGTGTCTGCTGAATCAGTTTATCATTTGTTCATTTTGTTTGTCAAATTAAAAAACTAAAAAAACGTAACCCCCAAATACTTAATAGTCAACATTCTTAATTAGTATTAATCGTAATTATGTCTTAATGGTATTAATTATATTCAAATTATATTCTTGATTACTTAAGAAGTGCTGTTTTATGGAATAAGTGTAATATTTGTTAATTTCTTTGTCAAGTTAAAAACGAAAAATCAAAACTCCAAAAATGAAATTTTTTTTTTTTAATGTACAAAATTTAGTCATTTCCTGATTTCTCATTTTGTGCTCAAATGAAAAATGGAAAAAACAGAAAACTTGCATAATATTTTAGTGTGTCATATTTAATTTGACACCCAAGTGATTTAAAACATGGTTGTGCCAGAACTTTTCTTTCATTTTGTTTATTTTTTCTTTCAACACTCACTTTTGTATCGCACACTTGCAATCAAGAAAAATCCCAAAAAGCTGGTGTGTTTTTAAATTTTTTTTATTTAAGTCCAAATATGAAATTATAAAATGACTCTTTTGTCATTTTGGAATTTGCAACGAATATAGGAACAAAAAGCACACATTTAGTTTTTTAACGTGACAAAGAGATGAACGGCTGAAAGGTGGATTTTCGAGGGTTAATAAGTTAATGTGGAAATGCGTTTTCCCGCTTGATGATGCCGGATTGCGGCTGGGATTTTTGGATGAGCTCGACAGAGTGGCCCACCAGCTGTGAGCTGCATGTTTGAGGAGCTTATCTGCTCCAATCTCAAAGAAAATATGCAGGCGGGAGTTATTAACGTGGGCCTACACCAAGCAACAGATTACCTCCTTACTCATTTATTTATATATTTATTTATTTATTTACATGCTTATATTTTGGCTCGGCCATCCGCATCTTCCAGATGTTGAGTTGGCAGGGTTAATTGCGTACTAGAGATACCGCAGACACAGTGCACATCTATGAGGCAGTTGGTAGCACAATGGTTAGGACGTTTGCCCCGTGATCGAATCCCGGACTGCTTAAGGTACCACTCAGATACCGTCCCAAAAGCACTGCTCCCAGCTGCCCACTGCTCCTTCACGGATGGGTCAAATGCAGAGGTCACAGTTCATTGTGGCGCACTGTGTGCTGTGCTGTGTTCACAATGACGAATAATCACTCACTTTCACTTCCATATGGAATATGGATCAGATACTGCCTCCAACAGCTGGACGTGGTGTGGGGGGTAACACGAGGTCGATTTATGGGAGCGATTTATTCAATTAAACTGTATGTTTTTCTCAGTTTGTGCACTTGGTACTATCTGGGTACCTTGGGTAAATTGGTTTAAAGTAGGGATGCACTGATCGATCGGCCAGCGATCGGAATCGGCCGATTTTTGGCCTGATCGGCCTGATCGGTGATCGGCCGATTACTCACACGTATTGCCGATTTCAAACTGATCTTGCGCATTACTTGCAGCACAGCCACGCGCGCATTCAGGCAGCGTTCACATGTACGCTCAACGGAGGCGTTTCTCATTCACTTTGAATGGGGTGACATCGTGTGGCGACGAAATGAATTTTGGGTGCGTGAGTATGGCGTCACATCAATGCCAAAACTAGAGCGCGCAAAATGGCTTGCCGCAAAAATTTCGTAAATTTCAAAGTCGCGTGCGCAAATGTAAAACTCGAGAGCACAAAATTAAGAATCGAGTGCGCGGTTGTGATAATATTGCGCGCAAACTATTTTTCCTCTCACGAGTGTCTTTTTTCCTCTCGATGTGTTAAATGTCCTCGCGCGCGAAGTAGATTACCGACGAGCTGCTTTTTTGCTTGAGTGAGATTTCTGCGTGCGCGGTTTGAAAGGGGGCGGGGTTTGGCAGTTTGGGGGCGGGGTTTTGGCAGCTTCTGCCTGCGAATCCTGTTGGCCGATGGCTCCTGGTCTTGTGATTGACTGCACACTACAGACAGTTTTTACAGAAAAACCAAAGATGACGTAGAAAGAGGAACGGTGACAGGTAGATTAAACGCAAGTTATAGTTTATCAACCTTATAATTATAATTTAATAGTTAGGTCTTACACGTTTAATAAGCACGCAGTCAATGGCTCCCCTTGCCCACTTGTCTGTCCCCAGTTCAACATACACACAGATGCACAAGTCAATCACAAGATGATCACTAGATGATCAGCCGTTTTCCATAGTTGAGGATACAGCTTCAGAAATCTGATAAATCACCTCTGCCCAAAATACACAATGCCAAGTAGGCGTTACTTTTCGGACATCGAGTTACCGGAGTTGTTACATTTTAAAGGGTTACATTTTATTTATTTAAATTTGTAAAGAAAATTTGTTATGAAAATAAAGCATTATATTAAAGAAAATTAGGTTTTTGTTTGTATTTGCTATAGAGCTGCCACTATTATTTGTCACTATTATAAAAGTAACTAGTAAACAGGGAAAGTAACTACCGTGTTACATTAAAAAAGTTGAAACCCATTTTTTTGGTGTCGATGTCGTTGACTACTCGCAGCAGCTCTAATTGTCTGTTATCTGGGGAAAAAATCGGTATCGGAAAAATCGGTATCGGCCGATCACACTTACAAAAAAAATCAGTAATCGTAATCGGCCAAGAAAATTGCAATCGGTGCATCCCTAGTTTAAAGCTTCACAACTATCTCCTATTTCACCACTAAACGCAACATTTTAAAGAAGGCGCTTGGTTCTGTAAGATATGAGTTATTACAGTGGGCGTGTAATTATAGTGCACCAGCTAGGGCTGGGCGATATGACCTCAAATCAATATCACGATTACATCCATTATGAGTAATAAACAATTTATTTTAGTTTTTTGGATTGTTTTTGCTCCCACGGTTAACTGACACAAGTTTTTAAGGGGACACTACATCAACACACCCTGGTGAGAGTAGGAACAGAATTCTTTTTATATTTATGGGGTTTTTTTAATAATCAAAATAATCGTCATGGGGGAAAGATATCATTGATTGTGGGTTCTGAAGGATGGTGTTGATTAATTGTCCAGCCCTGATGCCAGGCCTGCACTATTTTAGCGTGTGTGTGCGTGTGTGTTTGTGTTGTGGGTGTGATTTAGGCCCTGGAGTTGGTTCACATCCCTTTCGAGCTTATCAAGGCTTTCTGCTCCATATGGAGAGAGAGAGAGAGAGAGAGAGGGGTTCATCCTAAACCGCTGGACGTAATGTCAGCACTGCTTAAATAAAGCAGGTGCTCGGGAGGCCGGGCCGGCTGCTTGTGAAGGTGTGTGTGTGTGTGTTTTGTGGAGATGGACCGGCTGTGGGGAGGGTCGGTATGAGACTCGGGATTGATGAGGTTTTGGTGTCCTCGATGGCGTCTCCGCCTCATTACTGCTTCCCCAGGACAGTGGAACAGCTGGACGCCGCGCACCGCCATATGCCTGCGTGTCACGCACCGCCGACTGCTCTTTACGCTTGATTTTTAATTTTTATTTTTATCCCGCTACGCAGATTCACTGCGAAGCAAACGGCATTTAGCTGCCTTCTTTCCTTTTTTTCCCCCTTGCTCTCTGGTCACTGGCGAGTTTTTAGATGTAGGGTCAGCCCTAACTGGTGCACTACACGCTGCAAAAATCATTTAAATAATGACTCACATGTAGGGCTGTGCCATACGACCAAAATCTCATATCCCAGTACATATATCTTAGGGATGCAACGGTTTTCGGTATTTCACCAAATCGTTTGGTACACCCAGCTGAACTGCGATAGTTCGGTACGCAGGACATTAAACTGTAATTTTTCAAACGTGGCTTTGCCCGCAGGGCTTAAAGTTTTCCGTTGCTACGATGGATTTCTGCCCACTGGACTCCAGCTGTGACGGATTTCCGTCAGTCGAATGTAAAGGGATGGGTTAGGGTTAATGGAATTCTGTTTACGTTTTTATGTGTGCGCTCAAGCTCGACATCTATCAAGGGTTACACCGGAATATTACGTTGCCAGGTTTTCCTGCCTCGTCTTTCACATTCCCGCCCACTGTAAACACATTGCCGAGTCTTCGCTGAGCATTGGAGCAGACACACTGACCCAATGCTGCATGTGGAACTGCTGCTTATCAGTTGTTTAAACACTGCGCTGTTTATTTATGACAGCTATCTGAGCGATAAGATGGAGAAGTGTCAATGCGCTACACATGAAAGCTTGGCCTTCTGTGCGTGAAGCGGAATCCTCGCACTGCTAAGCTGGGAAACCCCAGGTTCTTTGTGTTGGTATTAGGGCTGGGCGATACAAACTCGTATCACGATTAATTGAACTTTTTTACCTCGATTACAATTAAAGAACGATTACTTTGAATCTTTTGTTGGTTTTTGTTCTTATTAAAGCTGGGACATTTTTTCTAAGAAAACAATTTTTTAAAATATTTACAGAATTTTGAACATAATGAAAATAATTGTCAACATTACATCGATTTGGGTAAAGGTACCAATTAAGCTCACCCAAATCTTCGATCGAACAGTTTTTAAGTAAAAAAACATTTTTTTCACAGGGAAATGGGAAGTTAAAATGAAACCTTAATCTTTCATTTAATAATTTCTCATTTAAATGTTTTTGTAATTAATTATAAAGATAGGCCTCTTTAAATTCTAAAAGTCTGGGCAGTGCTTAATGGGTACATGAGCTTGATTGGGGCGTTTACTCTAGACCTTCTGAACGTTGGTCAGTTAATTTTTGGTTTATGGTCCAGCCCTAGTCCTACGGGTGTTAAAATTAATCGCAGTGTTGAAATGCATCGCGAAGCAAGACGTGGACGATTCTGCATTGATGCCGTGACGGACCATAATTGATTATTTCGGGATTTTCAGCCGGTGGTCCGCTACCCCCTGTTGGTCCGCGGTTGCAGGTGGTCCATGACATGCAATCCAGTTTCACTACTAAAATCACTTCTTTAAAATTATTTCATTTTATTCAATTTTCAAAACATTTCCAGATAATTTTGGCATCTTTATGAATAATGAATTTAATGTAAATATCTGAAAAGTAATAAAATAATTATTTTCTATTAGTCGACAGTGGACAGCTGCTTAGTCTGAGTGGTGGTACCTGGGACAGAAGCAGTTGAAAACCTGCATGCAGTGTGAAGTAATGATGGAAAAAATGATGGCATGCATCGAGATATTGCATCGAATCGAATCGTTGACATGATAAACAATCAAATTGAATCGTGACACCAGTGTCTACAGAGGTGTGAATATTCACTGGTCTCACGATTCAATATGATTACGATTATTAGGTCAACGATTTGATTCGATGCGATATCTTGATGCATCATGATGCAGCCCATCAATTTTTCTACATTATTTCATGTATGAGAATGAGTCTTCTTCAGCCTTTAAAAGTATTTTCGTGCTACAACCTCAAATCAATATCACGATTAATTGCACATCTTTAATAATTAAGTATATTTACAATACAAACTTTGTCAGTGAACTATGAGGGTGAAAATAATTATAGTCATGAATCATAATCAAGGTAAAATGTTCAGTTAATCGCGATATTGATGTGAGCTCGTACCACCCGGCCCCGCTGTGACCCCGTTAGCCGTTTAGCCGCTACGCTTCAGTTTCACACTAACGCTGGTCTTCCAGCCATGAGGAGGGAGAGACGTGAAGGAGGAGAAAGGTCACGTTGCTGTGGTGCCTCCGGGCTCGGGCCGACTCTCTCTCTCTGCGCCGTGGGAAACGGGGTCAAGGGTGTGTTCCAGCTCGTGAGTCACACGGCGGAGCGTGACACCGAGCACATCGGCTTCAGGGCTGGACCATCTTATCTCAGAGCCACATCTACACTAATCCAGCATTTTACTGTGATTATAATCAATAAGTGATCATGTTGTTTGGGGGCCTTTGCTCATTTTTTTGCACTCATAGTGCACTGATAAGGTTTGTACTGTAAATATGCTCAACTGTTAAAGCTGGGATATATTTTCTAATGAAAGAGTTCATATCTTTGTGATTTTAAAATGATTTATAACTTTAAAATAATTCTGCATTGTACTAGCGGTCGACCGATAGTGGTTTTCCAGGACCGATATCGCTACCGGTCGTTATTATTATTATAAAAATTATTACCAATTATTATTATTAACTAGTTAACTAGTCGGTAACTGATATTTGTAACCGATATGCACAAAAAGAAAATCTCTGTCAAAATGTAGAATTTTGACACCAAGCTCGACTGAAACTCTTCTCCTTCTCTGAGCTTCACGCTGCGCAGGTGTATGAGTGCGGTGTGAGGGACAACAAGGCTTCAGTGTTGATTGGCTACTACTGCCCAATCAGAGAGTGTTGTGGGCGGGACATTAGATGAAGCAGTGAGTGGAGAGCAAACGGCACAGAGAGAAGAGACGGCAGTGGAGCCACAGTAGCACTTTGTTATTGCTTAATATCAGTGATGGTCAAAATTAAACACTGATGCTGATGATCAGCAAAATGCCTGATATCGGCCCCAATAAGCGGCCCGACATAAAACATTTTACCTTAAAATAAGCTAAAATACCTAACTAATCATGATATTGTATTGAGGACATATTGGAGATGGGCAATTCATCAAAAAAATGTATCAAATCCAACTTTAAGAACCTCTAATTAATGCAATGTTGCTAGAACGCTGGTTGTTGTTGTTTATCAGCTGTAAATGAGTTTTGTCTGTAATAAATGAGAAGATTTGACTGAACTGGACGCTTTAGTGAATGACTCCCCTGAGAGAGTTGTGAACGCTAACAAACAGCACATGTGTTTACATTGTGAAAAATGTCATTCATGAGCTTCTACGTGATTACTTCAGTTTTTGTGACGACAAGACACGGCACTGGTTCTCGTCTCCTTCTTATTCTTCTTTTATGGCAATTGTCATAACTCATTTTTAGCTGATAAATAACAACAACCAGCGTTCTACTCACAATACAGACATTTACTTGATATTTTCACTGATTATTGCGACGCATGTTCCCGTGTTATTGTGACGCTCATGTGAAAAGCCATCTTGCACAAAAATGTAGTTCTCTCCCAGAAATTAAAAAGTCAAAAAGTAGTTATAGGCCAAAATGAGTCCAGATGGGATAAAAATGAGTCCAAAACTTCAATATTTCTTCATTTTCAATTAATCAGAATTTATTTTTTTCAATTTTATAATGTTAGAGAGTAAAAAATATAGAAAATTAGAAAAAGACAGTTTGGTTTATTAAAAATGCTGGAAATGGATATGTTTTTTTCCCCTTTTTAACCGATTAATCAATAAATTTATCGGCCCAAGTAATCGTTAGTTGCAGCCCTATTCGGTTATATTAAAATCTTAAAGATATGCACTTTCATTAGAAATATCTTGCAGGTTTAATAGCTGAGCAGATTTACAGTACAAACCTTATCAGTAAACAATGACGGCAAAAACCAAACCAAACAAACATCAAAACAAAATAACTG
Source organism: Distichodus sexfasciatus (assembly GCA_032718565.1). Taxonomy (NCBI): domain Eukaryota; kingdom Metazoa; phylum Chordata; class Actinopteri; order Characiformes; family Distichodontidae; genus Distichodus; species Distichodus sexfasciatus. The sequence continues at coordinate 345,332 of JAVGVS010000343.1, read as the reverse complement.
CTAATTCATCGTAATTGAGAAAAACGTTCAGTTAATTGGTATTGATTTGAGGTCGTATCGCGCAGCCCTGCGTCAAAGAAAGAGAATGTTCATCTCCAAAAACCCGGCCGAGCACTGCTCGTTGCTGACAGGTTGGAACGTTTATAGAGTTTATAGAGTTATAGTTGGGCAGAGCTTTTACAGGATCTCTTGAGCATAAGAGCAAAGTTCAGGTTGTTTATAGACGTTTATAAAGTCTTGATTGAAAGTAAAAAGAGCACAGCATTTAGTACTTAAACTGATGCATTTTGGAATGCTGTGGTACGATGCCGGTCAAGGGTTGAAGACCAGGTGTTGGCTGATACAGCTTTTTCTAGGTCAGTACCATTACCGATGATTTCATATCAAGCAGGGCAATGACAGATATTTTGAACTAGGGATGGAAGTTATTGGCCGATGTCGATAACTGATGCTTTTCATGCTTATATTTGACGATGCCGATACTGATGTCGATAAATGAGGAAGGCAGAGTCAAGTTCGTAAAAACGAGATTTTGCTCGCCAACGCTCCACTGCATTTTGCCACAAAGATAAAGCCATAACGTTTAAGTCATCGGTATTGGACCGATGCTTATATTTGCTTGATATTTTTAACCGATATTTTATGACACATTTATTGTACATGGGAAAGTTAGCGCTTGTTCCAGGCATGTCCAAAGTTCAAGATCAGATTTTATACGGCCCGAGCCTTCTGTCTTAAAATGTGTGTCAATATTTTGTGTCGAAATTCTGAGCACGCAGTGGAACGTTCACCAGCAAAATCACTCGTCTTTACCCTCAACACTCAACAATTATTTTTTTACTGAGTAAATAGCGTGTTTGCAGCACTTTGCCAATGTGAGCTCGCACATGTGATGTGTCCCAAACTGCATACTGCCGCATAGGGGTGGGAATTGATCAGATTTGATCAATAACTATGCCATTGTCAATTCTGCTGATCAATCCAATTCCTTTATCAATTCTCTTATGGGGTTCCTGAGTAGTTTTTTGAGACATCTGGGTTTACACAGTCTTCCACGACAAAAGCAACCATTCTGTTTTTCCTAAAATGATTTCTGCACAAGACTGTGAACATGAACCAAATTAATAATCGATCAGTCAAAAAAATTGGCAGATTAATCAAAAAAATAATCATACCTGCAGCCCTACTTGTGGCCTTCAGGGTTCAAGCTCAGGTAGATCAGAGTTTAGTTTGAGCTCAACGCTGCCCCCTGTCTGCACCAGAGCGTCACCTCCCCCCCGGACGTGCGTTCTCAGCCCAGGCTACGAAGACGAGGTTAAAGCTGCTAAATAATTTAGCCTCCTCCTCCTCTTGGCCAGACCTCCTCTGCGCTGACCCACACCTCGTCAATCCCCCCCCTCCACGCCTCCGGACTCCTCACCCCGGGGTCACGAGGTCACCAGTTCAGGACCCGGTTGAGGCCTCCGTTCACCTGAGCTGGCCGGACCGCACAGGTCACTCTGGAGTCAGATGGACGCTTCACATTAAAGTGGTACTAAGGGCCAGAAAATGCAAATGGCACTAATGATGGAGGAAAATCAGCCGAATCACTGATTTTGGAAGTTTTTAGAGCTGTTACTGTCTTTGGGGAATAGGGCTGCGCGATGTCCCGATAATGATATATAGCACAGTATAGAACATTTTCTGTAAATTTAGTGGAACCTTTGCAAGCAAAATCTCGGATCTGTGCACAGAAGTATGGCATATGGAACGCCAAAGGTGATAAAAAGTGCCTATATTTTTATGCAATTAACAGTGAAATGTCAGTTTTTAATGCCGTTTTATTTGTTAAAAGCACTCTAATATACCCACGCTTTTTACACAGCTGATACCAATCCAAAGTCATTATCAGTTCCACTTCCTACTCGGTGCATCCCTAATTAAAAAGAAGAAATAAAACTGTTGCAGGACACATTGCAACCTGTTTTCTACACACAGGCGTCTACGGAGTGTGTGTGTGTGAGTGTGTTTGTACACGCGCCGTGTGTTGCTAAGCGCGCCGCTTCACCGCACCGCCGTGTCCAGGCTGCAGCGCTCAGCGGTGGCGTAAACAAAAGGCGAGTGGACTCTCAAGGGGAGCGAGACGGAGAAAAGAGAAGGTTGAGGAGGGGAGGGAGGAGGAGGAGGAGGAGGAGGAGGGAGAACTGGAAGGAGGCAGGAAGAGGAAGGAGAAATAACAAATGATATTAAGAGGTGAAGTGAGGAGAGGAATGAGGAGAGGAGGAGCGACAGAAGAGGAGGAAGGAGAACCGGAAAGAAACGAGGGGGGAACAGGAAAAGAGGAGGAGGAGTGGTGGTGGTGGTGGAGGAGGAGAGGAGAAAGAATAGGAGAGGTGTAGTGAGAAGGAGGGAGGCGGTAGAGAAAGATAGAGGAGGAAGGAGGAATGGAGGAGGAGAGAGAACCAAAAGGAAGGAAGAAGGCGGGGAAGGACAGATGAAAAGTAGGGGAAGAGGAGGAGGAAGAATAAGCAGTGGGGAAAGAAGAGGAGGAGAGGAAGAGGGAGAACTTGAAGGAGAGAAAGAAGAGGAGAAGGAGGAGAGGAAGGAGAAAGAAGAGGAGAGGGGAGAACCAGAAGAAGGAAGGAGGTAGAGGAGGAAAAGGAAAGGAGGTGGTAGAGGAAGAGCTAGAAGGAGGGAGGAGGAAGAAAAGGATGAGGAGAGGAAGGAAGAGAGGAGGAGGGAGAACTGGAGGGAGGGAGGGAGAGATGAAGAGGAGGGAGAGCTGCAAGGAGAGGAAGAACCGGAAGGAGGTAGGAGGAGAGAAGGATGAGAGGAAGGAGGGATGAGGGAGGCTGTCTACCTGCACACGCTCCTGCAGCGTCTCTCAATTATACACACACCAGGACACCTAAATACATTAGGAGCTCACCTCCTTACACACAGTAGTGTCTCACACACACACACACACACACTTCAGCTCTCAGCGAGACTTACATGCTTTGTGCAATTAGTCTTACACTCTTAAACACATTGCAGTACACACGGATACATGTTCACACACACACACCTCAATCATAAAGATACACACGCAAGAATTACACACACATACACACAGCAACAACATTAAAGCTCGGCTGATTATCAGGGGCTTTAAGCTGATCATCAGTATCAATGTTTCATTTTGACCATCACTGATATGAAGTCATTACAAGGTGACGCTACTGTGGCTCCACTGCCGTCTCTTCTCTCTGTGCCGTTTGCCCTCCACTCACTGCTTCATCTAATGTCCCGCCCACAGCACTCTGTGATTGGCTACATGTCACACCAGTAGTAGCCAATCAACACTGAAACCTTGTTGTCCCTCACACCACACTCACACCAGCGCAGCATGAAGCTCCGAGAAGGAGAAGAGTTTCAGCTGAGCTTAGTGTTTGTAAGGGTGTTTTCACACTTGGTCCGTTTCAGCCCTTAAAACGAAGATCGATTAGTCAGCATGTTTTAGGTATATGTGAACACGCCAAACGAACTCAGACTCCTCGTAAACGAACCGAACTGTGACCACATCGGGAGGCGGCCTCAGTCCGGTTCGCTTTAAGTCCACGGCACGGTTTGTTTAACTCGCGCCTTATGAACACAAATCGCTCCTGGTTGGCTTTGACAGTTTTTGTTCAAAGTGAAAACTACCCAGAATGCAAAGCAGTAAAGGTCTGAGAGCTCCATAAGAATGAAGTATGAGCGGAAAAAGGACTGAGGCCCCATCTGAGCTGAAGTGGAGCAGAAAGAGAACCGAGTCCCCTTTCAAATGAACTCACAGTGTGAACATACAGAGAACTGAGTTCCGTTTCTGTTGCTCCACTTTTTGGACCACTTCTAGAGGACCGAGTTCGGTTCCTTTAAAGAGAACTATATGTGAATTTCTTTTCTGAGATTTTCTTTCTTTTTTGATATCGGTTACAAATATCGGTTATCGACCTCATTAACTAGCAATAATCGGTATCGGTATCTGAAAACCCAGTATCGGTCGACCTGTACTACACTTAAAGAACATTTCTGTACACATAAATACATGCATGTTCACACACACACACACTCCAGTCACACAAAGCAATCTCTCTCACACAAGCACACACACACTCCAGTCTTACACATACACGGCAGTCTCACACATTGAAGAATCACACACACACACACACACACACAAATACTTAAGCTCTCAGGAAGGGTCACATGTTTCTCAGCAGTTAGTCTTAAACACGTAAACACAGACATGTATGTTCACACACAGGAAGGGTATAAAAGCAGCTCGGCTCTGACAGGAGTGTGTTATTAATAGTTCTTGGTGCTTTGTGTCAGCGTTGTGTGCGTGTGACGTGGCAGTCGAGAGGTGAGTGTAGGAAACCTGGATAATTACTATGATCTGAACTGCATTTCTCCAGCTCTTTTACTCCACACGCCCTCATCAGCCTGCGCCGTATTTAGCACCACATTCTTGCGGAAGTGCTCATTTTTTAATAGTTTAAAATCTGGAGCCGCCCTTCACTTCAATCACACGCACCCCCTCGCGTCGGAACACATTAAATCCCGAGCTCTTAAAGTGATTTTTTTTTTTTCCGATTTGGATTTAAAGAAGGGATCGAGACGTGTAGATGGTGTCATGTCCGTTTCCATGGTGACCTTGAGAAGTGTTCACTTGGGATGTATTAATAGCTGTATTCATAATCAGGTGAGGAAATAAAGGGAAATAAAGATTATTTCAACATCTTTCCAAAGTACAGTACTGTGCGAAGGTTTTAAGCAGGTGTGAAAAAATGCTGTAAACAAAGAATGCTTTCAAAAATGGAAGTGTTAATCATTTATTTTCATCAATCAACAAAATGCAGTGAATGAACAAAAGAGAAATCTAAATCAAATCCATATTTGGTGTGACCACCCTTTGCCTTCAAAACAGCATCAGTTCTTCTAGGTACACTTGCACACAGTTTTTGAAGGAACTCGGCTGGTAGGTTGTTCCAAACATCTTGGAGAACTAACCACAGATCTATAATCCTATAATCCTACAAAATAATATAATGACTATAATCCTACAAAATCCCTGACTTTGTGCAAGTGTACCTATATGATAAGTGTACCTAAATTGATAAAAATAATCATTATTTATATTTCTGAAAGCTTTCTTTGTTTACAGCATTTTTTCACACCTGCCTAAAGCTTTTGCACAGTACTGTACATTCCAAACCATCTGCTCTGCTGCAGATCTACTACTCTAACAGTATTTACTAGGGATGCACCCAGTGTTGTGCCAGTTCACACTGAAAAAGAACTAGTTCAAAGTTCAGTTCATTCAAATAAAACTGAACTAGTTCATGTTCATAGTTAATGTTTTAAAATTTTGAACCAAGTTCGCAGCTCAAAAAATGAACTAGTTCACGCTCGTTCGTTAGTTTTTGGGTTTTTTTACATTTTCAGTACAACATCCTTCTATCTGAACCTTACATTAAAAACCAATTTTGAGGTTGATAATAGATCTTACCATTTAAGCAACGCACCATGTTATGCTGACAGTGGAAAAAACGAGGTGCAGGTATGCTGTATATGGAAATTTAATTCAGACAACATTAACACAAAATGTAAACAAAACGTGTCTGCCGAAAATGCAATATTCAGGCATCTTTTAAAGCTGATGTCCGGACTTGTTTTTTCAAACCAGGTGGGCATAATTTGCACAAAAAACGTGTGGTTTTTCCACATCTAAATCTACACCGATTTCTTCAAAAACGGACTCAAATGTTTAAACAAACTGCCTTCTGCAGAGACGTCCGAAGTCGACGCACCAGCCATGCTAGCCTGTAATCGGCAAACTTTAAACTTGTCGTAAAACGTGAGCAGCGTTCAGTCTTGCGAGAGTGAACGTCACTCACGTTCATAATTTGTAAACTGATTCGCTCAGTTCAGCGTTCACGAAAAACAGGAACGTGTTCAATGCACAACACCAAATGCACCGATCTGATACAAGGATGGCAAATCGGTCTGACAACAACTCAAGCAGCTGCGCCGTTACTAAATTACACAACAGTGTTTTAAAGAATAACTTTTGAGATGTTATTTGAGTAATAAACAATTTTGCATATACTTATAGGTGTGTAATTATTACATTATTTTAGTAGGAAAGCAGGATTTAAGTCAAGTATTTCCTCAAGCAGAACAGAATAATCTCCTCCTCACTGTGAAATACACAAATTATTCATTAAAAACTGGTATCGGATCGGTACTGTGAATCAGACGATACCCAAAACCCAAGTATCGGCGTCTGCATCGGAAAAATAGCATAAAATAAAGATGAAAAATATCAGATCGGCAGATACAAGTATGAAAAATATCAGATATCGACATCGGCAGATATAAGCCAAGGATATCGGCATCGTCCAATAATTCCCATATCGTGCATCCCGAATATTATTATATTTCTAGTTATGGGATAGAAGATCTCTTTTACAGCAATGTAAGATTTTGGTCGTATGGTACAGCCAGAGTAGAAATGTGTGTGTGTGTGTGTGTGGTTGTGTGTGGAGGTGTTTCTCAGCAGTTACACACAATAGCTTGGCTTTGTGTCCCTCATCAGGCTCAGTTGAACTCTCACTCTCCACTTCTTTGTCTCTCTGTCAGTAGTGTGTGTGTTCTCCCCGGCTGTGTCCGCTGTACTCTATTCAGCAGTAGTCACAATGCACAACACACACACACACACACACCTGTCTGTCTGTGCTGGAATCCTGGCGTTAAGACTTGTCTCTCCGCACAGCCCAGACTGCCTGTCTGTGGATCAGGTAACATGCAAAATTTATACAGACCGTGTGTGTGGGTGTGTGTGAGAGAGAGTGTGTGTGTGTCCCAGGTTGAGTTGTCCACTGAGATCAGATGAAAGCATCAGGGCCTGTGACTGATCCATTTGTCCTGATCAGGGGAATTCTACCTCACTCTTTTCCCTCCCTCCCTTCTTTTCTCTCTCCATCTCTCTCTCTCTCTTTCTCTCTGAGCATGACCCACTTTCCCTGTCCCCTCCCCAAAGTCCCATCTGAAGAAAGTCCTACCGAGATCCGGCCGGGGGGAGATGTGAAACCTGTGTGTGTGTGTGTGTGTGTGTGTCTATTTTCCACACAATCCCTCGCCCATTTTTTCCTTCTCCTCATCGTACGACGCTCCTGTTTGCTCTAGTCTCCCATAGACGCTACTTCTTAGAGGTGTAAAATCACAAGTTTCATTACGATATGATGTTATATTGTCTTTACGTTACAGTATGTATGATGTCTGAACAATGGTGGGGGGTTTTTGGATCAATGCCCATTAATCATTGAATCAATATACTGCTGTTCGTTGATGTTTCGTCATACCCGATGTCACAAAGTCTGCTGCTATACGATTTTGATTCTGTACAGTTCAGGAGCAATGACGTTACAATGCATGTGATGTCTGATGTTTTCATGTTGGATCAATACTCTGTAGAGCCCGGTGATTCCTGACTCGCCCAGGTTAGTCACCCGGATCCATTAAATAACTCACGATTCTGAGGTCTCTATTAACCCGAATCGATCGAGTCCTAACTTACACCATGACTAAAATATAAACCTCATCACGTACATACCTCTTATAATCATTTCAAACTCATTACATCAATACAGCCACAGTAACACGTATAGCTGCTAGAAATCTCATGACTTACACTTCGTTTGCAGCACCACCCTCAAATGAGGGACCCTAAAAACTTCCTACAGAGTTGAATCCTTGTAGACTACGGGACTCGTGTCAGTCGAATCAGTAGCGCGGCACGAAGCACATACATTCATGAGTAAATCTGTCGGTTAACTTCCTCTACAGCCGAATCTGAGCTGCGTTTCCCAAAAGCATAGTTGCTAAGTACGTTAGCAAAAAAGGAACCGGGGAGAGCATGCAAACTCCACACAGACAGACCCTGCGGCCGACCTGGGAATCGAACCCAGAACCTTCTCGCTGTGAGGCGGCAGTGCTAACCGCTGCGCCACTGTGCCGCCCCACAGCATGTTTAAACTGGTGATGTGAGGAGGAGGCTGTGCTCGATAGGGCTGCCACTACGAAAATAGATGTGAAGTTTGGGGCAGTTGGTAGCGTAACGGTTAGGGTGTTGGCGCCGTGATCGGAGTGTGCTGGTTCAAGTCCTGGACCAATAAATATACCGCTGGACTAATGTACCGTCCCCAAGCACTGCTCCCCGTGTGCTGCCAAAAAGCAGTATGTATATTACAGTATGTATGATGTTTGATCGATGTATTCCATTTATATCGATGCTCTGGGATTGTTCATCACTGACTCGGTATTGATGTACATCGATGTATCGTTACACCCCCCGGGACTTGTCGTTGAGGCGACTGTGCAGAGAGAAAGGCCTGGCCTGCTGAAAGAAAGTTGCTGTTCTGAGGCTGTGTCGCCTTTTTGTCCTCCTCTCTGAAGGAGGTGAGAGCAGCTCTTTCAGAGACTCGGTAGTACCGCCGTCGCCGGGGTCCTGCCACATTTTACCCTCCATCTCCTCCCCTCCCCTCCTGCTCTCCCCACCACCCCACTCCTCCCCGGGCACCAGCGCTCCATCAGGAGAGACGACAGCGGAAGAAAGGAAGGCTTTGTTGTGGTGTGAGGGAGACGTGCGGGACACACGCCGCCACTACACAAAGAACATCTCAGTGTTCACACGGCGAGACATCAGGCTTGGCGATATGAACTCAAATCAGTATCTTGATTAATGGAACGTTTGACATCGATTATTATTAATGAACGGTGATTTTGTTTTTGGGTTTTTTGTTAACTGGCAAGGTCTGTACTAATATTCTCAGTTGTCAAAGCTCAAATATTCTTTATAAAAGATTTCTTTAATACATGAAAGGAGAGCCGAGTCGATGAGAGCTTCTGAATGTCAATTTTTTTTTAAATTTCCTCTTAATTGCCCAGCACTAGCGTGACAGCCGATATATCAATGCAGCATCATATGGGCTTATGGTGGGAGTCCACTAGGGATGTAACGATACATCGATCTTTATTGATACATTTATCAGTGTTAAGTCCTATTTAAACACTGATCAGACCTTATACATGTTAGGAGTGTAACGATGGCTCAACCTACATCAAAACATTGATTCAATGATCAGTCAGCTCATAGCATCAATTTAAAATGAAACCATGCGTATTGTACACCTCTGCCCCGATGCTGCAACATATGAGTTTAAGTCTTCAATCTGACAGGTGTAACGATACATCATTGTACATGAATCCATCGGTTTAATGATCAACGAGCCCTTAGCATCAGTCCAAAGCATCGATCAGACATCATTTGTATTGTAACATAAAGTAGGGATGTGATCGGAATCGGCCGATAATTGCTTTTATAAAAGCCATTGGCATCAGAGAGGTTTGCCCAGTATTTTCAGCCGATATTTTAATGACGCATTTATTGTACATGGGAAAGGTAGCGCTTATGTCAGGCATATCCAAAGTCCGAGGTCAGATTTCTGTCTTAAAATGTATGGTGTTATTTTGTGCCAAAATTCTGAGCACACAGTGGAACGTTCGCCAGCAAAATCTCTTGTCTTTACACGCTCAACTCTGCTGCACACAGGGAAAAACTTTAACTAAATTGTGTGTTTTCTTCACTTAGTGAATGTGAGCTCGCACATGGGCTGTGTCCCGAGCTGCATACTGCTGCACTTAATAGTATGGTAGGTAAGGTGCTCTTACCATACTCTTCTATGTGGTAGTATGTATCTCAGGAGATAGCCGGGGTTGTAGCTTAACGGCTCTCTACACACTAGGTAGTGCACATGGAGAGTCACACACGCACCCTATTTGACTTGGTACACTACATAGGGCGGGAAGTGACTTTATCTTAAAATGTTGTGCACTACACTGAAAATGCTCCGCCCTCGCTCCACTCTGCCCTCTCGTTCGCTTGACTTGGTACTGTGTGAGAAATGTCCTGAGTTATGGCATTATTTTTGTGCTAAAATTCTGAGCGCGCAGTGGAATGTTTACAAGCAAGTTCTCTTGTCTTTACGCGCTCAACTCCTCCTTCATTATTTATCGGTAGATATAAACATGGAAGACGTCAGACATCGTGCCAGTAATTCCCATATCGTGCATCCCTAATGTAAAGACAATTTAATATCGTACCATGATGAAACGCGTGATGTTACATGCCTTATAGGCGGCTGCAATAACGCATCATCCTTTGCAAAAACCTGGGGAAGACGGGAGGCCACGTTTCCGTCTGCTGAAGTTAAACGGGTGCAAGAGAGAGAAAAAGAGACAGAGAGAGGGGAAGAGAGAGAGGAGGAGTGCCATTAGCATTCACGGCCTGTTTGGCGCTCCAGCCGCCCCTCTGCGTCGAATCAGGCGTCGTTGATTAATTTCAGCCTATTAGCACCCCTCTCCCCGTCCTCCTCAACCCCCGCCTCGGCCCCTCTGCCGCCTCTCCGCCCCACCTCGAGCCCCTCCCAGGTTAATTCCCCACGCCAGCGAGCGAGGTGGGGTGGAGAGGGGGACGGTTTCCGCTAGCGATTGGTGCTCGGCGAGGTCGGCGGGTCAGGGCCGATATTAATGAGCAAGTTGCCTGGTCCCGCGAGATCGGGGCGGCGTTAGCCGCGGGGGGGGCGGGAGGCGCTGCTGCTTGCCGTGGGCGCCGATCAGGCAACGAGGGTGGGGAGGTGGGATGGGCGCAGGGGGGTCTCTGCCGAGGCCTGGCCTAGTTTTTGGACGTCGCCGGGGAGTGTGACGATCCAACGAATGACGCTGATCACCTGACAGCGGCCCCACGGCGAGGAGACGGATGGAGCGCTGCATCGGGCTAAAACGGAATTTTTTCCGCTTGTGGTTTCGGGACCGAATAATTCTGCTAATGTTACTGAAGATGGAAGATTCATAATTGTTGCATATGTACGTATTAGGACTGGGCTTATTAATCGGAAAAGAATCAGAACCAACTAATCGGGAGCAAGTCATCGTGTTTCATGTCAGTTATTTTGATTACTTCAGAAATTAAAGATGATTTGTTTTAAACTGCAGATTAAAACAGAAATTAACAGATTGGTTACAGAAACTAGGCTAATTAGCTGATTAAGACAAGTGAGGTGTCAAATGAACCCGCGGACTTAGTGTGATATCGCAACATGAAGCTTTTGGGGATTTCACAAAGGGGCGGCTAAAATTAGCAAATTAATTGCAGTGGGGTGTGGCTTATTTTGCTTAAACAGCTGTATTTTTGGACTGCTTTGGCCCAGCTAGCATCAGTGGTGCCAACTAAACAATAGGGGGCGCTTATAACGTTACATGCCTATATGTGACCTCCACGGCAAAAACGTCGCTTGTCGCACCGAGGTTTCCAGAAAACGAAATGCTTATGTTGCGGTAAAATGTTGATTTTTTGTTTTTAGTGTTTTGAACAGTGAAGGTCTATACCGTACTGTTAGTGAATAAATTTAGCTGAAAAACATAATTCTTTCCATCCTAAAAGGTGACTTTCTTTGAGGTGAGGAATTCAATTCCAGCAGAATGTTAAAAGTTTGTGGTTGACCCCATTTATTTCAATATTTACTAAATCCAATTGGTTGACTAGCTGTGAAGATATCTCGAATCATCTCCGCTTCCTTGTAGTTCAGTTCACCTAACACAGGTAGGCTATCCGTATGGCTGTGAATGCAGCGTAGGCTACCGTAAATGCAAACGAAGGGCATCGCATTCGCCGCTCAGGAAGTGCTACGGCGATAGTCAATCTCTCGAAGGCAGATTCGCTTTCACTCTTGGCGTGACAGGAGAAACCCGACTCCTTTGAATGTTGATATCTCAGTCATATGTCGTCCCATTCATTCCATATAGGTATCGTTTTGAAGCTTGATTTATGCCCTTTCATGAAAACATAATAACTCAATTTTGAAAATTTGCGTCAAGCGACTGAGTCAGATTTTGTTGAAATTTGGTATAAACCATCAAAACTTAGATATGGACGAGGAAAATATGCAGTGGTGCAATTTGAACAATAGACACCGATACGATAAAAACACTACATAAATTTATGTGATGCTAATTCACTGATTCCTTTCTTCAAAAGTTATTGCATCAGCTGCTTTTGTGCTGCTTTTTGCGATGTTTGCTTGGACTCCGCTCTTTGATCCATGCGGCTATATTGCTTTATGAGGTTTTTGTTTTTTGTTTTTTTTTGGGTGCCCCATGTGGGCCGAAAAGTAGAAAAGGTAACATGTGTGATGTTGTAGTTGGGACGGCGCAGCGTTAAATAATGTCTGTGTGAATCTGCTCCAACATTGGATGCTCCGCCCCACAGCGCAAAACCAGCACCGGAGTTTGTACAGACGGCAAACGCGATTTAGAGCAGCGGCGACATAACACAGAGACGTCTGCTTTGATCGGCCGCCCTTACACTCTCACACTTACACACACTCTCGACTGGTCTTCCTCGTGTTTGCTTCACACAGCCAGACATGTAGACGGAATACGGAACGAGCCCCCTCTTCCCGCTGACTCCAGATCAGCTGAATCCAGCGCGGCTCAGGTGCCAGGTGTTCTCTTTGTTCCTCTCAAACAGGTGTTTGGCAAAGTCTGCTTTGTGCGAAATGTGAAGCATGCACGACGTCCTGGTGAAGACGGAAATACTTATTTATTTTATTCACATTTTTGTCATTTTTCTTTTATAGTTTTAATGTGACAGAAATGTAAAGGATAAAAATTACAAATGCTTATTCATTTTTGTCACATTTGAGTCTTTTCTATCCCTTATAGTTTGCATCTATTAAAACTTAGACTAAAACCATGAAGGACAGAAATGACTAAAATGTTTACTTGTTTCATCATTTCTATATTTCTATAGTTTTAGTCTAGGGTTTACTTGCTGAAAACTATGAAGGATAGAAATAACTAAATTTGATTGTAACTAATAAGATGAACCTAAAATGATAGAAATGAGTGAAATGCTTATTAATATAGTCACATTTTAGTCATTTCTACTCATTTCTAACCGTTTGCATCTATTAAAACCTAGACTAACACTATAAAGGATACAAATGAGGGAAATGTTTATTACTTTTAGTTCACATTTTAGTTCTGTCTGTTCTTCACAGATCTTTTAAAATTTAGACTAAAACTTGAAATAATAGAAATGACAAAAATGTTATTTAAGTTCTGTCTCTTCTTCATAGTTTTTATCTTTTAAAAGCTAGACTAAAAGTAGAAAGGCTAGAAATGACTAAAATGTGTAGTATTTTTCATCATGTTTAAGTGATTTAAATCCTTTTTACTGTATAAGTATATATAGTTGTCATCTATTAAAATTAAGATTAAACATATGAAGGACAGAAATGACCAAAAGATGAGTAAAACTAATAAGACTAAAACTATAATGATAGAAATGAATAAAATGCGCAATAATATCAGAATCAGACATTAATTGCTTTTTATCATGGGACCGATGCTTAGATTTGCTCGATATTTTCTACCTATATTTGATGACACATATATTGTGCGTGGGAAAGGTGAGATTTTATACGGCCCGTGCCTTCTGTCTTAAAATGTATGGTGTTATTTTGTGCCAAAATTCTGATCACGCAGTGGAACGTTCACCAGCGAAATCTCTTGTCTTTACGCTCAACTCTGCTGCACACATGAAACATGTTTAACTACTAAACTGTGCTTCACTTGAATGTGAGCTCGCACATGGGCTGTGTCCCGAGCCATGTACTACTGCACTTAATAGTATGGTAGGTAAGGTGCTCTTATCATACTTTTCTATGTGGTAGTATGCATCTCAGGAAATAGCCGGGGTTGTAGCTTAATGGCTCTCTACACACTAGGTAGTGCACATGGAGAGTCACACACGTGCCCTATTTGACTTGGTACACTACATAGGGTGGGAAGTGACTGTTGTGCACTACACTGGAAATGCTCCGCCCTCGCTCCACTCTGCTTTCACACTAGCTTGACTTGAAATGTCAGAGTTATAGTGTTATTTTTGTTGCCAAATTTCTGAGTGAAACTTCAGTGATCAAAATATCTTGTCTTTACACACTCAACTCTGGCTTCCTCATTTTTCGGCATCAGCAGATATAAACGTGAAAACCATTGGGTATCGGCATCGGTCTATAATTCGCATATCGTGCGTCCCTAGAAATGACACCTGGTGAAATTACCTTATTTAGCATACATACATAATCCATGTATTCATTAGATGAAAACTAACCCCACCTTCACATGCATCGTGATGTATCGAGATATTGCATCATATCGAATCGTTGACCTAATAATGGTAATCAAATCGAATCGTGACACCAGTGAAGGTTCACACCTCTAGCTCTTGGTCTTACTTTTCATTAACGAAATGAATACTGCTTGAGATGAGCGTAGACGTTGCACGTGCTTGTGGGTGTGAAGAGTGTGTGTGTGTATGCACATTGACGTGCCCCCTTTTGCTCCAGCTCCATTGTTGGGGCTTCTGGGCGTAAAGCCGGCCTGCTGAGACGCTATAAATAGCCGTCATCAATATCCTGCGCTCAAACTCTCCGTCTTCTCACCGCACATCCTCTAATGGCATTAAATTTTCAGAAGAGCTGACTCCGCTGTGCCACGCCGGGCCGACCGGAGACACCGAGAGACACCGCGAGAGAGAAGGACGGAGCAGGCAGAAAGGAAGAGAGTGGAGGGAGGAGCAGAAATAGCTTCCTGTAGTTAAAGACTGAATATGCAAAAGCAGGTTGGGACGGAGTTTGGGAGACGGAGACGGAGTTGGAGTTAATAATGCAGGAGTGTGTTAATCATTCTCTCTCTATCGCTCTCTCTCTTTCCCAGTGTGATGGTGGTCTGGGCCTGGTGTGCCCTTTGACCCTTGACCCTCTGACTTTAGCCCTCACAAAATCAGAATAAAGTTCATTGCCAAGTACATCGTCACGTACACAGAATTTGTATGGACGTACAGTGGTACCTCGCTTCTCGAACCCGATATTTTGGGCTTTTTTGGGGGGGGGGGGCCAAATTGGAGCTTGGAGTACGAACGAAATCTTGGACAACGAACTGAGCGCCGCGTCATGTTTTATACGGGAAACTGCAAATTGCCAATATTTCAAACAATTCGTCTCAAACTGTATTTTCCATCATATCCGATCCAGCTATTTGAGTCATTATCGGACCGATAATTAGATCCGCATATCGGATCGGTGCAGTCTGTAATTGTTTTCATACCAAAAATTGTAAGATTGCACAGATTTCCAACGAAATCAAACATTTCAGCACTCAAACCTTATTTTTGATGGAAATTGTCAGAATTAAAGCATTTATTTTATACTTAGACCAGTCCAAAAAAAACAACCTTTCATGTGTACATTTGGAACTCAAACATTTTGGAATTCGAACCGCCTTCTGGAACGGATTAAGTTCAAGTAGTCATTTGAAAGTGAGTGATTATTGATCGTGGTGAACACAGCACAGCACACAGTGCACCACAACCAAATGTGAGCTCTGCATTTGACCCATCCGAGAAAGTACAGTGGAGAGCAGTGCTTGGGGACGGTATCTTGCTTATGAGTACCTCATTGGTACCTTTACCGTTCATGGAGCATGGAATGTCTTATCCATTACGCTACCAACTGCCTCATGACACCAATGAACCGGAAATTGTAGCAGGAAATTAATTCATTTAATGGTGAGACACGTGACGTGACAGCTGACCTGAGTGGATTTGGTCGTGGCTCGAGCTAGAGTTACAGGAAGATCACAACCCTGACCTTGTTGTACAGCACGTCTTCATCCTGATGATTACTCTTGAGCACTCAGCATAATGGAACACACACACATACACACACACACACACCAGGGGTCGGCAGTAACAAAGTTCAGTTCAATTTTATTTATGTAGCTCTTAACAACAATCACAAAGCGGTTTACATATAACCAACCCAAACCCCCAACAGCAAGCCTGAGGGGACAGTGGCGCGGGAAAAACTTCCTCTAGTAGGAAGAAACCTTGAGAGGAACCAAGACTCGGAAGGGGACCCCATCCATCCTCCTCTGGGCAACCGGGTGCACGAACATTTAATACACGAGTAAACATTAGTTCAAGATTAATCATTAATTAATCATTTCTAAAAAAGTGAAGATATTAAAAGTAAATCTACATGGACATTCGCTGAAGAAATTGAAATGATGTGTGTGAACGGGGTACTAAAGGTCTAGTGGTTAGGTTACTCCTCTCTGGACCAAAAGGTCATGTGTTCAAGTCCTACCTCCAGCTCTACCACCACTGCGTCCCTGAGCTGCAGGGAGACTGTCCCGGAAATTAGGAAAATGCAAGTTGCGTCTGCGAAATTCCATAGATATAAATACAGTGGTACCTCGGTACTCTAACTTAAAGCTCCCAGATATAACCGTTTTTAGACCGTGTCGCCCAGCCCAAAATCGAGTGCTAAAGGAATTTAACTAAAGTAAAAACTTTGACTGCACAGCTTTCACTTGAAGTATCTGTGCTTTGACTCAAATAGCGGTCACTCGGTGTGTGTGAGTGACCCTGAACACCCTTCAGAGTTGTGAGTGACGTTATCTTGTGTAATCTACTGCTGATGTCAGTCACTGCAGAACCATTATTAATGAGATTGATTTGTCTTCCTAACTGCTTTGGTGTGCTTGTGTTGTGTGTTAATCCCATTTTTAACGTTCTCAGCATCTCAATTTAATTCTGTAATTTATACTCCCATTTTTACTACTGCTCTTGCTCCGCTGTATGAAATAATGCATATTTCTAGATGAATAACGCTCCATGACACTGCTTGTCAGGTGTTATTTTAGCTGGCTGAGCTCTGATCTTCCAGATTAGTCGTTTTATTCATTTATGGGATCCAGAATCTTCTATTCCAAAACAGTGATTGTTGATTCTGAAGGTCATCACATCAGGGGGTTAACATTAACATTTACATTTACAGCATTTAGCAGACCAGAGTGAGGTACAACAATGCTTTGTAGTCCACGACTGTTCTTCAATCTGTAAAGCTAGACTTAAATCAGCCGTCGTCCAGCTAAGTTAGTGAGTGTCGGTGGTTAGAGACACGCAGCACTTGATGTCCCCACAAATTTAATCACTGCAACGTAGCTATTTCTTCAAGCTTAACCTCCCTTTTATAAATCGAATAAGTAGGGATGGGCCGATCCACATTTTTTTCAGTTCCGATTCCGATACACAGCTGCAGATACCGATATAGATTCCGATACCGTACCTCTTTTTACTTTAACATTATTATTAGAGATCTAGACTCCTTGCTGGGAAAGAGCTACATTTTTGACGTGATGGCGTTCCACATGAGAGTTGTTTGGCGTGATGGCGTTCCACACAATATTGCCACAAACGCGTGTCCCGGAATTAATACTAAACAATAAGTAAATGGCTGTATTGTGAATAGAACGCTGGTTGTTTTTGTTATTTAGCAGCTAAAATATCTTTTTTGTCTGTAATAAAGGGGAAAATTTAACTGAACTGGAACGCTTTAGTGTGTTGCTTGTTCTGCTCATTGTCATATGTGACCCGATCTGCCGTAACGAGTCGGAAGTGGGCGTTCTATTCATTTAGATACGGGCCGATTATGTTGAAAAACATCACAAAAATAGCTATTTTTCTTTTTTGGAGACCAGATTAATTTTGAAGACCTTTTCTTTCATATAAGACCAAAAAAGAAAAATCGATATTTTTGATGTTTTTCAACATAATTGGCCCGTATCTTAATAAATAGAACGCCGACTTCCGACTCATTACGGCAGATCGGGTCACATATCAATACGTGCAAGTTAGCGCAATTGTTGTACAATAAACTAGCTTTACCGCAGTGCCACTGAACCAAATGTGTGCGCACGAATACGCAGAATACTACAATTTACAGATCGGCTCCATAGATCAGCCCAGTGCCACCGGTATCCGATCCAGTCGTTATCAGATCCGATACTAATCCACAGATCAGATCAGTGCATCCCTACTAATAAGTCCCCATCGTGTCCATATCTTAAATGTGTGTGTATGTGTGTGTGTTTGTATAGCCCATAATGGCTTACACACCAATAAAGTGGGGACGTGTGTAATTATGGGACATAAAACCCATAGTTTTTACTCAAGCTGAAATTCTGCATTTAAAATCTTCGTCCCAGTAATGATTGCCTTCTTTAAAGTGTGTTTGTTTGTGTGTGTGTGTGTTCTAGGGAAGCGTCTACAGGAGTGCATCTGCGTCATCATGTGCCTCTCTCTCTTCATTATCAACTTCTTCTTCCTCCTCTTCCACTTCTCCACCGTCCACATCTACAGAATCGTCTTCGGCATCGGTAAGGCGGCGTCCTTTATCAGCTGCGTTTTCATAATAAAGTGATAATAGTTACTAATCTATAATGCTGTTACAGATTGAATGAAATCACAGGAATTCGTTTTTTTCCACACTTTGCGTCAAGTTTGTCTAGATTCAGGTTATTCAGAAGCAATTCAACAAGAAATTTTCTCAAGTAAAATTGTCTAACACTGGTTAAGTGTTTAGCTTGTTATTAAAGTGAACATAATATTGATTCAACATCTCATAATTTAACAGCTAGCTCAACTATAATCAGCAGAAACATCTAGAAACAGACTTTAATTTCTCCTTTTTATCCTTTTATCCAGTTCTATGTTTTTATCACACCGTTTCCTCGGGAGTTGTCTAGTTTGTTTTATAAGAGCTAGGTAGTGTACATGGAAATCTTACCGTAGATGGAAAGATTTTAAAGAATGAACTACAGGATTTTTATAAGAGTTACGTCATCTAAAAATTTCTCTTGTTCTCTCTCGTTGTTAGTGGCCGGTATCGTGACAGCGGACTTTGCTTCTGGAATGGTGCACTGGGGAGCAGACACCTGGGGCTCTGTGGACATTCCCATCATCGGCAAGGTGAGCTACACGTTGATCCGGGAACAGTTCAACATGAACATCTCACACTACCGAACCTATTCAACCTGTAGTTATTACTATGTAAGTGATAAGTGTAGAAGACACAGGTGTCAGAGTTATGGTGTTATTTTTGTGCCAAAATTATGAGTACGCAGTGGAACTTTGGCGAAATATCTTGTCTTTACACGCTTGACTCTGCCTTACACATTTTTCACCATCAGCAGATATAAGCATGAAAAACGTCAGATATTGGCACCGGCCAATAATTCCCATATCGTGCATTCCTATAAGTTAGGAAATAACAAAATAACAGCGCTGACGCACTACTGTGTTCAGTAGCGCATAGAGCATGTTTACAGTATAAATCATGTCAGTTAACTGTAAACAAACACACCTCGACAACAAAATAACTAATTAATCAGAATTAAGGCAAAATGTTAAATTAATCGTGATATTGATTCAAGGTGATATCGTCCAGCCCTAATTGTTGCATCATGCTCATCATTTATGTTTTGTTCCTTAAAATGCCTAAAAATACTGCTGTTGTCTCACAGTTTGTCTTCTCTACTGGAGAAAGATGCATTAATAGCTACGTTTCTTCACTGTAGTCACATTTTCCGCAGTTAATACATGTTTCCGTTCATGTCTAAAGCGTAATTACTAATAAAGACAAGTCTCTCTGATTGCAGTGGATTGTGCTGAACTCTAACATTCCTGCACATTCTCCCCATCCAACGCACACACACACAAACACACACACACACACACAAACACTTCGGCCTCTTAGCATATTAGTGTGTTTGATTTAAACAAATGACCCTGTTTAATTTTCATATCAGCATCTGCTTTATTGGTCTGTTGTGGTTTGTATGAGGCTCATGGCTGGATGGAGGAAAATGCCACCTTCTCCTGCGGGAGTTTCCTCCCTTTTTCCTGGTTTTCCTCGAGCACCGAGTCATAACCCGCCCCCCCTCTTTACCCCCCCGTGTTGCAGCCCACCGGGGCAGGGGACTCCCAGGAGTCCGAATTAATGCAGACCACAGTCGCCCTTTCCTCGCCCAATCAGAGAAAAGGTCGCACTCCGCCTGTCCAATTAAAAAATGCAGCCGGCCCTTTGCTTTATGTGTGCCGGACAGGTGGGAGTGTTGAAGCTGGGCGTGCCGTGTGTTGTGTGTGTTGTGTGTGTGTGTGTTGTGTGTGTTGTGTGTGTGTGGTGTGTGTGTGTGTATTTAGGGGGCTTGTGAGGACCTGGCTGGCCCCTAAAAAACAAGAATTCTATGATTGGATACGTTTATTGACCGGTCCCCATGAGGAGAAATGATTTTGCAGAATTTGTTCATGTTTTATTTGAGAAACTAAAAGATGTAAAAGATTAGCTTTTGTAACTGGGATTATGGTTTGGTGTAGCTGTGTTTAGGGATGCACCGATCCAACTTTTTCAGTTCAGATACCGATAGAGATGGCCGATACCACTTTTTTATGTCCGATACCGATACCTTTATTGTAAATTTTATATCTGCCGATACCGATACAAATCCGATACAGCCACAGTCTTTTTTTCACATAAAATAATGCTTTAAAATGTCTGAATACATGACTGAGATTATTGTTATACTTAAAGAAATGCTTGATTTAAATCCTGTTTTCCTACTAAAACAATGTAATAATTACACACACGTATATGCTAAATTATTTGTTTTCAAAAATTGTTGGTTTAGACATATAAATATTTCTTCTTTCTTATTGATTACACTATAACATTATAAAATTGAAAAAAAATTGATCAATTGAAAATGAAATACTGAAGTTTGTCATTTTGATCCAATCTGGCCTATAAAATGAGCTGCCTTTGCAGAGAACTACATTTCCCATGATCCTCTGGGCGCACCCGGAGCCGTGTCACAATGAAGCACTGGGCGTGCGTTCCAGAATAAACGATGGAAAATCATTTTAGCAAGTAACGGCGCTCATGCGCACGGTCATTAACACAGTGCGCGTGTTTACATCTCGAAAAATTTCATTTATGCGTTTTTATGCATTTACTTCAGTTTTAGTGCAGGAACATCTCGCAAATACTTTCACATGCAGAGGGATCAGGTGTTGTCTTGATCGCGTCGCTGAAAACGTTGTGTGTCACTATTAAGCGTCCGTGTGAAATACAAGCGGAGCTGCTCTAGTGAGTAAAATTAATTAAACCAATTAAACTCGACCATTTTGTGTAAAAGAATTATTGGAGTTATTGGAACAATGGTTTCAGCTCTACTTTAACGCAGTGCCACTTCACATGTGTAAAGAATTGAGTGTACACACATTTACAGATCGGCTCCATAGAACGACCCAATGCCACCGCTACCCGATCCAGCCGTTTGAGCCGTTATCGGACCGATACCCAGCCACATATCGGATCGGCTACATCTCTAAATACCGATGCCGATCAAAAACTGCAAAAACTGACCTGCGCCTGTAGAATTATGTATAAATGTTTACTTGTTTTAGCTTTATGTAGTCTAAATGTGTTGGAACTGTAGACATAACTACTAGAGGTAGTAAGAATAGTGTGTTTTATTGGCTTGCAGAGTTTTTTTTATATGTAGAGATATTCTGTGGCTTAGTGCTGTGAAGAAAAATAAGATTAGGAATCACTTCTTTATCCATTTGGAATCCATCTGGATATGGAATGAAACTGGATAACAAATAATGCATCTATAAAATCTAAAAATGCTTTTTTTTACTCTCTAACATTATGGAATGCACATACTACTTTCTGATTAATTGAAAATGAAGAAATACTGAAGTTTTGGTGATTTTTCAGCATTTGGACTGATTTTGGTCTATAACTAATTTTTGACTCATTTCTGGGAGAGAAGCAAATTTTTGTCATGAGGGCGTTCCATATGAGAGCCGCGGCACAATAGCGCTGTGGACGCGCGTCGGGAATAAATAAATATCAAGTAAATGTCTGTACTGTGAGTAGAACGCTGGTGGTTGTTATTTATCAGCTAAAACATTTGAACAGCAAACTTGTTTAGCTTTCCCAGTATAAAAGGTCCTAATAGCTGCAGCGCCTCCTGAGATGCTATCTTCCAGAACAGCTTTGAATGATCTCTGCCTCCAGAACCCTGCTTCTGAGGACTGGAAGGAAATAAATAAATATATGAACTGAGACAAGGCAGGGATTTCCCTCCCTCCCTTCCTCCCCTTCACTTCACTTCTCTCCCTCCTTCCCTCTTTCTTTTCGCTTCCCTCGTTCTCTTAGCTTCCCTTCTCCCCCGTCTTCCTTTCACTTCACTCCTTCCCTTCCCTTCCCTTCCCTTTCCTCCCTCTTTCCCTTCTCTTCACTTCGGTCCCTCCTCCGTTCCCTTCACTTTTTTTTTTCATTTCTAGCTGGAAAACCTCAAGGATACCGGCCCTCCAGGACCAGACTGATTTCAATGACGGCAGTATTTTAGTTAATGAACGTCATCCATATTTAAGGGTCCAGGTGTAAAACGTCCTGATAGCTGCACCTCCTCGTGAGAAGCTGTCTTCCTCCTCGCTGTCTAACAGGACTTTAAACGATCTCTGCTGCCAGAGCAAGTTGCCTGATTTTCTGAGGACTGGAAGCGAATAAATAAAAATATAAACTGAGAGAAGGCAGGGAATTTCATCCCTAACAAACAGCTCACAAACATGTGGGGATCCTGCGTTTAGGCTCTCCTCCTCCTCCTCCTCCTCCTCCTGCAGGTTGCGTTTGGGTGGGAGGAGTGGCGTCGGGGGTCCGATGTTGACTGATAGAGTTTAAACCGGCCGAACCCAGAGCCTAATGAAAGCGAGCTGGAGAACGTGCGTCGGCGCGAGCGGCGAGTTATGGAGCGTGGAGATAACCGGGCATAAAACAGCACTTCCCCACCGCTCGCGTCCCGCCTCATGAAAAAGCCCGAGCCAGCGGCGGCCGTCACTCACGCCCGGGAGCGCCGCTTTGAGACGGACGCCCGACCGCGAGCGCGCCGGCCTCGCAAAATGAAAGCCGGCGCGGGAAAGAAGAGCGCTGCCACAAAGAAGAGAGAGACAGAAAACACACACACACACACACACCAAACACACAACACAAGAATGAAGGTAATTTATTTCCCAACACAAAACGCTGGACTCGTTTGGAGACGCATTACCATAGCGTTTTCCGTAGACGAGGCAAGACGGGGGGAGAGAGAGAAGCGGGGGAAAAATGTCATTATCGCGTGTTTGTGGGCCGAACTCAATCGCACCTATATCTGAGACGGCGTGGAGACGCTCTGCTGGAGCGCCACAAACTATCTGCTGATATTTCGACAATTATCTTCCCTCCCGTTCCCTTCGCATCGCCAAAGCCCTGCCTTTTCCCTTTCTCGCCTAGTCGGCCCGTCCGTGCGCGAGATTAAAGGAGCGCTAAGCTGGGGTTTTTTTTTTTTTTTTTTTGAGAGGGCGGTGTGGGAGCGCCTTCTCCGGTAGTCGCCGCGGCCTCCCGGCGATGTGCTGTCGCTAATCCCACGCCGTTTAGCGCCCCGCCTAGCTTAGCCTTGCCTCGCCTCGCCTCGAGCTCAAGACGCCTAATCACAACTCCCATCGCCCTATTGCTCTTGCTAATTTGAAATTTTTATATTATGCAGCATCAGAAAGTCCAAAATTGATAACACTTCTTCTGATCTGCATCTCACGAAACCAAGAAGCACTACACCGCCGTTATTTTGGGCGCGTGTGAGCATGTTCACCTCTAGCAGCGGCCTCCAGGTAGGGGGTGGTCGCTAATCCAGTATCCTAGTCTCGCCTTGAGCTCGGACGCCTAATCGCAACTCCCATTGCCCTGGCTAATTAGAATTTTGTTTGTTCTGCAGACCCAGAAAACAGTACTAGCTCAATTATCAGAATTTATCGTCAATTACCATAATTATCAAAAACATTCGACTTTTGCTAACAACATGGCCGCCACACGGAGATAGATTGAAAGTCCGAAATTGCTAACCATTCTTCCAATCTGCATCTCGCAAAACCAAGCAGCGCAATGCCGGTGTGAGAGCGTTCCCCTCTAACCACAGCCTCCCGCCGGTGCATGGTTGCTAATCCCGCACCGTTTAGCGCCCTGCCTAGCCTAGCCTCGCCTCGCCTCGAGCTCGGACGCCTAATCGCGACTCCCATCGCCCGATTGCCCTGGCAACCGGCCGACCCCCGCCTCCACTCCTCCTCCTCCTCCCTAACCCGTCGCCCGCGGAAACGCGTTCCATTTTCTCTCGTTCCTCCTCTTCTTCCTCCCCGGCACTTCTCGCTCTTAAGTGGCCATTTAATCACGCTCATTAAGGACTCTCCCTCAAGTTTGCCGCTTTTGTGAGTGTGAGTGTGTGTGTGTGTGTGTGAAGGGGAAGGCCGTATATAGCCGTCCGTTAAAGTGGCGCCTTTAATCTGCCGGTTAAGGGTCTTAGTTTGAGCGCAGCGTTCTGGAGGGCCGTAAATTCCCTCGCTCTTTTTGAAGTCCAATCGCTCCCAGGTGGCCGAGCCTAATTATCCTCGACAGCAGAAGGATGGCAGCGGCTGCGGGAGCACGGACGAAAACCTCATCGCTCCTTCCCTTCTCTTAGGTTCCCTTTCTCCTTCACTTCCCTTCCCTTCTCTCCTTCCCGCAGTTTCCCTCCCTCATTCACTTCTCTTTTCTTCACTTCCCTTCTTCTCCTCCCTTTGCTTCCCTTCCTCCTTCACTTCCCTTCTTCGCCTCCCTTTCCTTAATTTCCCTTCTTCGTTCCTTTTGCTTCCCTCCTTCCCTTTGCTCCCTTCATCCTTTCCTTCGTTCCCTCTTTTCCTCCTTCCCATCCCTTTACCTTCCCTCCCTCCTTCCCCTTCCTCCATCCCTCCCTCCCTCCCTCCATGCGTTCCCTTCACTTATTTTCCTCTTTCCCTTTCATTCACTTCCCTCCCTCATTCCATTCCCATTGCTTCCCTCCCTCCTTTTTTCTTGCATTTGTCCTTAAGAAATTAAAGTTACTGAAATCACAACAAGCAGCTAAAATTTGACGTTTGAGCAGGTTGAGTTTGTTATAATATGTAGCGTGTCCGGCGTCTTCATTTTGGGCTCGTTGCTCATTGAATTGATGTTTAGATGCAGGTTGATGCTTCGTTACACATTTTTCTGACTTCATTTCTGTTGATACAGGCGTTTATCCGGCCGTTTCGGGAGCACCACATCGACCCCACGGCCATAACGCGCCACGACTTCATCGAGACCAACGGAGACAACTGCATGATCACCATCCTGCCCCTCGCTCACATGACCTACAAGTTCCTGTCCTTCTCACCAGGTACACACACACACCAGGTTATTCCACCCCAACAACACACAACTTATCTTTTGCTATATTTATATATATTATACAGCGGTATATCAGAAATTCACATTCTGCATTTGCTTTTATATTGCTCGAGAAACACAGCAGTAGAGACAGCGTCCATTTTTATGGGTGTGATATTCCAAACCCTGCAACAATTTTACCTCAAAATCATTGTTTTGACTACAGAATTGTGCATCTTTGAAATCTTTTTTAAGATTCAATTGAGATTGAATTCGGTGTTGTAACATGGAAATAAATATTTGGATTGCAATTAGAAAATCAGAAATTAGAAATGTTTAATTTAAAAATCTTAGAAATTTAGATTTAAATAGAAATTTTGAAATTAGAAATCTTAAAAAATGTATAAATCTTATGTTATTTTGATAAATCTTAGCCATTACATGAAATGATGTATATAAAGTATGAGAACAGTGGAAGTGGAACACTGCGTGGAACCCTATTGGAATCGTGCTGATTTTTTATGTATTTTTTTAATTCTGCCTTAAAACGCGTTGTGGAGAAAAAACGGTAAGACCTACAGCTTTGAAATTTGGCAGATAGGTCCGGTACCCACCCACTACTCAGGCAACAAACTGCACCAAAATAAGCTATTTTGCATTTTTCCAAAAAAATTGCATTTTGCCTAATAACTTTTGAAACGTAGCTCAGATTCTCAAAAATCTTATACCATCTTACTCCTTGAGTGAAGAGGAATCTTTATAGACCCTCGCATCTATTTCCGCCATATTGGATTTCTCGCTAATTTGCATAATATGCAAAACCATGCGAACCAGACCCTGGATTTTTATCCAATCTGCATGCAACTGGTATCATTTGAATCCCAAGACACTCTTCTTTAATTATTATCGACACATTTTTAATTTAGGTCTTCATGTTTCTGTAATATGCAAATAAATGTGGTGGGCTTGGCATAGGACTGCAACACCGCACACCAAGTGAGAAATCCGGCTCTGGGTGGGCTACAGCTTAGAAATTTGGCAGGTAGGTCTGGTACCCCTCCCAGTACTCGGGGGGGGAAAAAATTGCACCACTCTGCCAGTTGGTGGTGCTATAATAAGCTATTTTGCGTTTTGCCTAATAAGTTTTGAAATGTAGCAACCTAGATAAAAGGATGACACGTGTCGTATTTCAACATCTGTCCACTTCGATTCGTCAAAAACTGATAAAGCTGCAAACTGCATGGCCCCCGTAATCACTGCTTGCAGTTATATTATTTCAATTTATTTTACTCTAGATTAGATTAATCATTTTAAAGTGAAATAAATTATTCGAGGTATATTTGACTATATTCTAGAAAAATGTATAAATTATATTCATTATAATAAGCTATATATCACCTACACCTGCACCACCCCACGACGATCTTCAACCTCACAACGACAGACTTTCCCCAGACTTTCTTCCCCACGGACTTTCCCCTCACCGCACAAGTCCCAGCTTGCACATATTATATATCTCTGTGACAGAAACTTTACAACACAGGTTTAAAAAATCTTTAATCAAAGCAAAGTTGTGAGATTAAGGCGACAAAGTAAAAATCAAACATGAAAACCTAAATTTGCTCATTTAAAAGATGGTATCAGATTTGTCTTTCGCTTCAAATACATAAATGTGTAGCTCTAGGCCTGCTGTAAAACATCAGTATAAGGCATGCACGTCTAGCATACACTGTTACAATAACAGCAGTAAAGAACAGGACAGACGGATGCTCAAATGTCTCATAAAGTTATTCTCTCTCCCACAGAAGCCCTGGCCGAGTCGTACCCGTGGGAGTGTTTTGTGTATGCGCTGGCCGTTTTTGTGACGATGACCAATCAGATCCACAAGTGGTCACACTCGTACTTCGGTCTGCCCCGCTGGGTTACACTGCTGCAGCACTGCCACCTGGTTCTGCCCCGAAAACACCACCGCATCCACCATGTTTCCCCCCACGAGACATACTACTGCATCACCACAGGTACACCCCCCACGGCCAGACGACACAGCCCGGAAATCACACCTCGATATTTATCACCATAATTATTTTATTGATGATAACACAAAACACTTAATGTTTCTCTTTTAATATTGTTACGATAGTGATTTTTCACTTTGATTCCCACAATCAGGAGAGGAGAAGTGCCATCATAGTGGGATTTCTAACAGGGTCTGATAATATTTTGAGTTTGTTTTAATCCAAATTTATTCCATTTCTGTGACCTGGTTTACTTCCATTAACTTTACATGTTATAATGTGCAGTAAAGCCTGCGGTAACTAACGTCCAGCTCAGAATATCACCAGGTTTATTTTGACCGTGGAATCCAAAATTAATCTGTGGTTATCGCAACGATATGATATGACACACGCACAAATGTCTAAGTACCATGGCTCACATTTGTCAAATCAGTAGCAGTTTGACCTTTGCTATGTTCTTATCTGTTTAACACGTCCACTATCTACAAACTGATTGCTCATCGTTATCGCTGCAATTTCAGCTCTTTATTACCACTTTACTGGCGCTCAGACACACCTGTTATAAAGTGGCAGGGGTTATGTGTCATTGTGGCACGCTTTTCAAGCTCCAAGCTGCTTGTGATTAAACATACCTAAGCTCCATTATTGCTGCTTTAATATAGTAGTTACAACTCTACGAGCTACGGAGTAAAAGTAGCAACGACACCCGAGCTGATTCATCCAGTAATGCTGAGTATTTGTGGCTGTAGGAGACTCTTAAACAAGCTGAATGATATGAACATCTTTATTTTGAAGGATGATCAGATGCCACTTCTGCCAGTTGAACACCAGAGTCAAAGTAAACTTTGTCATCTCTGCTATATACTGCACAGATATACAGAGACGAGATGACGTGGCTCCAGTTTACACAGTGCAGTAGGAAATAGGGAACAAAGAACAAATAGGGCATATAGAATAAACAATATGTGACCCTCCACGGCAAAACCAGTCGCTTGTCGCAACGGAGGTTTCCGAGAAAAACGAGCGTTTATGTTGCGTGGGGTAAAATTTTGGATTGTTTGTTTTTAGTGTTTTGAAACAGTGGAAGGTCTATACTGTACTGTTGTCAATAAATTTGGCTGAAAAACTTACCCTTTCCATCCTAAAAACGTGACTTTCTTGAGGTGAGGAATTCAATTCCAGCAGAATGTTCAAAGTTTGTGTTTTGACCGCTCTACTTCAATATTTACGCTAAACCCACTGGTTGACTAGCGTGAAGATATTTCTCCGGAATCCATCTTCGTCTCCCGAGTTCAGTTAACCTAACGCAGGTAGGCTATCCG
Source organism: Distichodus sexfasciatus (assembly GCA_032718565.1). Lineage (NCBI taxonomy): Eukaryota > Metazoa > Chordata > Actinopteri > Characiformes > Distichodontidae > Distichodus > Distichodus sexfasciatus. The sequence continues at coordinate 316,766 of JAVGVS010000343.1, read as the reverse complement.
TGTGGCTGTGAATGCAGCGTAGGCTACCGTAAATGCAAACGTAGCCGCGACCGCACCAAGCGTCTGTGAGTGCTACGGCGATAGTCAACTTCAAAGGCAGATTTCTCCGTTTCTCACTTGGCGTGACAGGAGAAACCCGACTCCTTTGAATGTTGATATCTCAGTCATATGTCGTCCCATTCATTCCATATAGGTATTGATTTATGCCCTTTCATGAAAACATAATAACTCAATTTTGAAAATTTGCGACAAGCGACTGGTCAAACAGTCATTTGTGGAGCAGATAGTCCGTATAGCAGCATGTGCGTCACAGCGACGGTGATGTGTAAAGTGCAGAGCTGCAACAGCATCAGTTAGTTCACCGATCACAAGCTCCAAAACAGCCATCTTTGTAAAAAGAGAAAAATAAGCGTGTTGATTTGCTTGTAAGAATGTAGGACTAATTGTAACTAGTAGTGTCAATGATTGTAGTTAGTTGTATCACTAATTATAGTTGGTGTCGCTAATTGTAACCAGTGTTGTAACTAGTAGCAGTTATAGTCAGTAGTCACTAATTGTAACTAGTAGTGCTTGTAGTTAGGGTTAGTGTCACTAATTGTACAGTAGTTAGTAGTGTGAGTAGTTGTAGCTAGTAGTAAGTGTAGCTGGCGGTGTCACTGATTGTAGTTAGTTACCCCGCAGCACTGCTCTTTAGATGGTTATATTGGCTGTAATTTTGTGTAAAGTGTCTCTTTGCTTTGCCGCTAGACGTGAAGTTGGGGATAAAAATAGGTTGGAAACAGCCAGTTTTGATGTTTGAGAGTATGTGTGTGTGTGTGTTTGAGAGTGTGTGTGTTGAGTGTGTGTAAAGGCATTAAACCCCAGTGATAGCTGGAACACTCAGTATGCTGTGTGTGTGTGTGTGTGTGTGTGTTTGAGAGTGCGGAGTGGGGATGCTCGTGCGTCACCCTGAGCCCCTGTGGACGACAGATGTGAGTGTGGGGGTGGAGTGAGAGTGTGTGTGTGTGTGTGT
>JAVGVS010000343.1:250754-313254 GCA_032718565.1 Distichodus sexfasciatus | reverse complement strand
TAAGGTTAGATTAGTATTAGGTGTAGGTGTAGAATTATGTACTTTAGTCATTATGGGAGTCTATGGAAGGACAAAGATAGTAATACATATACTGTGTGTGTGTGTGTGTGTCTTTTCATTGCTTGCTGTACAAATCCTAATCTGTTTTTATTCAGCAGATTCGCTTTTGTTTTATATCTGATTAATATATTTATCACTAATATTCACGCAGGTTAAGAAATAAATAAATCAGTGTGTCGCTGTTATTATCTGCTAAGTGTTTGTAAGGCTGATAAATCACATGAATATAAATGAGAAATGGCAGGATTGTTCAGCTGTGTTGTGAGTGTTGTCATTGTGTAGTTTGGTCCACTAGGAGGGCCAGCACTCTCGCAGCTCCGGCTGCTGGGTTTTGTGATTTTATACATCGGACTCATCAAAAACCTTTTAATATTTTTTACCATTTATGTAAAATGTGCAGCTGCTGTGAAGACTCCAGCATCTTTCAGGGAAAACATTTATTTATTGGTCAATATCTTTATCGTTTTATCTCCTCTCTATTCCTCTCTCTCTCTCCTTCACTCTGTCTTCTTCTCATATCCCTTTCTCTTTTCCCTCGCTCTCTTCTCCTCTCCCTCTCCCTCCTCCTCCAGGTTGGTTGAACTATCCTCTGGACTGTGTGGGCTTTTGGAGGAGGATGGAGTGGTTGGTGGAGAGAGTGACCGGTCAGAAACCGCGCAGCGACGACATGGCCTGGGCCAAGAAGACCGACTGAGATCCAGACACTTCTCCCTCCATCCCTCTCTCTCCACTCTTCCTCTGCAGTCAGGCCAAGGGAGAGAAATGCAGAATTTTGGGCCTTACCCCTCTTCCCTCCTCCTCTTCCTCCCTCTTTTCTCACATCCCTCCACTGCAGAGCCATATGAGCCATACCTCCTTCTGTCCTCCATCCCTCATCTCACCCTCCTCTCCTTCTCTCTTTCTCCCCAAATTGTCTTTCCCACTTTCACACACATCAAGCAAAAAAAGCAAAGACTGACTTCCACACTCGAGGCCGAACACGAGGACCAACCGGCGTTCCAAACTTCCGTCCACCTCGGGTGACGAAAGACCAAGATTCTCCAGCATCACTACGCACTAACCTGTCTGTCCGAATACAGCGCCCTGGAGGTTGGGTTTGAGGGGGCTAGAAGACAAAAACGAGTCATTTTTGTTTTGAGGTTTGTTGCAGTGCGTACTGAGGTCGGAGGAGGGACGGCGGACGGCGTCGGCGCGAGTGGTTAGAGCAGGGGCTCCCAAAAAAAGGGACAGGGCTGGGTGATAACGGAGGGTGTTGAAAAAGAAGAGTGCCAGTCTCACAGCTGCAACCCCCAATCAAATATATATATATATATATATATTCATCACCCACTGAAGCGCATAATAGGACTATTAAACTAACTTAACAGAATCATGGGATATATTGAGTCCTCCAGAACATCAACCCAACGCCATGTAAACGCAATAGTGACGTTTTCTGATTTCGCTGAAATTGGCACCAGAATGTTGCATGCAGCTAGGGCTGCAACTAACAATTATTTTGACTCATTTCCGGGAGAAAACTACATGTTTGTGCAAGACGGCGTTCCGCATGAGAGTCGCGTCACAATAACACAGTGGACACACATCAGAATAATCACTAAAAATATCAGGTAAATGTCTGTATTATGAGTAGAACGCTGGTTGTTGTTATTTATCAGCTAAAAATTAAATATAACAAAAAAAATACGTTTTGTGTCACACTAATGGGAAGATCTGACTGAACTGGACGCTTTAGTGAATGACTTCCCTGAGAGAGTTGTGTTCTAACAAACAGCACGCGGTGTTTACACTCGAAAAATGGCCATTCATGTGTTTCTGCGATTACTTCAGTTTTTGTGACGGCAAGACACGGCACTGGTTCTCGTCTCCTTCTTATTTCTTTCATGGCGGTCGGCGTCCAGCTTAATGCTGCTTTACTGCCACTGGCGCTTTGGTTATTTACTGACCGAAGTAGCCACTGTAATGGCGTGTATAATAATCGAGACCCAAATAATCCATTATTTAAATTAGTTGCCAGCCATCTTCATAATCGATTTTTAATTGATTAGCTGTTACAGCCCTACATGCGCGATTTGACACCATCCGAGCTGCAGCCGATCAACGCGAGGCCACGACGTCTGCGGTGGACGCCTGATTCATCTAATGAGCAGAAAACGGTATGCCTAGTCCGGTGACTCATCTGACGCCACCAATCTCAGAAAAACGTCTGATTCAGACGTCCGTGTGGACTAGGCCTTAATCAGTAACGGAGCTGCTCGGATCAACTGGGAAAGATTACCGTCATGTAGAAACGTGATATCTGTCTCCAGTACCGTAAAGCAGCACCGCACTGCCAGAGCTTATCCATACTCCAATTTTTTTCAGCTCCCCGGGGCCCGACTAGCAGCCGATATCAAGTATATCCATCCTTAAATCTTTTCAGAGAACAAAACTAAAATTCTGCAAATTTTTGATCACATTTGGGGCTGCAGCTGTGAAACAACACTTTTAATCTCATTCTTTTCCTCCCGTTTTGGGAACTGCTTGAAGTGAAAGTTATTTAAAGGAAATGGTTTGGAGGGTCGACCTGAATGAATGTTTTATCCCAGAATGTGTGTGGCTCAGCCTGCATTGGCCTTAAACACAAACCTGTCACCTTTTTAGTTTTGTTTGTTTTTAGTTTTGTCTCTTTTTAAATTTTTGTTGCATTTTTTCCCAGACCTGCCTGCTGAAGCGGGCGCTGGAGATTAGCACTGACGTCCTCCAGCGGCCGATGTTAGGACTGATGTTAGTCTTGCTCGCAGTTTCACCTGGAAATCAAACCAAACTGCATCTCCCAAACTTTATATGCTTACTGTTCAGATGGATTTACAAATCTGTCAAAATTCAAGAGTCTAAAATATTTGTCCCATACATAATCTTGCCAAGTACAAGATGTAGTGAAATGCATCTCCCTAATCTCATCTCTGTACCCTGAAAACCACAAAGGGCAAGCAGAAGATCTGAACGCTGTGCAAGATTTAGGATGGATTTTATTTCCAGGCTGAACCTTCTTCATCTCGACTGTATTTAAACAAGGTCATTATAAGAAAAGGTCAATTTAAATTTTAGGATTTCTATATTTGCAAGCTTTATTGGGGCAAACTTTATTAATAGCTTTTTTAAAAGAGCGAAATGTCATTTTTTAACCAGCGCTAATCACAACAAATTGAGCTAAAGGCAAACCAAACACCCACTTCCCTTTTTCTCACACACACACACACACACACCTCTGAGCAGTCGGCATCTAGAGCTTGTTTTAAGCCAACAGTGCAAATTCAAACAGCCATAACACACACACACCTACACCTGTTCCACTTGAGCTCGTCTCAACACTCGTCCATCACACCCACAGCTGCACTAGCTGACTTTGTTCTCTCTCTCTTTATGGCTTTATAATTTTTTTCTATTTTTTTATTACAGAAATCAGCCTTGTATTTATTCTTACTGTCCATCTCGCAGCTACACGCTTGCTGCCGGTCTGCCTTAAATGACATGTTTTTATTAGCTGTATGATTTAATAAAGATCTAGTCAGATACCTTTTACACTCTGCCTTCGTGTTTTGCTGTGGAACCTTCTTGTAATTGTTCTGTTTCTTCTTCTCTATTTATTGTCATTATTTCCTACAAAAGGGATTGTGCAGCTTAACCTGTAAGTCACAGAAAGCTGAAATCTTCAGGGTAAGGAGGAATGGTGCGCATCTCGCCAAAAATCATAGTGATCGGCTTGTAATTGGTGCTAAATGCTACATAAATGTATGTGATGTCATAACAGAGCTTTTATAATTTACATGAAATTATAGAAACCAATTCTAATTCTCATATGAACACTGTTAGAGGTTAGTTTCTTTATGAACACAACTTATTGAAACATTGTCATAACAAAAAAGATGCTTCACTACTAAGTCACACATTTCTATTCACATATTTAATTCTTTTTCCTGTTATTTCAGTTTATTTTATACTAACTCCATATGTCTTGATATGATTCATGTAGTTATGTGGTTTTAACGTTTACCTCATTGCTCTTTAGTGTTCTACACACATACACAGACACTGCTGGTGGTCAGCGCTGACCCTTTTGTGCTGCTTTTTGCGACTTGTGCTTGCGACTTTAGGGGTCCAAATACAAAGTGCTTATGGGCCCCTCTTGTAATTGTTCTGATTCTTTTATTATTATTATTATTATTATTATTATTATTATTATTATTATTATTATTATTATTATTATGTTCTGATACAAAATGGATTGCAGCTTGCCGTTTGTATATATTTTTTATTATTATTAAGGTTATTATTATTATTATTATTATTATTATTATTATTATTATTATTATTATCATCATTAATATACAAAGCAGATTGTCCAGCCTAAACCAAAAGGTGCAGAAAGCTGAAATTTGGTGGGTAAGTAGGAATTTTGTGCATAGGCCAAAAGTGTAGTGATGGGCTTTTAATTAGCGCTATAGGGAAGGAAACCACGTTTTGACCTCTTACTCCTCTGACTCTCGAACCGTATGGCCTAGAGTGAAAATTCCTGCTTTAGTTGATTCTTTAGCTTAAACCTAACAGCTTATTGACTATGGACTTCCCATTTTGAGCTAATTTGTATAAAATGCAAAAGAAACTTTTGTGAACGCCTCCCGGGCTAACTGGCTGATTAAGTAGTAAGTATTGCAGCACACAGTGCACCACAACAAAATGTGACTCCTGCATTTGACCTGGCCCGGTGAAAGAGCAGGGCAGCAGTGTTTGGGGACGGTACCTTGCTCATGAGTACCTCAGTGGTAACTTTACAGAGTCGTGGATTCAAACCTGCAGTCTTCTGATCACGGGGCGAACATCCCACCATTACACCACCAACTGCCCCAAGTAAGGCAAGTGAGCTTTGGGATTTCACAAAATTAGCTGACCAATTGCAGGGGGTATTTTGCTTAAAACAGCTGTATGTTTGGACTGCTTTGGCCCAGTTAGCATCAGTGGCGTCATGCTAAATGCCTATATCTCAAGAACCAAGTCCATTTTGCTGAAATTCTGCATAAACCATCAAAACTATGATATGGAAGAGGAAGTATGCAACGCTATATTTGACCAATGGGGGGGGGTGCTAATTATGATATGGGAATTATAGACCAATGCAAATATCCGATGGTTTTAATGCTGATTTCTACTGACGCTAAATGAGCATGAGTTGAGCGCAGGCGCAGGTGAATGTGTAAAGACATATTTGCTCATCAAAGTTCCACTGCATGCTCAGAAATTTGGCACAAAAATAACACCATAGTTCTGATATTTTTATCATTTTTATTTTATCATATTGATTCTGATATTAGTTTTAATCCTGATTTATTTTTTTCGGTTCGAACAGTGGTCGGTTCACAAGGGACCCTGTTTTACACTCTTCATTTTTTATATTTTTATTGTATTTTTACAGCTGGACTGGAGAGTGGTGGTTGCTCAACGCCAGGCTTTATAAAGGTGTGACTCGGCTATGGTAATGTAGAGTGAGGTAAATGGGGTAATGAGTCATGGCCTCTCGTCACTGCGTCTGTAGAAAGGCACTTCACGCTGCTTGATCAGAGCCTTTAATCTGGAGCACGGCCGCGGGCCAGACTCTTCCTCCTTCTGATAACACAGCGTTTTGGTGCAGTCCAACCAGAATCGGTTTTATTCACCAAGTGGGTTGAAATCATGTAAAGAACTTGCTTCAATGTCTCTCTAGTGTTCCAGATGATGTAGAGAAAATGAAACATCAGATCCAGAGTTAGGGATTAATTAGTTTGACAATAGATAATATGAAATATACAATGCAAAATACACAATATGTAGGCAGTGTACAGGTAAGGTACAGTAAGTGTTAAATATTACGTTGTGTGTATTGTACAATTCAATGTACTGTATAATTTTGTATATAATACAAAATATACAATATTTAAGCAATGTACAGGCTGCTCTAAATCTACTATTGTAGTAGTAGTAATTATCTTTAATTATATATCACCTAGTAATACATTTAATAATAATACACACACACACAATAATAATACTTATTTGTACCAATACATATAAAAAATATACTTCCATGCATAAAATGCAGCCCAATTTACATTAACCAAAAAATTTGACTAATCAAAAGGAAGAAAAACATAATGAAATGACCACAAATTGAGTAGTCAGGGAGAAATGGGGATACAATAAAGTACAACTGGTTAAAATTCAGAGTTAATAAACTCAATCAGCTGACTGTGATGGTGCAGATGAAAGAACTGCTGTAGAACTGGTTAAATCATAAACTCTTTAGTCGACATAAAAACATGACATAATGCCTCACTAGACACTCTCTCAGCCTCAAAAATCTGACCAAATTGTGGAGATGAACATGTTTATGGGAGTGTTATTGAGCTAGAAACGTTTTCCACTCATAGTATAAAAGTTTTATTCATCAATAATTAGTTTCCAATGACTAAGAATTTCCTATTTTTATTACATTCCTTCTTAAGAAAGTTAATACATTTAAATAGTATTATTTTATACAACACTACAACTAACAAACGTCAAATAGGCTAATGTTTTGCATAAATGTTCATGCAAATCAAATGTGTGTGTTCTTCACCTGTGGTGAAGTCAAAATGAAATTAATTATCATCTCAGCTATATACAAATATACGGAGCGACTAGATGATGTGGCTTCAGAGTCCAAAGAAAACAAGAATAGAATATACATATATAGATAAACTAGAATAAGAACATTTGCAATTTAGGTGAGGTATTCAATAATGTGTGCAAATATTGCTGCAGCAGTCAAGTGGAGAAAACCTACAAATACAGTCCTGGAATGTGCTTTAATACTGTAAATGTGCATTAGATCTGCAGCAGTGTAATATCAGTACCATGTACAGACGATGTTTTTTTTAATGTCAACTAAGAACACTGATGAACAGCAGAACCTTGGTAAAAACTGCTTAAAAACAAATTTCTTCTTAAGAGAAGCTGGTGAATGTGTATTTTATTGCATGTTAGTTATATTGAGTTTACTTTGACATATTGAGTTTGTGTGGGTTTGAGTGCTGTGTGCAGCTGCTGCCTCCTGCAGGCTCAATGCTGACTGTACAAGTGGAGGAACCAATGCTCTCAACATTTTAAAGTAAGAGCTTGTTATTGTGAACACACCACAGCACACAGTGCACCATAACCAAATGCAATAATAATCATCATCATCATCATCATCATCTTCTTCTTTATTTATGGAGCATCTTTCATACACAGTACACAAAAATGAAGCTTTACTTTAACAATAACATCAAGGTAAGCAACTAGCAGTTAGACACTTGGCTGTCGGATTATTAATAAGTGTAAAGTGATTAAAAGGAACAAATCGACAAAACCAAAAATAAAAAACACAAATTTTAGAAATGACCACAAACGAACAACTAAAAACTAAACAGTAAAAAAAAAAAATAGTAATTTTTAAAAAGGGAGAAATTTGGATACAATAAATTAAGTCACTAAAAGGTATGGTTAAAATATGAAAATTCATATAAACAGCAGATGACAGAATTTCTGCAAAAGTGGTTCAATCATCAACTTTTTGTGAATATAAAAACATGAAATAATGCATCATCTTCGAGAATCTCTCAAAATTGTGAAGGTGATCACGAAGTTTCTGGGAGTAAAGTCGCTTGAGCTGGAAACTTCCTCCACCTCATTTACATTTGACTCTGCACTAGTTTCAACATTATGCTATTAAATGGTAATAACTTAATTGTCTAACTATATTTGGTCTTAAAACTCATTTTTAAACATACAGAATATATATAATGTTTACCAAAAAGAAAATGACTAAGCAATAGTTGAGAAGTTTCTAAGGTGTAAACACGCACTAATTGCAAGCTACGTTTGTGTAACGATAACAAAGCATGAACGACATTATCTAATTTCTACACTGAGCAGTGTGTATATGCAGATATTCAAATATTTACAGGTCCAAATGCGAAGTAAATAAGTCATTTAAAATATTTTACTTTCTGGTCTCAACACCAAGGTAGCACGGAAACAGCGCAGATTTGCTGAGTAGCACAATTCCATGTGTAGCGTGTTGGAAACACACTGTATTTTTACTGATATGTAATGAAGAGGATTAGGCCACTTCAGCCCAAATACAGAATTTGACTTTAACTTCACAATTCTTGATTCTAATCTCAATAATTCTGACTTTTTTTTCTCAGAATTCTGACTTTAATCTCACAATTCTGACTTCTTCTTTTTTCTCAGAATTCTGACTTTAATCTCACAATTCTGACTTTTTTCTCAGAATTCTGACTTTTTTCTTTTTTGAGATTAATTGCAGATTAAAGCCAGAATTTCTGACTTTATTCTCAGAATAAGCTATGACCCCTTTTTTTTAGTGGCCCTAATCCTCTTCCGTAGATTTCTAATGTGTTAAGATCTAATGTTGTCTAAGTTAAGAAGTTTATGGAGCTTTAGTTAGCTATGTGAAGTAATGTCTGCATAAAGGTTAACAGAGTTAGTTATGGAAGCCCGTTTTCTCCAGCATGATAAATCGAAGTAATGACCTAGTTACCTCAAAATAATGAGAACGCTTCTCAGAATAATGACTTAGTATCTCAAAATAATGACTTAAAATCTCACTTTGATTTAATATTTCAACTTTCTACTTAGTTATCTCAGAATAACGTATTACCCTCAAAAATAACGACTTTGTATCTCAAATTGTCGACTAGTTATCTCAAAATAATGAATTAATATCTCAAAATTTCTACTAGTTATCTCAAAACAATCTCATAACAATAACTTATCTCAAAATAACAACTTAGTTTCTCGAAATTTTGACTTGGCATCTGAAAATAATGACTTAGTATCTGTTAGCCAACTATCCAAGCTAATGTTAATAGAAAAAAAAATACACTCATACAGCAAGAATCAGCAGGGGTCTGTTAGTTGCTTAACCTTGGCATAAGCAAGTCTCCACCTAGCAGTGGTTCTGAAGGTCGCTCCATGCATCCGACCTGTTGAAAGCCTGTGGAAATAATATCCAGCAAATTAAGAGCCCATAATCATCTACAAACTGAGTGAAGAAGGGCACCAGTGACAAACCAATAATTTCTTAGAAGCTGTAAAAGCAGCAAGAAGATGGGTCTTTTGAAAAGGAATAAATGTCCAGTTAAAAAAAAAAAACAGATTGGGAGTTAATAGTACATCCCTGCCCATTAGAAAGGATATATCAATATCTAACCGGTGCCAGAATGAAAGAAGGGCTGGGCAATCCCCACCAAAATGCAAAAAGACTCTAATACCCCATTTTCATCCTTTTAATGCTTAGTACTTCCTTCTGGAGAGTATTCTTTTAAGGGTTTAGGCGTTTTCTCACTTTTAAGTACTGTCACCTCTGCACTTTACACATCACCGTCGCTATGATGCACACGCTGCTATCTCATTCATGTTGCTCTGAAACTGTCTCTGGAAAGATGTTCAAGAATTATGTGTATATTTACAAAGTGTACAGTATTATCACTCCAAACTGCTGCTGATCTGGCACACATTTAATTCCAGACGATTGAAATAGCAATCCTTCTCAATGACTTGCTACATATAATATTTGCACAATTTTTGCACTGCTGCTACTTATTTGCATTGAACATTGAATGTATATATCACTGGTCACTTTCTAACTAACTGCATCTGCACAAATTATTGAAAAATATTGCACAGACTCAGGTTCTCCACTACTGTTAAAATATCTGCACAATCTTAAATGTTAGTCATACTTTTAAGATACTCGTTTAATTAATAGATCTGAATATAGAATTTTTCATATTGAAACTGTTTCTAACCTTTTGCACATTCAGTGTAAAAATCAGTTTCCACTTTTGTAGGTAATACTTCATCCAAATTGTCTCTCTTTCTATTTTTAGTTCTAGTTTAAAGTTATATTTAATACTGCGTATAGTAGTATACAGTATATAGCAGAGATGACAATAAGCTTTTACTACTTGCCTTAAGTTTACCCTTTTCCATTCGTTAAAGCCTCAGTTCAGTTCATATATATATATGTGTGTGTGTGTGTGTGTGTGTATATAGCCATTATGTGCCTTCCTTATTTGCAGGAGTATATGGAATCTAAGTACATTTACTTGAGTACTGTACTTAAGTAGAGTTTTTGAGTATCTGTACTTTACTTGAGTAGTATTTTATTTGGAAACTTATGACTTTCACTTCACTACATTTTACTTTTTACTTTACTGCATTTCTATCATGGTTCTCGTTTCTCGTTACTTTTCAAATCTGTGGATAAAGTGGATGTTATTCCCCCTTTTCTAAAAGGTGATTGATTGTTTGGCAGGTGACAGTCTATCAGTAATCAGTAGGTTACATCATGCCTGTAGACTGGAACTAAAAACCAAGTTCAGACAGTTTTGCTGTTTTCTGTCTTGATTAAAACATTGTTGCTGTTGGAAAGTCATGAAGCTAGAGGTGTAGAGCTGGTTTTTAAGCAGGTTGGAATGTTGATTGATGCTGTGATGTATTACAGCTACTGCACTGTCCTCCTGATTAACATACACATATGTGTGTGCACACACTGCCAGAGCTGGGTCAGAACACTACCATGCTGTTTTGTGGGGGTGTGTAGTCTTACAATTAAATAATAAAATAAACTAATGACTGGTTTAGCTGGGGTTTCATCTTTGTAACATTCTACCAATTTCTTTTATTCTACAGCTTGCCAAGCCAGTCAGATACATTAGGTATTATAAGTGTTGTGGCAATAATGCAACACTGCGGTGAAAGATGTACTTTTAATACTTAAGTATTTTTTTAAACAAGTAGTACTTAAGTAAAAAAAATGACTGTACAACTTTCACTTGTATTGGAGTAACATTTGACTAGTGGTCCCTGTACTTTCACTTAAGTAATGAAGTTAGCTACTTTGCCCACCTCTGGTAGTTTGTTCTTACTGTAGAACTGTACAGTAAACGTCGTCTTGTCTCGTTGACAATAAAGTTGACTTTGACTTGCTAACATCGTGCTAACGCCAACGGAAAGTTCATTTATTTCGTAGTAACACTCATTTAAATACAATTAAACAGACACAGACAATGAAATCAAACTTTGCTGGTCTTTTATACAAACATAAAACAACTAAACACAGATTTATAATATGACTACATTAAAGAACGGCAATAACCTAAAACCACCACCTTAGTATGTGTGGTCATCTAGCGACTTGCTGTGCTCAAGTCTCCGCTAAGCCTCTTAGATGGTTAGCAACACTGCTTCCAGCGTCCCAGCACAGAGACGGGTCTTCTGCAGCAAAACCCTCTTTAATCAACGTCGAACTCAAAGAAAGATAAAGTAGAATCCGTTATTTAGCAGACAGGTTTCGGGCAGGAGGGTTTGGAGAATCTGCAGCTTTTACCAGACGGCGTTTGCTGAAGTTCTGCTCAAACCCGGAGCTGCAAACGTATGGACGAGTCGTGGGTTTGGCACAGTAAGTGGCATGTCCAAAATCAGTGCTGAAAGTTACGGGCTTTGTAAGTAGCCAACAGAAGTCTAACTTGTGGAAAATGTCTTATTTTACAAGCTTCATATTGTTAATTGGTCTACAGGTGCAAGTTGAATCAGTAGAGTCGCGACTTACACTGCTGACAGGGTTTGCTGAGGTGTTTAATTTAGCTGGCGTGTAACTTAGTCAAAGTCAACTTAATTTTCATCTCAGCTTTATCTACAAGTGTATACAGAGACCAGACGACGAGGCTCCAGTTTCTACAGAGTACAAAGTCATATTTCAAGTATTCACTCAAAGAATGAAATGAGCAGTTTTTCTGAGTTTGCATGAGGAAGACACTTCTTGTGGTTTTCTTAATGATTGAGATCAGATGCATTGTCTTTTATACGTCAAGTCTTTTCAGATTTCGGTCTTACTGATGCTGGAGAAAGTGCCAAGTGGTGGTTGGTTCTCAGACATTAAAAGCAAAAAGATCTTAAAAAGATATGTGCATTGTACTAACATGAAAAGATACAGGAATATGGATAAAGCACAACAAACTGGAGAAAAATAAGTGTGCAGCAAAGTCAACACTAATACCAATACTGCCTCGTTGTTACCAGAGGTAAGTAAAGTAGCTAACTTCATTACAGATACTACTAGTTAAATGTTGTCTAATACAAGTGCGAAAGCTCATACAGTCAAATTTAATGTTAAGTTAAAAGTGAAGTAATTGTTTTAAGAAATACTTAAGTATTAAAAGTACATCTTTCACCGCATTGTTGCATTATTGCATTATTGCCACAACACTTATAACACCTAATGCATCTGACTAGCTTGTAGAAGCTGTAGAATAAGGAATTGGTAGAATGTTACAAAGTGAAACCCCAGCTAAACCAGTCATTAGTTTATTTTATTATTTAATTGTAAGACTACATATCCCACAAAACAGCACATGGTAGTGTTCTGACCCAGCTCTGGTAGTGTGTGCACACATATATGTGTATGTTAACCAGGAGGACAGTGCAGTAGCTGTAAATGCAGCTCACAACATCAAATCAACATTTCCAACCTGCTTAAAACCAGCTCTGCACCTCTAGCTTCATGACTTTCCAACAGCAACATTGTTTTAATCAAGACAGAAAACAGCAGAACTGTCTGAACTTGGTTTTATAGCTCCAGTCTACAGGTGTGATGTTACCCTACTGATTACTGATAGACTGTCACCTGACAAACAACCAATCACTTAGAAAACGAGCATCAACATCCACTTTATCCACAGTTTTGAAAGTGACGGGTAACGAGAACCTTGATAGAAATGCAGTGCAGCAAAAAGTACAGTATTTGTCTTTAAAATGTAGTGAAGTGGAAGTCATAAGTTTCCAAATAAAATACTACTCAAGTGAAGTACAGATACTCAAAAACTCTACTTAAGTACAATACTCAAGTAAATGTACTTAGTTACTGTCCGCCTCTGATTGTTGCTAACCTCATGCACATTCAGTGTAAAAGTCAGTTTCCACTTTTGTAGGTTAATACTGCATCCAAATTGTCTTTTTCTACTTCTGTTTCTAGTTTAAAGTGTATATTTTGTATTCTATTTATATATAGTTTATTCTATATGTCCTGTTTGTTCTTTGTTTCCTGTTTGTTGTTGCACTGTGTAAACTGGAGCCACGTCGTCTCGTCTCTCTGTATATCTGTACAGTATATAGCAGAGATGACAATAAAGGATACTTTGACTTTATGACTTTTACTCAGTCACGAGTACCTCCCAGTGCATCAAACCCAGAACAAAAAATAAACCTGGGTTCATCTCAGGTGAAGCATGTTTACTAAAGTAAAACCAAGCTCTTAGGTAGGCTTCATATCCTACATAAGTACTCCATATCCTGCACACTCTTTAAAATGTCTCCGTTCAGTTTGTACAGCACTATCTATATTATTCTCTTTATATTAGGTCTTGCGCATGAAAACACATTTTACATCTTTTTGTTCTTAATGTCTCCGCATCAGCCACCAAAGCAAATTTCCTGCATGTGACAACGTACTTGGCAAGATACTTGGTACGTGGGATTCCCCCACCTTGAAAACTACTTTGTTAATTCACAAAAACAGGGCGAATGTTTCTCCACATGAAAACAAGTTCACTAATTCAGAAAACAGTGGTTTTTAATCCCCGTGAAAATCTCGTTAATTAAGAAAATTATTTTTCTGAAGTGAATGCACTACTTTTCTGTAGAAATTAGAGGTGATATGAACACAAATATTATGGTTTTTATCATATTGATTGGATTTCGATAATTATCATGATATGTTATCAGATTGTTTGTTTTTTTTTGTATTCTTTTAACAAACTGAATGAACAAGTTAAAACAAACAATATTAAACAAATAGGATTTATTTGTAATAAAAGGCACAAACTATATACACACAAAATTCCATTAAATTATGAAAAGTTTTTGTCGAATACAAAAAGGATTTGTATTAAAAATAGGCGCTGCCAGCTCAAGAACCACTGAGGGCGGGCAAAACCTCACTTCCAGAGCGCTTTCTTGTGCTTGCTGCTGCTAAATTACGAAAAGTGCCATCTGGGACATGTTCGTTCCTATTTCATGTAAACATTGTAACGTGTTCCTTTGAGATGGGTAGTTTAGATGCTGCTATTAGGCCTCAGCATGTGGCAGGATTTTTGTTTAAAATGCACTAGTAGAAACGGTCTCAAACATGTGGTAAACCATTTATGACGCTCTTATCCCAAGTGACGTCCGTTTTCCTAATTTCAGGTGTAGTCTTCATGAAGCCTGGAAGTGCTAACCCACAACATCTTGGTCCAGAGGTGAGTACCCTAAACCGCTACACCACCACCACCCCAGTGTCAGTGTTTTCATGTTGGGTCGATGCTGTGGCCTCGTTGATGTCTGGATGTAGATCGGTGTCTGGTTAAATTCCTAGTGAAATGCAGATTATAGATGTGGAGTGTGTGTTGTGCGGGAACATCTGCTGCTGTGTAATTAGTTCTGGCAGATGTGATCTGGTCTGGCAGGTGTCCGGGTCATTTGTGGCTCTAATCAGCAGCAAACTGTTTTTTTTAACAAACTAATAGATTACACAGTGACGCACACACCAGAGATGTGAACCTTTACTAGTCTCACTATTTGAAATTTGAAAAATCAAATGCATTTATTTGACTGAAACTTTGAAAAATCAAATGCATTTATTTGGACATAAATGTGAAAAATCAAATGCGTTTATTTGAAAGAAAAATGTAAAAATCACATGCGTTTAATGACCAAGCATTTTAAAACTAAACTGTTTATTTGACTGACAATATGAAAAATATAAAGTGTTTATTTGACTGAAAATTGTGGAAAATCAAATGCATTTAATGATAAAAACATTTGAAACCTAAATTATTTATTTGACTGAAAATTTGATAAATTAAACGCATTTATTTGACTGAAAATTTGAAAAAGTCAAATGCGTTTAATGACCAAATATTTGAAAAATCAAATTCTATTAATTGAGCGAAATTTTTTTAAATCAAATGCATATAATGACCACAAAATTTCATTTACTTGAAAACTAAAATTTGAAAAAATCAAATGCGTTCATTTGACCAAAAATTTGATAAATTAAATGCATTTATTTGACTGAAAATTTTATAAATTAAATGTTTAATTGATCTAAATTTTAAAAAATCTAATGCCTTTGACCAAAAATCTGAAAAATTAAATGTTTATTTGTCCAAAAATTTGGAAAATCTAATGCGTTCATTTGACCGAAATTTTGAAAAATCTAATTAGTTTCAAAACAAAAATGTTTATTCGACTGACTACTTTAAAAATCGTGTTTTTATTTTGAAATTTTGAAAAATCAAGTGCGTTTAATGTCCAAATAGTTTGAAAATCTAATGCATTTAACAACCAAAGAATTTGAAAAATCAAATCCGTTCATTTGACCGAAAATTTTACAAATCCAATGTGTTTATTTGACCAAAAATTTTGAAAATCAAGCCTTTTTGTGATCAAATATTTGAAAAATGAAATTAATATATTTGCCTGAAAATGTTAAAAATTAAATGCATTTTTTGAACGAAAATTTTAAGAAATCAAAAGTTTACTTGACCCAAAATATAAAAAATAAATTGCGTTCATTTGACTGAAAATTTGAAAAAAAAAAAAAAAAGTCAGCTGTTGGAGCCAAAACTGTAAAAACGCAATTTGGGCAAATCAGATGCACCTGCTTGATTTTTGCTCTTTTGCTTTAGACCTTTAAACCTGGCTTCCTGTTGCCCTGGTGCACGTAAGACTCCCAGCTGCTGCGCAGGACTAAAGTTAGACTTCTCTGTGCAAAAACATACTTGTAGTTGTAGTTGGTGATAACGTGACATTTTATTGTCCAAGTTGTTAATACGTTAATGTGAAAAATCATTAATTGTGGTAATTGTTATTTAACTACAGTTGTAAGGTTTGGAATGACTTTGTTGCGAGTTTAATTCAGAAAGAACTTTTAAATATTCATCAACATTTGCCAAATGTCTGGACACAGCTACAGAAGCTGATTTTTGTTTAACTCGTAGTATATTGCTTGTAGACATACCTGTTCCCAACACCACGGTAGTAAGGAACTACCTGTATATATAAGTAGTCCTCACCTACCAACCACAGAAAATATACGCACACGAACACTGAGACAACTGAACTCTGTTGATCGCTGGCAGGAGATACGTACATCCCAACGTACTGCGCTGCGTATACACTGCTCCGTTTGCCTCCCACACAAACTTAAAATATCTTTGCAGGTTCATCATATTGCTATCATCGTAAGAACAAATCATAAGGTGAACCATAATAACTCAGGCATCATCTGTATGTGTATCTACTGTGTGTGTATATACTGTAAATATAGCTCGCTCTGGATAAGATCGTCTGCTAAATGCTGTAAATATAAATGTTTATTCATGTGTATATACAGTTTGATTTGGTGTGTAGCTATTCATTAATCATCAATTACAGACTATAATTTAATTGTTTAACCTAAATAGTTAAAGGGTTTTAATGTTAACATCTTGTACAAAGATAAGATTAACGACTGCTCACTAATAGAAGTGCTACAAGAACTCTGATGTAACAACACGCAACAGACAGCACAACGATTAAATATAGAGAAATGTTGCTCAGTAGAAATATAAATCACAAGCTGCTTCTCTTTGTAGTGAACAGTAAACTTGCATCAGAGTGTGTTCACTTTGTAGCATGTGGACCACAAATCAGACCTGTCACAACTCTGACACAATCTTTATTATTAATTCCAAAAATGGAACAAACGGTAAAGTACAGACTGCACGGGAACGTGACGGGTCTCAGATCAAATATGAACAAGGCTCCAAACAAAACATACAGATTTAATAAAATGACATTTTTGTGATGGTAAGAAATGATGAAAGAAAAAAGGTCCAAAAATCAATGTACAAAGCTGCCATCATAACACAAAATATACAGTGTCGATGTTCAGTTACGTGATGAAAACATCAAGTCGTTCAAAAACAGGTGCACAGGTTTGCGGCGTCCGGACGGGCTCAAGGAGGAGGACGACGCAGAGGGCGAGGCATCGGACCTAAAAGTGGCCCTAAAACAGGAAAAAGAATGAGGCAGAGACAGAAAAGCGAATTATTAAGGTAAGAAAACATTCATTTCCTCTTGAAACACAAATTATAATAACAAACATTCCATGTAGCTCATAGTACTTTACAACAACTGAAATGTCCAAAATCCAAGGTGGGAGTTTACACACGCGCCTTCTGTCTTGAAATGTATGGCGTTATTTTGTGCAAAAATTGTGAGCACACAGTGGGACGTTCACCAGCAAAATCTCTTGCATGAAATTTTTTCAACTAAATTATGTTTGCTTCACGAACCGCATACTACTGCACTTAATAGTATGGTAGGTAAGGTGCTCTCACTGTTTTTTTCTGATTGCTTAAACACTAAAAAAAAAAAAAGTGTCCCACATTTGGCATAACTACACTCAGTTGGCCCAGATTTGCACAACACTAAGCACATTGTCAACTTCACACTTCTTGCAAAACTTAACACACGGTGATTTGCAAATCACTAAATACACTTGTCCATCTTAAAGCACTGGCTTTCAAATAATCACACGCATGAACCAATTGGTTAAACACAACCACCAGGTGTACCAACACTTAGGTGCTTAATTACAGACACACCAATCAGGTTTATGCAGGTCAGATTAAAGCCGGTTTCAGACCGAATGTGGCATGTGCTGCGCTTTGCTCTGAAACCCATTATTATATTGTGCGCGCCGTGATGCATTTTCGTGCGACCAATAAAATCAAAGCGGGCTAGTGTTCGGTCTGCCCCTTCGAAACACACACACACACAAAGTGGGTATGGAGGAAAAGCTAATCTTATCAGTCTCTGAGTGTCCAGAAATCTACAACGCGACATTATCATCTTACCGGGACGTCGGGAGGAAGACGATATGTTAGAGCAAGATTTCTCTTGATATAGGCATGCCAGGTGTGTTTTGTTGCTTATTGTTGGCAGTATATATATGACTGAAATACCATGTGATAGCAACAGGCTATTTTAGGTTTATTAATTTAAATACTGAGGTATGGTTTTCATAGGTATAGGGCTTCAGGATACCTCCCTGAAATCACCCTTTGCAGGTTGGGATGTCCTAAAACATACTTTAGCTTTAAACTTGACATATTTTCTCCACGTTAACAGAGGACGAATGTAAAAAGACCTGGAAAAAATCTCAGGGACAGGTATATTAAGGAGAGGAAGAAAGTCAGAGAAAAGAAGAGTGGTGCAGAGGCAGAGCAGAAAATAACCTGGAAGTACTTCGCAATCATGAGCTTTCTGGAGTCTTAGGTCAGGGAGAGGGCCACCTCCTCCAATATGTCCCCATCCTCACAGAACAGACCCTCCAGTCCCCAGGCTACCTCAGCTCCTTTGCCAGCATCATCATCTGGCACCCCTTCTGATGAAACTTTCAGTCTTTACTTGACCGAAGTAATTCCCACCACCCAGACTACCTCTTCACCTCTGGCCGAGTTAGCACCTGAGCCTTTATTTCTGGCCCCTGCTGTGTCCCCAGGAGCCTGGCCCGTCCACCTGCACCTCAAGGGCTTCCCCAGCACCCTCCACTACACAGGGGTCAAGACAGGGAATGAAAAGGCAGAGAGAAGAGTTTGAGAACAAAATTTTGAAAGTGCTCGAACAGCCAACAGATGAGGACGAGCTGTTTCTTCTAAGCCTAGCCCACCAGAAAGGAGACGTGAGGTTAAACTAGAGTTCATGACAAGTTTACACAGGGCAGAGTTTTCACGTTCATTTGTTCTTGAGTGTTTACTTTTATCATTGTTATTTATTTATTCAAGGAAACTGACTGATGTTCATGTTCATTGTTGAAAGAAATGAGTTAATTATTATTTTATATATTTTGATTATTTATTAAGATGTAATGTGCATCAGCAACAACTATTATTATTATTATTATTGTTTAAAGGTGATGTAGCAGACAATTCATGTTGCATTCTTCTTGTGACGTGACTTTTATAACTTGACAGTTGATAACCAGCGTGGCAGTTAAGACACAAGGATTAAAGTCAGAAAAGCTGTCGTCGCAGAGGGAGAATTGACTGGTAACGATGGCCAAGGAAGCTCTTGGAAAGACAGTGAAACAGTTAAAGCAAGAAAGGACACTCGCAAAAAGTGTCTTCACCAAGCAAGCCAACGTCCTAAGCAAACATGGAGGACATGAGCGTCCGCCACCACCATGCCACCTTCAGGCCTTACATTACAGCTCTCATTCTGGCATTTTTGGAGCAACTCAATAATATTGTTAGTGCTGCAAATCAAATTGAGATGCGATACATTGTCACCTGGGATAATGTCTCATTCCACCAATCTCCTCTGCTCCAAAATTAGTTTCATGATCATCTACAATTTACGTCTTTATCTTCCACCATATCCACCTTTCCTAAACCCAGTAGAAGAGGTTTTTTCTGCATGGTGGTGGAAGGTTTATGATCTACAGCCATATGTTCATGCACCTCTCATTCAAGCTATGGAGGATGCATGTAATCAGATCGATGTTGTCTCTAGTCAAGGATGGATCCCACACTGTAGAAGATTTTTTCCACGATGTCTTGCCTATGACAACATAGCCTGTGATGTTGATGAAGCTCCGTGGTCAGATGCAGCTAGACGGAGACATGTTTAGTTTTTTACCCCCCTCTTTTTGCATGTCTGTAGTGGTTGCAGGAAATAAAGATATACAGATTTGATGTAATGTGGTGTTTGGTGAACATATTTTGTGTACTTTTTTTTTGTTAGGAAATGTTTTAGGATAAATGCAGTAGTGTCTGTTAGGAGTGGACGGTATAAAAGGTATGCGATATAAATTTGGCCAACGATAGAGATTTTGATCATACCGGCATACCGCTGAAATTTCCGCTCCTCCCAAAAATGATGTAATCAAGTCACGTCAAATGCGCGAAAACCACACCATGAGGCATTTGTTTTCGGAAAATGGAGAGAGAGTGTACGGAAGAGCAGCTCGTTAATAAGACCGGTGCAACGTCCATAATCTGGACATGGTTTGGATTTAGGGTCTCGGATACTGAGCAGAAAAACATAATCTGCAAAATATACGCTGTTGAATATGAGAGAAGCCAAAGAATGCGCCATTACTTTTCCGGCCTGGGTATGTTTCGACAAGGGAACCGCTCCGTCTGCCGCTCGCCACGCCACGTCTGATCGACGGATTTGACCAGAAACCTCCTTTTTATTTAATGGCAGAAATGATTAAAGATTCTTCATTTCCCACATGCTTAGTTCTACAGGCATAATGTGCTGAAATGAACACCTGGCTCCCTCGTGACACTGTGCAAGTCATTGTAAATAAAAGTAAGAAATTTGAGAATGTAAATAAATAAAGCTAAGAACTAAGTAAAAACATGAATGTAAAATATTTACCTTTATATATTACATTTGAATGAAAGTTAAATGATAAGGACACTGGGCCACTTTCACCTTCTGCAATTTTTTACGTTTTTTGGTCTAAAAAAAGTTAAGACATTTAAATAATATATTTATACGCGGCTGTAGAACTGAAGAAAACTCAATAAGCTAATGTTTTACACAAACAAGGAAAGAACTGTTACATTAAAGTAAGAGTTATATTGAAATTGACAGATCTAATTATATACCGCAATATATACCGTCTATGAAATATGATTTTTTTGCCGTATCGCACAGCCCTAGTGTCTGTTATTCAAAACGAGTTAGCAAATAAAAATGTGTGTACAATAGGACAACAAAAGTGCTTTTATAAAACAATGTAGCGTTTTTACAATAGTGTTTCAATTTGCAAAAAATCTGAGGTGTTCTGCTACTTGGGTGTAGTGTTGTGCTAATTGTGTGAAATGTTGGGGCCCAAAATATGGGCCCAGTTTTCTAAATTGTGCTTAAGCAATTAAAAAACCTGGAATATACTTTTCTATGTGGCTTTCTACACTAGCTATTGCACAAGGAGTGTCACGCACCCTATGTACACTACATAGGGTGGGAAAAGACTCTTTCTTCAAATGTTGTGCATTACGCTGGAAATGTTCCGCCCTCGCTCCGCTCAGCTCTCACACTCGCTTGACTTGGTGCTGTGTTAGAAATGTCAGAACTATGGCCTTATTTTTGTGCCAAACTTCTGAGCAGAAATGACTTACTTGGACCTGCCTGACCACCCATGCTGGGGCTCCTGAGTAGTGGAGGAGGGGGGCCTCTGGGACGGGGAGTGCAGGGCCTGCTGGAGCCGTTCTGCAGGTTGGGGCCCCTGGGGGTCGGATGTTGGAGCAGAGGGCCACGAGGAGCAGGAGGAGATGCTGGGAAACTTTGGGGCCCGTAGTCAGAGTGGGGAGGAGGGCGGGGCCCCAGGAGGGCAGGGCGAGGAGGGGGAGAGGCAGTTAAACCACGCAGGGCAGGAGGGCCACGGGGGAACTGGGCTCCTGAAGAGGTGTGAGGGCCATATGGGGCAGAGTGGTCATGAGGGTCATAAGGGTCGTAAGGGCCAGGGTGGGACGGTGGACCGTGTGAGGTAGGAGCACCATGAGGGGCAGAATTGGCAGGTGGAGCATATGGGTCAGAGGGGTGAGGCGGGGGATAGTGTGGGGCAGGATGCAGGTGAGGAGAGCCCTGAAGAACCTTGATGGACAGAAGGGGAGGAGGTTTGGAGATGGGATATGCGTCTAGGAGGAAAAAAGACAAGTAACGTTTTAAAAAGGCAACACGACTGATTGTCATTGTGAACACAGCACACGGTGCACCACAACTAAGTGAGACCCATCCATGAAGGAGCAGTGGGCAACTTTTTTTTTTTTGGCAGTGCCCAGGGAGCAGTGCAGTGGTACCTTTACCAGTCCGGGACTTTCCGATCTCAGACCGGTAAAGGTACCACTGAGGTACTCTTGAGATCCAACTCCCTAACCGTTACACTACCAACTGCCCCTACAGCGGAATCAACTGGAAGACAGGTTTAATTTATTTTTTATTTACCAAGCCTGGTATAATCTCAAAATTAACACGAGCATGAAATCACACGTGATTTTCCCCAAATTAGTCCGTATTTTAAGCAGATAGTTGATGGATTATGATTATTAAAATATTTCTTTGCAGCTCTACAAACAAGTTAATGCATGACCCACCTGCTGCAGCTGTTAACCGTGGCTGTGTTGGCTCGGCCGGCGCTGCGGGAGCAGCTGTGTGTTCAGCAGCAGCAGGAGCGGCAGCAGGGTTGGGCAGGAGAGCAGGAGCAGGATTTCCCAAAGCGTCCGGCTGCAGAGTGTCCGGCGTCTCAGAGGACGCTTCGCTACCGGACTCACCAGAGGCTCCTGGAGGAGAACACACACCAAAACACAAGCTGCTGCAGGATTATTTACTTATGCAACTCATTCATGTAGGTACAGTATATAACTTTATAATATAAAATGCAGGCAGAAATATGAGGTGTTTTAGCTTGAAAATGTGCGGTTTTAAAAGGACAACTTGTTCTAGCTAGGGCTGAGCAATACGTCAATATCACCGTTAACTGAACATTTGTGACCCGATCTGCCGTAATGAGTCAGAAGTCAGTGTTCTATTTATTTAGATACAGGCTGATTATGTTGACAAACATCAAAAATATTTTTCTTTTTTGGTCTTATATGAAAGAAAAGGTCTTCAAAATTAATCTGGTCTCCAAAAAAGAAAAATCGCTATTTCTCTGATGTTTTTCAACATAATCGGCCCGTATCTAAATAAATAGAACGCCGACTTCCGACTCATTACGGCAGATCGGGTCACATTTGAAATCAATTAATTATTTTGTGATTGTGTTTTTTCTGTCCTCTTAGTTCACTGGCAAGGTTTGTACTGTAAATATGTTTGTCTGTTAAAGCTGGGGTATTTTTTCTTACAAAACACTGCATATCTTTGTTTGGATTCGTATGTTGATTGATTGGCCTGCTATACACAGTAGTGTGTTTTTAAGAAGACGGTACCTGTATACAGACTAGGGGTGTTGAAATGAATCACAATCAATGCATCGCGATGTAGACGTGGACGATTCTTTCAAATAATCAAAATTATCATCATGGGCAAAATTACATCGATGAGAAGGTTTTGATTGTCAGTTTTGATTAATGGCCCAGCTTTAGTATGAGCGGAAATATTTTGAAAAATATTACCTGATTTTTAAAAAATAATTTTAATAATCATGATGGTCAAGATTACAGCATTTAAAGGTTCTGAATGATGATTTTTGATTAATTATCCGGCGGTGCTAAAGGGTGTGAGGTAGAGCTGGGAGATATGACATAAAAATCAGTGTCATGATTAATTGCAAATTTTACCTCGATATCGATTAATGAACAATTTTTTGTTTGTTTGTTGGTTTTTAAAGAGGTTTTACAAGAATGTTAAAAATAAGATTACCATGATTAGATGTTCCACATGTCAGTTTCGATTAATTGTTCAGCTCTACACGGTAGTATATGTTTTAGATTATAAAACACCAGAAATACAAACATCAGAAAAAGTAATAACAGAATTCTGTTTTGTGAATTGTACAAAATTGAAATCAAAATAATTGTCATGGGCAAGAGGTGACAATTAGAGGTTATTGTGGTTTAATTTTGTGAGGAATTTTGTAAAAAGCTATGTTATTAAGGGGACAGTACATTAAAACACTGCCTAAAATCCTTATCGATTTTACAAATAATTGAAATAATCGTCATGGCCAAGATTACGCCGTATAGAGGTTCTTATCGTGGTTTGGATATATTTTTTGATTAATTGTCCCTGTGTGAGAGAGTGTGTGTGCGTGTGTGTGTGTTTGTACCCTGCAGGTAGCGCAGGCGGTCGTGCAGCAGGTCGGCGAGGCTGCGCAGCTCGTGCAGGTGCAGGTGCATGCCCTCGCGCAGCAGGAAGAGCAGGTGGCGCGTGTCGGAGGGCAGGAAGTGGCGCTGCAGCTTGGCGCGCTCCAGGTAGTCGTCCGTCATCTCTGCCGCCCGTGCGCTCGTTACCGCGGGGTCACGCAGCCGTCGTCGTGCGCCGCTTATGCGCTCAAACTCCGCCGTCGCTAGCTCCAAGGCACGCTCACGCGGCATGTTGCGGTGGACTGGAGCAAACAAACACACACACAGCCTTAAACAGTCAGCATCTCACTCTTCACCACCATCATCTTATCACAAGTACATTAATAGAAAGTGTTGAACAAGTTACTTCCAAACTGTACTAGATTATAGATGACTAGTTAGTGTTACTTCAAAGTAATTGGTCCTGTTACAGTATTGTGTGTGAAGTGTAATGTGTTACACGACTCCTGCATTACTGTTGAGTTACTTTCACCAGAATACGTGTGGAAGTAGGACATTGTAAGATAAATGTAGTTTAATGTAGTTTACTGCAGTTCACGCTACATCAGTGGAGGGCGATGTGCTGCAGCATCATGACTGTAGACATACAGAAATAGCTCTTTTATTCACACTGTTTTCACTGTCTTGTCTCATGGTGTTGGGGATTTTGTTACAAAAACAAAACACCACTAAATTTCAGGATGAAAGTGTGTTGTAACGTCTTACGGAAATATGTAATGAGTATAATATTTATTTATGAAGATTTAGTAATGCATACTGCGCTACAGCAAAAAGTTACACTACAGTAATTTTGTTACTCCCAACACTGTGTGTGTGTATATATATGTGTGTGTGTGTATATATATATATACACATATATTCAACATTTTTCCTCAATTACTAATAATAAAAAAAATTGTAAGTTTTGTTAAAAATGTTTGTTAATGTTAAAAATAACAAAATTACTGCAATTCGGAGGTTTTGAATGTTGGTTATATGTAGGTTGCAGCATATATATACTGTATATATAGATACAATTTCTGTTTTCAAAAATAACTCTGACTGACAGTATTATGTTGAAGTAATCAAAAAATGATAAGGTTTTAATAAACCACTGTTTAAAATATCTACATTTATTCAGCTTTGGGTTGAACTGCAGACATAACTGTGTGTTAATAATATTTTGTGGCTGAAATAAAGCATAAAACGGCAAAACCCCCGTTTCCAAATGTGCACTTTACCCAGAGGTGGTGGTTAAAATATTGACCTTATTATACATTCCTGTAGTGGTTCATATTCATTTCTGAAATAATGTAAACTATAAGCTATAGTGTTGGCCATGAATTCTTAATTTATTTCAGGTTTTACTCCCTATGTTCCAGGTGTAAGTTGTGTAACTGGAATACAGTAAAATGCACCCGTGTGGTGTTTATATTTCAACATTTTATGCACCTCATTTTTTGACATTGGTGTTGGAGCAGTTTAAATATTATTTGTGATCTGGCAGCTGGGACAGACCAGCGTAACAATGTTCTAAACAGCTTTTTTTTTTCTTAGACACAACCGCTGCTCGTTTTGTAAAAGTTTTGCAGGAATTGTGCTATTAAAATGTATAAAACTTGTGATTTTGTCACAGTACAAATCATTTTGAAAGATTTCAGTTTCTTTAACTGTGGGAATCAGTGCTTTGCAAAACTTCATGATCTAAAAACTAAAACCCAGCATGTCTGATGTTATATTTATTTTGATGAATTCTTACTTTAAACCATCCGTCAGGCACAGTAGCAGTAAATGAAATATTGATGATTATTCTTGCAGTATGAGCAGCTGATAGTTTTGTTTTGGTCTTCTGTTAACAGCAAGCCATTTTCTTGAACATATTCAGTAAAAAATAAGTAGAAAAGTTTATTATTTTTATCTTAATCTGCATGAATTAATCTGTATGTATTGACGTGTAAATAATGTGTTATTTTCAATCACGTTTGTGTCTGTAATAGTTAAATTGCTCATTTATAGTTTGTTTTTAAAACACCATTAGAATTTAATGTCAGATAAAACTGCAGCACTACGGGGATTACACCCAATATGTTTTAATTTATATTTGTAATGAACAAAATGTATTTATCTATTGTGTGGCTGTAAGTAAATAAATAAATATTACCCTAAGAATGCTGACCACTAATGATGATGATGAAGATGATGATGATAATCAGGGCTGTGCGATATGATATATATCAGATGAAAATCTTTTTCATATTATTTCATTTATTTTGTGGTGATGAAAAGTACACCGTTTATGGCAATATTTCTTCATTATTTGGATTAAGGTTTGCACTTTAACTGTCACTAGCTGATTTGATTTATGACAGCTAATTGTAATATATTTTTAAAATATTATAAAAGATGTCTTTTTAATGTACTATTACCAAGATGTATTGTAAAGATTTGACCAGTATTTTTAATCTGAGTATTTGCAAGACACCAGATAAAATTTTCCAAACATCTGCTGCCCACTTTGGCTATTTCAACGTCTTAAAAAAACAATGCTGTTTGGTTTTTTGGTGAAACAACAATTCTAAACTACGTATTCTGCTGCTGCGTTACACCAGACCATAGATATATTTTTCAGGGACCTGTGAGTCTGTTTCTATAATCAGCTTGTTATTTAGGTTTTATATCATTAATAATCAGTGAAGAACAGGTTCTAACAGTCGTGCTACACCGATGCAGGATCACTATTCGGCAGGATCTCAGATCTTGTTAGTGTCTCAGTTTATCTCGTCTCCTCGTCTCAGGCAGAATGTTAAAGTGTCGACTTCATCAGCTGTTTGTTAACATGTTATTAGCATTAAAACACCAGTAGAGTTACGCTCGGGTGCCGGTGTTCTTCATTATGAGCTGATGTTGATGTGTTGATGAGTTACTAGAAATATCAGACATCAATTTATCTGTCTAAAAGCAACCTTGCTGGCATGGGGAGTTGGCACGATTCCCGATCGTCCTGATGCTTCGACATTTTTATCACTAATTATTGATGAGTCACTGACATTCATACCTACTGGCAAAGGGCATTATTACATAGGTGTGAAACCCTGTCTAAGCCAAATAGTGATCCTGCATCAGTATACTTCTAACTTGGTTATCGCTGATTATTAATGATATAAAAACTACAAACTCATTAACCTGATTATAAATCATTTATTATCCTTTATGGAATGAGTTATTGTAAAGTACCGTTGATAATCTTGCGAATTAGCAGAATGATGTCGTGATATCGTTATAGAGGTTATGAGATTTTGGTCATATTGCACAGCCCTGCTGTTAATAATAATTAGAAGACTGAACTTAATCAGAGTTGAGCTTGAATGTGGGTTTTTGTGCTTAGCGGGGACTTACTTTTGAGGACTCTGAAAATATGATTAGAGTGCAGGACAGAGCTACGTTAGTCTGCTCGACCCAGAATGCACAGTGGCGTGGGGCTGGGGCGTCCTGCAGGCTCGGCTCAGACCCGACTCGGCCTGCACCAAGAGCAGCTCCACCGCCAGGCCACGCTGCACCAAACGTGAAAGCTCGTGCGCCCTTAGAAGAACAACAACCTGAGCGGTTACTGAGCACCCATAGCGGCCACGAGACCTCGGCTTTATTAGTACTGAGGGTGTTTTCACCTCTAGGCCTCTTTAAAGAAAACTAACTCAGTCTTCTAGAAGTGTTCGGAGAAGAAGTGGAGCAACCCAGAAAGGCCTTGTGATTGATTTTGTGTTCACATTTGAGAATCATTTGACATCAGCTCAGATTAGTACTCCAGTACTCTCTCTTTCTGCTCACACTGTAGTCCTCTGGAGCTCTTAGCACCTTCACTGTAGGATGATGAGTAACCTTTACTTGGTATTGGAATTTTTGGTCATTGTGAACACAGCACAGCACACAGTGCACCACAACCAAATCTGACCTCTGCATTTGACCCAGGGGGCCAGTGTGAGGGATGACACCTTGCTCATAATTACCTCAAGTGGTACCTTTACTGGTCAGGAATTGAACTGGTAACCTTCCGAACTCCCAACATTACTCTACTAACTAACTGCCCCATAAAATAATACAACAGAGAGGTACGGACCCAACCACGATAATACATCCAATAATTAAGTATAATTATTAGAGATGCTCGATATAGGAAATATTGTCGATACCAATAATAGATATTTTCATGCTCATATCAGCCCGATATCAATAAATAAGAAATTTATTTTAAATTTTAAAACAGAAGGCGCGGGCCATATAAAATCCAACTCGGACTCTGGACATGCCTGACACAAGCGCCACCTTTCCCACGTACAATAAATGTGTCATAAAATATCGACTGAAAATATCAGGCAAATCAAAGCATCAGGTTCAGATCCTACCTTCAGAACTTCACCATATCATTAGGTCCCTGAGCAAGACCCTTAATCCCAAGCTGCTCTTAGGCAGAGTGTTCCTGAAATTAGGAAAAACACAGACTTAAACTGAGCGAAGTCAAAAGTAAACACCTCGAGATGGTCTCAGTTCAGTTGTTTTTAGAGGGACGTTTGAGTTGGTTGGGTTTGTATGTTCCGCGTGTGGGCAAGTGGATTAATCCTCTGAGTTAGTTTTAAAGGCTGCAAAGACCGTATGGCTTTCCCTCAGTTTCAGTTTACATGATAATAAATTAGAAAAACTGTTAAAGACATTTATGGGGTGTAGTATAATCATTTTATTCTCAGAACAAATATTGAGTTCAGATACTGGTATGAATGGACTTGATGTAAACTGTAAATATATATAAAATGTCAGCGTGAAAACTGACCTGATGCAACAATCTAATGACATTATTATTATTATTATTATTTGTATTATTATTATTATATTATTATTATTATTGTAAAGGTAGTCTTTTTATGTTTCATGTAGTTTTATGAGGTGTTTAAGTTTTGACTTTCCTGATGGAGGCTTAATGCTGAAAAGGTGTAGGATGTGTTTTGAGAAGGCTGGGACCAATGAAGCCATAAGAATAAAAGCTCTTTAACTCTGCTTAAATAGGCAGGCTTAGGGTTTATCACTTTTATTTCAGAACATTCTATTGATGATTTCGCATTATTTGGTCATTTTAACCCGTTTTACAGTGTCCGTTTTCTTTAATTATCAGTGATATTAAAATTTAATCAAATGCTTTCTGAAATTTGCAATGTCAGTCTGACAGTCCCCAGCAGACTACTTTGAGTTTGAATGGTTAATCTCTGGTACTCTAATTTGTTTGGTCAAAGACAAGCAGAAATCCATGAGCAAGGAACCAGCCTGTAGTGTTAAGCGAAGGTTAAATTGTGTTTTAATGTATTATCGATGTATTATATTAAGTTGGCGTTGCATCTGGGTATTATTTTATAGACTTAAAGTCTCCCCATTTGCCTATTGATATTTTTTAAATATTATGCCAAAAATGTAAGTTGTTTTTTAAATGTGAAACCACTTAAGTTTAAACACAGAAAAAATCTTTTTTTATCATCACCTCTTAATGAATGTTGTGTGTGTATTTTTTGTGTTTTTTAATAAGAAGAACACGCTGAGGTTTTATTTACATTTGTGTAGAGGCTTTATATTAGGGATGCACGATATAGGAATTATAGACTGACAGAGATATCCGATGTTTTCATGCTTATATCTGCCGATGAATGAGGAGGTCAAGTTGAGCGATGTAGACTTACACACGTATATGCTAAATTATTTGTTCTCAAAAACTATAATATAAATATTTCTTCTTTCTTATTGATTACACTGTAACATTATAAAATTGAGAAAAAAATTTATCAATTGAAAATGAAATACTGAAGTTGTCATTTTGAACTTCAATTTGGCCTAGAAAATGAGCTGCTTTTGCAGAGAACTACATTTCCCATAATCCTCTTCATGCGCTCGGAGAGTCGTCTAATGGCAGCTATTACTGTGGAACATCTCACAAATACTTTCACTTGCAGTAGGAATAAGTCTCGTCTTGGTGGCGTCACTGGCGTTGTGTGTCACTATTAAGCGTCGATGTGAAATACAATGGAGCTGCTCTAGTAGGTAAATAGATTAAACCAAGCTTCCATTCTAGAGAAATAGCCTCATTGACCATTTTGTGTAATAGAATTATTAGGTGTGGAACAATGGTTTCAGCTCTACTTTACACAGTGCCACTTCACATGATAACATTGTGAGTGTACACACATTTACAGATCGGCTCCATAGAACGACCCGATGCCACCGATACCCGATCAACCCGTTGGCAGGCGTTGTCGGACGATACCCAGCCATATCGGATGGCTTCCATCTCTGGTTCTTTCGTCGAGGTGGAAAGCCGTCTGAGTGAAATAATTGTGTTATTTTGTGTCAAAATTCAGGGGTTGCAGTGGGCGTTCACAGTCAAATCTGCGTCTATGCGTACTCAAGCGCCACCCATGCGCTTTCGCCGCAGCACTGTGTTATAAATGTGGCTCCAAACAGCAGCCAATCACAGGCTTGGAGGAAGCTGATTGGCTGATCTGGTCTCCAATCAGGTGTGTAATATGGTTCCAGGTTGATATAGTGACCAGCACCACACGTTTCCAGGACGACAGCGAAAGCAGCAACAAAAAGAGGAGTTGTAGGTTATTTGAAGATCTTATTTTTCTCTCTCTCCCTTTCTGTCTCTTTCTTTTCCTCTTTCTCCATCTTTATTTTCTTCTTTTCTCTCTCCTTTTTCTTCTTTGTCCTTTTTCTTCCTTTCTTCTTTTTCTCTTATAATTTCTCCCCTCTCTGTCTCGTTCTATCTTTCCTTTTCATCTCTCCCCCTTTTCTCTCTCTCTTCTTACTTTTCTACTTTTTTTCTAGCCATTTTTGTCAGTAGATGCACTAAATCCACTATTTGGACACTATGTCTTTCAGTCAAATAAAAGACCATAATTCAGTCTTATGTGAATCATTTTGTCTTTAAAAATAGTAGTAAATCTCATCTTGTCTCCTTCAACCCAATCTCATGTATAAATGTCTTGTCCACCCTATCGATTAATGACGATTAGCCATAGTTTACTGTTTTTATTTTACTATATTCTTTCTAAAGAAGAGTTAAAAGACTGCTGTAACAGTGTGGTAGTCATTTGGTTCTACGCTTGTGATGGAGCAAGTACTTACAGAGTTTTGATTTGTTAACTGAACCCAGCAGCACACAGTCGGCGGGCGGCAAGCCTCGTCTCACCAATGAAGCTGCTGGTAAATTCTCTCGTACACAGCACTCGCGCTTCGTCTCGGCCTCGATGGAGCAACTGATGAAATACACACAAACAACCCAAATACAACTACAGATGCATTTCCTCAGAAATAGCAATGTGATTTAGCTCAAGTTTTGTGGCTGTGGCGGTACAAGCTGGCTGGTCGAAAAGACTTTGCATGGGGAAAAGAAACGAGAAGACAAAAGCAAAGAAAAAGACTGTGTAAAAACAGATGTTTTTTACTGTCAACTCTTTAAAAATATAGGCAAATTTTTCTCTCACCATTGAGGTGTTCCCAAATGGCCGTTTTGAGTGTGCGTAGGCAGAGTTGAACGTACACAGACACCAGATTTTGCTTGCAAAAATTCCACTGAATTTACAGAACATGTACTATATTGTGATATACAGAGAGCTGTGCAAAAGTTTTAGCGGGTGTGAAAAAATCTTGTGTCAACAAAAGAATGCTTTCAAATGGAAGGTGTTAATCATTTATTTTCATCAATCAACAAAATGCAGTGAATGAACAAAGAAATCTAAATCAAATCGATATTTGGTGTGACCAGCCTTTGCCTTCAAAACAGCATCGAGTTATTTCTAGGTACACTTGCACACACACAGTTTTTGAAGGAACTCGGCTGGTAGGTTGTTCCAAACATCTTAAAGAACTAACCACAGATCTTCTTATTCATCATGCAATATCATCAGGGAGGCATAAGATTGGCCCCAAATTTATTCTGCTGCAGGACAACGACCCGAAACATACAGCCAAAGTCATTAAGAACTATCTTCAGCGTAAAGAAGAACAAGAAGTCCTGAAAGTGATGGTATGGCCCCCACAGAGCCCCCATCATCGAGTGTGTCTGGGATCACATGAAGAGACAGAAGGATGTGAGAAAGCATTCTTTGTTTACAGAATTTTTTCGCACCTGCCTAAAACTTTTGCACAGTACTGTACATCATGATCGGGATTTGTGAATTTGGTCATATGGTACAACCCTACTCCTAGAGACTGTGACAACACCCTGACTCAAATTTATAACTGCTGATCCTACAATCAGACTCATATTTAAACGTGGATGTCCTGCAACTAACCAGCAGATGTGCAGCATTCTGAATCTTCAAAACCTTTTCATAATAATCAGGAGTCCAAGCACAAAGTGCTTATGAACTTATCTTGTAATTGTTCTGTTTCTTCTTTATTATTATTATTATTATTATCTCCTACACAACAGACTGTGCAGCTTGAACCATAAGTTCGCAGAAGGTTGAAATTTTTAGGATAAGTCCGAATGCTGTGAAACTTGCCATAGGCCAAAAATCATAGTGATCAACAGATAATTGGGCCTATAGCAAAGGAAAAAGCGTTGTGATCTCTCGTGGGTGCTTAGAGGGCACTTATTCCTGTGCTGTCATTACAGAGCTTTTATAATTTACATTAAATTATAGAAAACCACCCAATTCTTATATGAACACTGTTAGAGGTTAGTTTCTGTATAAACACAACTTATTTAAGCTATCATAACAGAAAAAAGCTTCACTATCAAGTCACAAATTTCTGTTCACATCTTTAATTCTTTCTCCTATGTTATTTCACTTTATTTTTCTACATTCTAACTCTTATGTCTTGATATGATCAATGTAATTAATCAATATAAGATATGAAATATGTTGCCACGCTTTTTTCATTCCCTTCAAAAGCAACATTTCTGCCACAAAACAGAAAAAGTGATTATTACCACTTGGCTGATGAGTGTCGTGCGGCTGATGAGATGAGAGTTCGTATGTTTCATAGGCTACAGTGTCCGAGTAATCATCATTCTCTTCCACATGTTCATATCTAGGAGGAAAAAGAAAGAAGGAAACTAAATTGTTGTTTTGGGATTGGACTGCCACACGCACACACACACAGACGCGCGCACACACAGACACGAGCGCACACAGACAGACACGCGCGCGCACTCAGACACAGACATGACATCAGTATCAGCTTATCTCTTTCTCTTACCTTTCCTGGTGGTGAGAGTTCCTCTCAGGAGGAGGGTAAGGCTTCGGTCGGTAACTTCGGAGCATCTTCACTCCTCTACAACACACCAGAATAACAACCAACCAATAAAACTCTCAAACTCTTCCCCACACGCCAGCAACCAGGAGTAGAGCTCACAAATTACTCATGGTACTGTCAAGCAGTCAAAAAGCAATGTCAATATGATATACTCCAAGGTTTTTCAAACACCGGCTGGAAATACTAAGCAAAACTAAGCACTGGTCCTGTGCAGATCACGATTAAAAAAGTAAATTATCGGAATTCTGATATGATTTTGATATCATCATGCATCCCTAATAATTCAAGCAATGTAACTTTTAAGCGCAATTACTTTCACTGCCAACAACTCTGACTCACTGTAAGAACCAAAAGTGGCTGGTGTGATTTATAAACACAGTTTCTCAGGTTAATAATCAGTGGTGTGTGTGTAAGCGGTGATGAAGTGCACACACACCCACTGCTGTGAGTAGCTGGAGCGTGCCGGACTCCCGCAGCCGGAGTCCACGACGACATGCTGCTGCTGTTGCTCTCTGAACACAAACACAAAAACACATGAGAGAAGAAAATTCCACATTTAGTCACATTTTTACTAAAGCAAAAAACATTCACAGAAAGTTTTTTAAAAATTGCATGACCTACTATTTTGTAATGACCAGATACGGATCTCGTAACCATGAGAAAAGATCTTGATACGACTGGAAAGTGACGGCGCTGTGTATTCTTGTTGTATGTTCAGTTGTGGCGCCTGACGGTGCAGCTGCAGTGGAAAACTGCACAAAAACCACACGCTAACATCCGCTACATGCTGCTGAAGCCAAACATCCACCTGTGCAGCGGACGGTCACCTAGCAACCGAGCTACCTTTACATTAACATTAAAATTTGCAGCATTTAGCAGACTCTCTTACGCACAATGTACACTGTTGCTTTTTAGTCCCGGTCTGTTCTCCCAACCTGCAACACTAGAGTTAAATCAACGACTGCTGTTTAACAAGTCAGCACCAGCTTTTCACTAACTACGACGAGTAGTTCAGTAATATTTTACTCGTTAGATATTTCAGTAATTTGCTTTACAACGCACTTTTAACCCCGAAATTTAGTGCTGTTTTGCTTTTACTTAAAAGCAAAATTCCACTGGATGTAGAATGAACTGCAGTAAACTACATTTTAGCATTTTACAATGCAAAGTCCAACTTTCACACTTGTTTTGGTGAAAGTAACTCACATGTAATGCAGCAGTCGTGTAACACATTCCAATTCAGAGACAGTAAAATTGAAAAACAGTAACTATTAATATATAACATAGTACATTTTGGAAGTAACTTGCCAAAGACTGATTACAAACCTTTATAATCATAACGACATTAAGAAGAAAAATGTTATATGCATCCAGTAATAATAATAAAAAGCTCAGTTAAATATCTTAGTTGCAACATCATTAGAAAGTCCGTCAAACCAGTTTTTATATCGAGCTAACTCTAATCTACATTTGTCATAAATATTTATAAAAAATAATGACATGAGTGGAAAAAAGTCATATGCATCCACCTGTAGTGTAAATCTAAATGCAAATGTAGATGAAGGAACATTTGGCAAAAAACTAAACCATTTATTTTTATGTTAAATAACATCATTAGCCAGTCTGAGATACCATCTTATACACAGAGCTCACTAAAATCTTTTTTTTCAGTCACAAACACTTATAAAAACTGATATAAATGGAAAACGTCACATGCCTCCACATGAAGTGTACATTTGACAAAAAGCATAGGACTTTGTTTGCTAATTAGCTTAACTGCTAGTTATAAACTAAATCTGGGTTTATATATAAATATTCGTGGCAAGTTAGTTATCGGCCTAATTTTTACCTGCTTGTCTGTCTATATATGATGACATACATGTAAAACATTTGACAAAAATATCGGAGTGCCAAACCTGGAGAATCTGCATGTAGCCTGTTAGCTAATTAGCTTATTTGCTAAAGCTAATGTCATATATATATGTATAGTGCATGGCAACGTAAACATAATTAGTCTAATCTCAACTATCAAACCAACATTAATCCACCGTACGGGTATATATACACACAAATACAACATCATTGCTGAATTAATGTTTAATTAACATTTAGACTTAGACGAGGATCAAGTACAGGTAGCCTGCTAGCTAATTAGCCCCAATGCTGCAACTCGCGTTAGTCGTGTTAGGCTTTAAAAATGTCTCAAATACCTGTTGCAATTGTTTGCAAACTTTCGGGTCAGTAATAAGTTAATATGCAGTTGAAATATTAAAAACTGAAGTTGCGGGTGAATTTAAGACGCTCTTACGGTTTGTTTGTGAGTAGATTGACTTCTTCTTTGGGGTTATATTTGGCGAATGAGACACGTAGCGCCCCCTGCAGAGCCCACCACGTCAGCGCATATTTCCACACACGAGCCGTCCGTTTTACTGGGTTAAAAAAGGCAAAAAAGCAGCGGTAACGTGTAGTAAGATATGCGCTGTGTATAGAGAGCACACAGTTACAGAATGTGTGCGCCAAAAGTGGTTTTCAAGATTTCGATTGGGAGTTTTTCTGGTTCAAGACGCCCCTCGCCCTGGCCGGCCAACTGTGATTACCAGCGACCAAGTGAAGCAGTTAGTCGACACCAATCACACCCATTATACGGCCAGGGAGATCCTCAAAATATCCAAATCCAGTGTTGATAACCATCTACATCAGCCTGGCTACGTGAGCAGCCTCCATGTTTGGGTTCCACATCAACTTAATGAGGCTGACCTCGCCCAAAGGGCTTCTATCTGCGATTTGTAGCAGAAACGTGAAGAAAATGTTTTCAAGAGAATGGTGGCAGAGGACGAAAAGTGGATCATCTATAACAATGTGGATCGCAAACGGTCGTGTGGAAGCATGACAAATTACAGCAAACAACCCCCAAAGCAGGACTGCACCTGAAGATGGTTACGCTTTCAATTTGGTGTGTGCGTTGTCTTTTACGAGCCTCTTCCCATGAACAGGACCATCAATTCGGACGTGTACTGTGACCAGCTGGACAAACTTAACACAATGATCCTCCAGAAGCGTCCAGAACTGGCTCATCGTAAGGGCGTTGTTTTCCATCATGACAGCGCCTGAGCGCGCACCTCTCTGCAGACACGGCAGAAGTTACTGGATCCTGGCTGAGAGGTTTTGACACACATTCCATATTTGCCCGACCTTGCACTTTCAGATGCACCTGTTTCGCGCTTCAAAATTATTTTAATGGGCAGACCTTCACCTTTAAAGATGTAAAAATTCACCTGGAAACGTTTTTCACCAGTTAAGACAGTGAATTATTTGAACAAGGAATTTTAAATCTGCCCACGAGATGGCAAAAGATACTGGAACAAAATAATAATAATAGCACTGATGCAATAACCCGCAATGTGTATCTTGTTTTTATTGGCCAACCCAATATATAGCCGAGATTACAACTAGTAGCGTAACATTTAGGGCATTTGTCCAGTGATGGAAAGGTCGCCGGTTTGAATCCAGTAAAGGCATCACTGAGGTACTCATGAACAAGGTACCGTCCCCAAGCACCGCTCCCCGGGTGCTGCCCATGTTAGCTGTCCACTGCTCCCTCATAGGTCAAAATGCAGAGATAAAGTTTGGCTGAGGTACACTGTGCTGTGTTGTAATGACAAATAATCACTCACTTAAATGAGGACTTCAGTGATACCTGCACCGGTCTTTCGAACCAGCGACCTTCAGTTCAGGGTCAAACGCCCAAACTGTTACGCTACCGAGTGCCCCAGTCAGGACCGATATATATCTCATGATTCCGTAAAGTTAGTTTTATATTCCTATAATGCGCTTCAGTGGGTGATGTAAAACCAACTGTGCAGCACAAATACTGTCCACGTGCCACAAGAATTTCTTCTTTTATATTTGTATATATTTTACTTAATATTTCGGCACACGGGTAAACACATTGGACACCCTGATCACTTCCCCCACAGGTAAACACACCAAATTACAAACTGGGCTGCTGCAGGTTGGCATTAAACGAATGCCAATTTAACGCCTCGCTGAAGTCAATCAAGCGCTGCTACAAAACGCAACAAAAACGCGTAGGGCGTTTAGAACGCGTTCATTAATTCAAGATTCCAACACCCGTGTGGATAGAGCCTTAACATCAAATCGCTTCATGGAGACTGACCGACTGATTATTGCTAGTTAACGAGGCCGATAACCGATATTTGGGCGCGATATGCAAAAAAAAAGACCATCTCTGTCAAAATGTAGATTTTTACACACCAAGCTCAGCGGAACTCTATGGAAGCCCATTTCCGCCACTAAAAGAAAAAAATCCGAAAGAAAAAAGTCGAAATTACGAGATAAAAAGTCATAATTATGAGATAAAGAGTCGAAATTATGAGATAAAAACTCATAATTACGAGATAAAAACTCGAAATTATGAGATAAAAAGTCAATTATGGGATAAATCGAAATTACGAGATAAAAAGCCTAAATTTCGAGATAGTCATAATTATGAGATTAAAAAACTCGACTTTGTATCTCGTAATTTCGCGTTTATCTCATAATTTCGACGTTTTGTCTCATAATTATGATTTTTTTTATCTCGTAATTTCGACTTTGTATCTCATAATTTAGACTTTTTATCTCATAATTTCGAGGGTTTTTTTTTATCTCAGAATTTTGACTTTTTGTCTCATAATTATGACTTTTTATCTCGTAATTTCTACTTTTTATCTCGTAATTTCGAGGTTTTTTTCTCTCAGAATTTCGACTTTTTGTCTCATATTTATGACTTTTTATCTCGTAATTTCGAGTTTTTTTTATCTCAGAATTTCGACCTTTTGTCTCATAATTATGATTTTTTATCTCGTAATTTCGACTTTTTTTGTTCGGATTTTTTTCTTTTAGTGGCGGAAATGGGCTTCCATAGAACTCTACTCTCCTCGGGGCTTCACTGCGCTCGCGTGAGTGTGGCGTGGCGTCAGCGCTGATTGGCTACTACTGGTGTGACATGTAGCCAATTAGAGAGTGTTGTGGGCGGGACATTAAGTGAAGCAGCGAGTCGAGAGCAAACGGCACAGAGAGAAGAGACTCAATATCGGTGATGGTCAAAATTAAACACCGATACCGGTAATCAGCAAGATGTCTAACATAAGCTACATCAGGATATTTAGTCGACTCTATAATTCATCCTCAAACTCTCCACCACAAACAGTCAACTCTCAAATCACTCCACAACCGACCCCATGGGCAACACATAAAACATACATTTATTACAAACATCACAGTTCAGAAAAAAGAAAGATTCTGAATTTAGTCAAACTCTTTGGGAGTGCTTCAGATTTCAGCCTCATTTACCGCTTCAGAAATTCACATTTTTAAACTCTCAATATCCATCACATAGATATGTGCATTTTCCTTAAATAACTGCCGGTCACTGTTCATTCTGATGCCAACTCTTCGGTTTTCACTAAATGGGGATTTTCATTTCACACAATGAAAATCGATAGAATACTTTCGGAAATCACAGCTTCGCAATCGGGACTTCCATCCTACTGATAACGAAAAACAGAGGAATCAAACCCACAAGTGTTTCAAGTATGGCAGACGCAGAGCGAGGATGATAGAACAAAATAATAAAAGCTGGATCTGTATCTGAGTTAGGCGTTTGCATTATTATGGAAAATAAAAGTAGTTATGGAGCTGCTGCTGCTTTACTGGATTGAGTCTCAGGTTAAGTTGGACTAAAACACAGACACATTTTAACAGATCTGAAGACAGAGAGAGATATGTTGGCACAACCGATTGATGCCTTTTGGGGAACGTGTCCTAAGGTAGATCCTTTACACAAATGCATGTTTATATTTGGACATGCGTTTTATGGCATGTTTCTAGAAATGATGTTCTAAACTTTTCAGCAGTTTTTCCCCTTCAACTCGTTTTCATCTGACTGGGAGTGACTGTCTCGTAGGCTGCGTGTTCCTTCCCCTAAGAGATGAGAAGAGATGTGATCTCTCTCTCTCGTTCTTTCTCTTTTTTTTAGAGGGAGACAAGGCTCCGTCCCGCCTTCCTCCCGCCGTGCCGAGCTGCCGTGTCCAATCGTAGCACGGCACTGTGGTTCTACGGGTCCGCGTCGGTCTCTCGGGTGCTGGATGGGATGGAAGCTAAAGGGGAGCGTGTCCGTGCGTCGGCCTGGCGGCTCGCTGTCAGGACACGTGGGAAATGAGTCTAACTCGCGTCTGAATGTCCTGACGACACAACGGGCACGTCTCCAGCTGTAAGGCACACTCCATACAGATCCCACTGCAGAGCAGGACATTAAAAAAAAAGACACGAAAACAGTCAGCCATCAATTAACAAAATCAGGTGAAAGTAGCATAGAAATGTTCAAAGAGCTAACTGTAAAAACTATTAAGATACAACTCCATACTAGGGCTGTGTGATATGGCCTAAAAATAATGTTGTGATACTATTAAGATACTGAAAGAGAACTGCATTTCCCACAATCCACCATGCAGTACTAAGAACCGCGTGTACACACACTTGATACACTCCACACCCTCATGCTCAGATCTTTGGAACTCCAAAGGTGCCACAATTCGTCTAAAAGGCTCCTTACTGGAGTGTTGGAAAAAGTGCAGCTTTTTAACATAAAGTGCGGTTTGAGCACAAGGCACTAGAGCGCAGCAAAAATAAGCGTTAATACAGGAGTAAAAAGCAAAATAAATGGCATCGATAAATGAATAAAATGGCGTATTAAACACTCCTGTACCTGTGTGCGCAGGGTCTGAGCTCTGTGTCTGCCATCTGGTCACAGCACAGGGTGCAGCAGTTGTCTCTTATGCTGACCTGCTTCAGCAGCGCTAGACGCCTGTGTCTGAGTGGAAACAGTGAAGAGAAGAGGAGAAAAGAAAGATTAAATATTATTAGAGCAACAAAAAGACACAGCACTTTGGATATACAGTTTTACTACAATACTGTTTATAGTCAAAGTCCCATGTGTGTCTATATATTTAGTTTTCTAAGATTTATCTCCTGTAAGGTTTCTTCAGTTTAATCTGTTATTAATTTATCATTTCTATTTTTATTTACAAAGTCTTGGCAAGAAGCAGGATATATTTCACTACATGTACCTGTATAACTATGAACGTGACAAAGAATCCTAAATCTTGCCAGGAAAATCCAAGCAAAATCAATAGATCATTTTAACTTGACTATGGTTCATTCATTCAAGTATTATCTGAACCGCTTAATCCCAAACAGGGTTGTGGGGACCGGAGCCTAACCTGGGACTACAGATGCAAGGCAGGCACCAACCCTGGCCGGACACAAACAGACTGTGCACACATGCACGCTAACTTATGCACCTACAGAACAACTTGGGGTGTGTTCACACCAGGAAAGTCCGTAAGTTCACTTGCTTTGGTCCGGACCAAATAAAATGTTCATTTTTGTTCTTTGGTGTGGTTCATGTTCACATTGTAGGCCTTGCAAGTGGAGCAGAATTTGTAAACATAACCACGTGTGCTAAGGTGGTTCAACCATTGGACAGAAGCGTGTGTGGTGGAGTAAAACAGGAAACCCAACGTGAAAGTACACAATCATGGAGATTTTGCGTGCTGTTCTCCTTGTCCTTATAGCGATATGGTTTATACAGTTACAGAAATGTTTGTCACAAGCGTTTGATGCAGCGTCAGTTTTACAATATGATGTTAGTAATTTAGCAATGGTGAAGACGGGCTGCAAGACGGCTATGAAGGAGAACTCTCCTCGGAGCTCCACGTTAACCCTCGGCTCATTTCTAACACTGGCTATACACGTCTGCGTGTGTGTTGTGTAGTTAATCAAACAATCATTTCCCATAATGCACCACAACAACGGGGGCCAGTTAAATCCAAAAAGGTGTGCTTTCTACAACTGGGTGGGATCGAGGTCAGGCTGTTTTCACACCAACCGTACCAGAGTTGGTTTGGAACCAAAGCGAGATCACCTCTTCAGCTGGGTCTCGGTACGCTTACATTGCTCGGCACCTGGGTTCGGGAGCTCAAATTCTCACCAGCCCAAAAGGTCCGAACCGAGGGTGGAAACCAACTTGAGTTTGTTTTAAGCAAACTAAACAAGGCAGGTGTGAATACACTCTTAGACCTGCTTTTGGAGAGTGGGAGGAAACCGGAGCACCCGGATAAAACCCACGCCAACGCGGGGAGAGCACACAAACTCCACACGGAAAGATTCCACTGCCAACCCGGAGATTGAATCCGGGACCTTTTTGCTGTCGCCCTCATTTATGGTGCGTTTTTAGGTTTTTGAGTTTGATTTTTGGCCAAGAATCGTACTGTATATGAGAGT
This sequence comes from Distichodus sexfasciatus, assembly GCA_032718565.1. Lineage (NCBI taxonomy): Eukaryota > Metazoa > Chordata > Actinopteri > Characiformes > Distichodontidae > Distichodus > Distichodus sexfasciatus. The sequence goes on along the minus strand of JAVGVS010000343.1, from coordinate 271,603 downwards.
TGGTAGTGTAATGGTCAGGGAGTTCGCCCCGTGATTGGAAGACAGCCAGTAAAGGTACCGCTGAGGTACTGATGAACAAGGTACCATTCCCAAGCACTGCAGCCCACTGCTCCTTCACAGATGGGTCAAATGCAGAGGTCAGATTTGGTTGTGGTGCACTGTGTGCTGTGGTGTGTTCACAATGTCAAATTATTCACTTACACTTAATATACTCAACTATTAAAGCTGAAATATGGCGTTCTACTGAAACAGCATATGTTGTAGTGCCGGACTGGATAGTATCTCCATGAACACGATTATGTCAATTAGATGTTCTGAATATCGCTGTCCTTTCATTTTCGATGATGTGGCCAGCCCTACTTGAGAGTAATGTGAGATATGTGCTTGTGTTGTACTATCATGTCACTATGAAGTTTTAAATTCCCCTCCTAACGGAAGAAGCCGAAAGAAAAAGAGGAGTTGGAAGCGTCTCTACCTGGGCAGGATGATCTTCTCGTCTGACGCTAGCGAGGCAAACTCATTAAAGGTGCTGAACTTGACAGAAGGAGGATGACGGAAGGGCTTGGCCCCAAAGTTGAACTCACACTGCTGATACGACATGAAGCTGGCTGCTGCAAAGAAGCCCGACCTGCAGAGGAAACACCAAACTCAGTTAGGGGTGGGTGATATGACCTCAAATCAATATCACGATTAATTGAACAATTTCCCTCCATACATTTAACGAATGAATCTTAAAATGTACTGCGTTATTTTGTGCAAAAATTCTGAGCACGCAGTCACGCTCGCTTGACTTGGTGGTGTGTTAGAAATAACATGGGGTTATGGTATTATTTTTGTGCCAAAAGTCTGAGCGCGCAGTGGAACTTTAGCGAGCAAAATATCTTATCTTTACGCACTCAACTCTGCCTTCCCTCATTCCTCGGCATTGGCAGATATCGGCATCAGCCAATAATTCCCATATCATGCATCCCTATGTTAAAGCTGGGATTTTTTTCTAATGAAAGAGAGCAAATCGTATCATTGTGGTTTTAAAATAATTCAAGGAAATGTAGTGGCAGACTGGACGGGGCGATTTTGGGCAGGCGGAAACGGAATGGAAAAAAGTACAAACAATGACCAACAGGGGCAAGTTAGAGCAGATGTGGTTTCGAGCTTGAATGTTGGTTTTTTGATTCATCTTTTAGATGAACTGCCCAGCTCTAATCTGACTCCTGTACGCACACTTGTTTATCACACTAAAACAAAGTCAACTTTTTACAGTCTGATCACCCTTTAGCTGTATTTTGTAAAAGACAAAGAGGCTGGTGTGCTTACGTGGCAGAGGAAAACACCTGCTTCTCAGGAGGAAGTTGGTGTCCATTCAGGTAGAAAACCATCTGCTTCTTACAGAGATCTAGTAAGAATCCAATGGTATCACCTGTACAACAACAAACACCATTGATTTTGCATTAATTAAAATTCTACACTCTGTGCTTTAAAAACATCTACGGATCTATGGATATTTTGTCATTGTGAACACAGCACAGCACACAGTGCACCACAACCAAATCTGACCTCTGCATTTGACCCATCCATGAAGGAGCAGTGGGCAGCTGATATGGGCAGCACCCGGGGAGCAGTGCTTGGGGACGCTACCTTGCTCATGAGTACCTTAGTGGTACCTTTACTGGCCCAGGAGCTATACCGGTGCCCTTCCAATCAAGGTGCCAACTAGCACTGATGCCTTCATGCACCGAATGAAGATAGCACTTCATTAAAAATGGTGACCAGATTGTGTATATCTGAGGCAGTTGGTAGTGTAACAGTTAGGGAGTTGACCCCGTGATTGCCGGTTCAAGCCTAGACTGGTAGAGTTACCACTGAGGTAAACATGAGTGAGGTACCGTCCCCGAACGCTACTTCTTCATGGACAGGTCAAATGTAGAGTTCACATGTGGTTGTGATGAACTGTGCTGTATTCACCATGACAAATAATCACTCACTTAAATGCTAAAGTACTGACCTTCTTTCCAGCAGGGGTGGGAGTGAGGTTTACTGCGAGCGTTGTACCAAATCAGCTGCCTGCAGCCGTCGTACGCACATGAGTACTCGTCATCTCCAATCCCATAACCCTCCTAATCACAAAACACAAGAAACATGAGACTGCAGTACATGCATACAACTGATCATTCTCTACTACATATAAACACTCACTGTAGGCTCTGAATAACTGGCAATCCTTAGGGGCACTTATAATAAAAATGATAATAATCTTCATCTATATAGCATATCCACCATGCATTAGGGCTGCAACTAACGATTATTTTGTTAATCGATTAATCTGCTGATTATTTTTCAGAATAATCATTTATTAATCGGATTAAAATGACTTTCATTTCCAACATTTTGAAAAAGGCGAACTGTTTTTACTCTCGTAACATTATAAAATGGAAAAAAATATTCCTATTAATTGAAAATGAAGAAATATTGAAGTTATGGTCATTTTTAGCCAATTTGGACTCATTTTGGTTTGACTCATTTCTGGGAGAGAACTACATTTTTGTGCAAGACGGCGTTCCACATGAGAGTCGCGTTACAATAACACGGTGGACACACGTCGGAATAATCCCTGAAAATATCAAGTAAATGTCTGTATTGTGAGTAGAACGCTGGTTGTTATTTATCAGCTGTAGATGAGTTTTGTCTGTAATAAATGGGAAGATTTGACTGAACTGGACGCTTTAGTGAAAGACTTCCCTGAGAGAGTCGTGTTCTAACAAACAGCACGTGTTTACATCATGAAAAACGTCATTCATGTGTTTCTAAGTGATTACTTCAGTTTTCGTGACGGCAAGACACAGCGCTGGTTCTCGTCTCCTTCATATTCTTCTTTTATGGCGGTCGGCGTCCAGCTTAATGCTGCTTTACTGCCACTGCGGCTTTGGTTAGCTTACTGACCACACATTAGGGAGTAGCCACTGCACGTATGTGTATAATAACGTAGACCCAACTAACTGATTATTAAATTAACTGCCAACAATCTTAGTAATCGATTTTAATCGATTTAACCGATTAGTTGTTGTAGCTCTACAATGCATATATTAGACCGGTCTAGAGAGCAGTTTTTGAAGATCTTGGTCTTGTCTCGGAATCGGCCGTATTTGTACTTGGTCTTGTCAAGGACTTGAACAAAGATGACTTGGGATTATATGTGGAGACCAGCCGAGACCACAACTATTAATGATTGAATGACTGGAAGTGCAACCAATGATGTTACTGTCGACCACGGTTACAGGCCCCACCCCTTCACATCATTCACCTTCAATAGTAGAGGGGGCTTTATAATGAGATGCCACTGTGCACGTTTAGGTCACCGAATGTTGCATCTCTCATGTTTCTAAAAATTTACCAAACTGTACTTAAAACAATTTTTCCATTTTTCTGGTGTTTCAGGTCATGTGTGGTGTTTAGCAACTGGCCACTACTAGGTTAAATAATCTTAATCTAGCTCGGTAGGCCAGCAAAAAGGGACTTAATCATCAAGGTCATTTGGTCAAACTTAGTAAAGTTAGCATCAACTTAATCAGGTTTACATAGTTTAAGTAATAATGCAGGAGCGTACATGGTTGAGGAACTTGCTGTCCTTAGTGGCCCATCCGATCTGCATGACCCCGGACGTGATGACCGTGACCTCGTAGTACCAAACACCCGAGTCCACACAGAAGGTACAGCGCACGCTCTCGAACGACGACGCGTCACACCGAGCCTGAGCAATGGGAGAGAGATCATGAGTAAGGATGCACTGATCCAACTTTTTCAGTTCTGATCCTGATACCTGTGCTTTGTGTCTGTGCCAGATCTGAGTACTGATCTGATGTGTGATTAATAATCAGTATATGTGAGGAGGAGACTGAGGAGACTCTGTATAATGGATTAGTTTAAACACAGTTGTGTGATGTTGTGACGCTCAGGGTATCTGCGGGTTTAAGGAAGACAAACTTAAGACCTTTTTAAGGCCACTTTGAGCAAATGTAAGACCCTACATTCACAAAATGGCAAAGAGCATGTGACCGCCTTACAAATAGTTCTGTCCAAACACTTATTGGAACTGAAAGCGCTGAAAAAAACTGCTCTACAGAGCATGAAAGTGCATGTATTTTACAACAAAAACATTACACTACTAACACGTTCTGTGAACTGAATACAGGGAATAAAATAAGTTAAGTAAATTCCAATTACATGAATGTGTAAACTGAACATGTAAGTGAATTGTGCTACAACTTCCACAATTATGTCATAGAACCAGAAATCTTGGCGGTTCCGCTCATTCCGATCTCTTTAGAGATTCCCAGAAAAAAATATAGCAATCTTGTTTACTGGGTCTGTGGTATTTTAAGACCTTTGAACTCTGGATTTAAGGATTACTAGTAATTTTTAAAGATATTTGAGGCCTTAATGTTGGAAAATCTAATTTAAGACTTTTTATGGATCCGTGGATACCCTGGTCGCTTCCTAACACTGCAGCACTAACAGAATCAGGAACAGTGAGATCTCCAGTAAGACCTGGTGTAGTTCAGCACATTAAACAGTAGAATGGTGGGATTTGATCAACTTTTGTGCTTGTAGTGTGTTGTCTTGTTCTGATCACTATCCTATCAGTATGTTGGAGTGTGTAGCTTGGTTTAGCACCAATATCACACCAGTGTGCAGCATTAAGACAACTTTACTGCAGAACTGCTGCACACACACAACCAAGAGCACCAACCTAGAAAAATGTAGTTAAATTGAATTGAAATCATCACACAGATCAGCGCCCCATACCACGTCCAGCTGTTTGAGGCATGCCCCGTATGCATATCGGATCGATGCACCCTTAATCATGAGGGACTGATATTTTCTAGAACCTGAATGCGAAGCTTGAGTTCAATCGTTGTGCTCTCACCTCCAGTCCACTGGGGGAGATCTTGAGGTACTCGCTGACGTCGTTGCTGTTCAGCATGGCGTTGATGTTGTTCAGGTTGACCTTCTCGTACGTGAACTGACGACCCTCTTTTAGGACTAGAGTAACACAGTGGCCAAGTTACACGTTGTCATTAGAAATGAAGAGCAAAATTGTGTTTATGTGTATTTTTATCCATGTCTGTCTCAAGCACTATTATTGTATTATATTCTAAATTGTCTAGTTTGTTCTTTTTATCATCTTACATTTATATTAACACTGCTTTTTTAGTTGCTTGTCTTTTTGCTGAGTTTATTCTCAGTGTAATGCACTCTTGGCAACATTTGATGTTTGAAAGGCACAGTACAGATAAAGATGATGATGTTGATGATTTATATTACTATAGGTAAAGGTACTCACAGAGATTGTCGAGACTCCACTGAGCACAGAAGCCGACCTGGCGTTTCAGATAGTCAGTGTTGTCTGCCCAGGACTCCAGGACGGAGAGGCGATCACTGATGCAGGACTCTGACACGGTCAGCTTGTTCTCACCTGAAACAACAATCAAACATTGCTCCTTCTCTTCCAATCACTCCTCATGGCTGAAGCCTCACAAATGACAGAACAACTTACTGGTCTGGGAGAACTTCTCAAGAGCGATGAGGGCAAACAGCATTACAGTAGGATGGGCCTCAGAACTCTGACAACGTAAAATGAACAGGTTAAAACAAACACCGGACACGGGAGACTCAAACTGGACACTGACTTCAGAGCCCGATTTCTATCCCGGGCCGGTGAAGTTATCACAGACAAAAGTGATATTTTAAATAACAGAAATAACCAGCGTTCTACAATACAACTTTTCACTTATTACAGACGTGCATCCATTACACTATTGTGACACGCGTCTGAGTGTATGTATGTATTTGTGTGTGTATATGTATACACAAACGTTGTCTTTTTATTTATTTTCTCTTTTTATTTTTAAATTTTTTATTAAATTGTAATTGTAAAGCACTTTGGTCAACACTGTTGTTTTAAATGTGCTCTATAAATAAATTTGATTTGATTTGATTTGAGTGATGTGCAGGGGATCGTGAGAAATGTAGCTCTCTCCCAGACAGGCCAAAATATGAATGCAAATAAATCTTTTGAAATATTTTAAACTTCGTTCTGGTTGATTGCATTTTCTAAGTACCTTTAGTTGTAAGACACTGGGTGGATCCCTTTGGATGCTAAGAATTATTAACGATATCAACAAAATAACATTTAACACACTTTTCTCAGTTTTTCACTTGGAAAAAGACATCATCCAAACGTCTGTATCTTGACAACCATTCAAGATATGACTTTGACCAAGATATCATTTTAAAGCTAATTTTCAAATCTTTATTTCAGAGAGCCACACTATCCCTCTCCCTTCTGTAAATTTAGACTGTTGTTGCCATCATCTTGCACTGTGCACTTTCTTGTTTGTATCTGAAATATTGTGATATTGATATTACACTGGTTGCAGTGTAGTGAAGTTGTACATCTTGCTATAGAAAGTATCTGACAAAGTTTATCATCTTATGAGCCATTAATGTCTACATGCTCCTCGTTGTGTTGTATAAAATACGTCTCTCACCAGGCTCTCCAGCAGGTACTCCAGAGTTCCTGGGCTGAGGAGGGCAATGCTGGCTGGACCTGAAACATACAGAGTGAGAACTGAATCAACAGGAATGGGCCAAGTGTTATTTGGCCACCAAAGCAAAATTTCCTTGATGCTGAAACTACTGGACAGCAAGGGCAGAGATCTCCGGGTTGCTGCAATGTGTCTGTGTTTGTATGTGTGTGTGTGTGTGTGTGTGTTAATAGAGCTCAGCAGATCTGTCAAAGTGTCTCAGAGTGAGACTGCAGCACGCACGCGCGCGCACGCACACACACGCACACACACGCACACACACGCACACACACGCACACACACGCACACACACACACACACACACACACACACACCCCTCACAACTCAAAGAACAGCAGACTCAGCTCTTTCCCTCTAGTTAGAAATGCCACTGCACACACTGCATCAGTAAACAGTGTGTTAAATTATTATGCATCTCCTACACACACATGCGGGTGGACGCTGTTCACGTCGCTGCTCAGATATTAGCACAGGGAGCAGTTCCCAAACAGGGGAGACATACAGCTACGGTGGGGTGTAATAAGGAAAATTAGGAGGTTACAAATGCACTAAGAGTGGCAGTCTCACAGCAGCAACCCTGATGTATCCCAGTAATCAAGTTTACTATTAGTTTACTGTTGACTAAATAATAACATGCTGTAACTAGAGCTGGTTAAAGGAGCTATATGTAAGAACATTACAGCAAGCAATGATAAAAACAAAGCTAATATGTCACCAGAGAATTTAAATTTGCAACACGCAAATCGTGCTTATGTTTTGGTTTTGTGTTTTGACCTGTAGCTCCTCCCACCGCTGTCTCCCAATCACCAAGTCAGTAGCGTTTCAGCATCCAGGTTGCCAGTTACCACTGAGCTGCAACTACAAGCATTCTGGATTACAAATGTCTGACATTACTAAAACTAAAAAGCCTTGCTATGACTCTCAAAAACGTCTTGACCAAAGCAGAAATAAAACAAGGATCAGCACTGGAGATGTGTTTGAAAGATGGAGACGGCTTGAATAGTTGAGAAACGGTGACTTGTGATGGCTAACATCAGCATTGTGTTACACTGAGACAGTGTGGGAACAGTGAAAACATTAGCACGGTAATTATGGCAACACCAAACGTAACATTAGACACTAGATTGGCCATATATGAGTCCTCATTTGGTCTATGTGCCAACCTTGAGTCTGGGGAGGAACGGGAGGGGAAACAACGTGCGACAGTGTTTTGAATTTGACTGCAGTAGCAGTTTTGGCCACAATCTTACATATACAGTAGCTCCTTTAAGTTTTAATGCCATTTTTGTGCAGACAGGCAATTTTGAGAAAATATGCTGAAAGCACGCAGATTGCGGCTGTGTAATATGATGAAATATATCAGATGACGAAATTTAAGCGTATATCGTTTCACATTATATTGATTCTTTCGTGGTGTGGCAAAATACACTGTTTACAGCAACATTTGCTCATGGTTTGGATGAGGGTTTGCAGTAGTCACCACGGCACCACATGGGTGTAGGCACAGAGAATACTATGGTGTTAAATTTGTGCCTTAATTCTGAGCACCCAGTGCAACTTTTGCAAGCAAATTCTGGTGTCTGGGTGCATTCAACTCTGCCTACGCTCAAAACACTGCACCCTCACGCTAAGATCTACCTGCACTTGCACTCAGATCTATGGAACGCCAAAGGGGCCACAATTCACATTAAGGCAGCTTACTACAGCTCCGTACAAGCCCCACCTTTACTCTCTTTCACATACTAAAATCTGCTCATACAAAATCTGCTCTCCTATATTTTAGATCCTTACAACCCACAAAAACCATGACCACACACAGACAGGTAATAAGCTCACCGGCGAGTTTCTCAGCCAGGCAGCCCAGCACAGCGGTGGTGTTGCGGTGCCTGGCAGGGACGAGCGCGTCCTGACGAGCAACATCACCACTCAGACTCAACATGTCCGACAGCTTCTGCAGAGCATCCTGGGAGGACACAAGGACATGTTTCAGAAAGGGTGAGATTTTGTCAAATCTTTTTATTGCTATTTCAGCAGGGAAGAAACGTACATACATACACAATTGTGTGGGGGGAAAAAAGACATCAATATCAAGTAGAACAGCATTTGTAGTGTAAATAGGCTTTAAAGGTAAAAAATAAATAACAATAGGATAAGTACCATCCCTTGCCAAGTATAAGACCCTACCCCAATTATGCCATCCAATTGTACTCTGTCCTCTGGGGACTCGTCCAAAAGAAGAGGATATGCCCACCCTCCCCAACCAATCCCTCCCCATCCCACCCGACAGCGGAATTTTGGTCCTGGGGGGGTCGATGTTCTGGAGGTTTTCCATCATACTTGATTTCAGAACATTTACACCTGGTCTCAGGTAGATAATCACCAGAAGAGACTCATCAGGTAGGATGTAAAAGCTCCAGGACACTGGCCCCCAGGACACATTAAGCAGGTTAAACAGCACAAAGGCTTTATTCACTAATCTTTTGGGATTGTAATGTCTTGTTCTGCTTGTTCTGCTCATTATCCTACCAATAGTTCTTATGCTTTGTTTAGTGCCAATATCAAACCAATGTGGAACATAAAGCCAACTTTACCACAGTACCGCTGCACGCACAGTACCAAGAGCACAAACCCAGAACAATGTACAGTTTCATAGAATAGATCACTTCCATAATCTCAGCCCAGTGTTACCACATCCAGCTGCTTGAGTCTGCTTCGGACCTACAGTGCATCCTGCATACGCATCGGATCAGCGCATACCTAGTTATGTTGCTCCGTGTGTGAGAAAGACATTCCTACTCACTTTGGTGGGCAGAGGGCACTCGTCCAGCAGCAGGGTGATCACAGCTGGTCCCAGTGGGTCATCCAGAGGAATTACTCGGATCAGGGACTGCACCACCTCCAGCCAGCCGTCATCTACAAACACAACAAGAAGAAATCCGACTCGTTATGATTCACCTGATTAACAAAAGCTTGGCCCTTTGTTCAGGAGATAAAGTGATGTTCATTCCTTTGCGTACTGTGGAACCATAATCACTAGCTACAGTGTGTGAAATATGGCATTACCTCCAAAAATAACATGACAATCATTACATCAATCACATTACAATTTTTATTTCAATTAGAGCTGGGCGATATGAACAAAAACATTATGACGATATTTTTTGACATACTGATCGATTTCGATAATTATCACAATATATTGTCATATTGTGGGTTTTTTTTTTATTCTTATACAGACTGAATGAACAAGTTAAAATAATCAAACAATATTAAACAAATAATTTTCAACAAATTTCTACTTAAAGCGCTCTGAGCACTGCGGCAAAAAAAATCTTTTTTTTTTTCACTGAAGGCGCTTAGCACTCATAGGATTTGTTTTAAAAATAGCCGCTGCCAAAGAACGGCAAAAGAGAGCCGTCAACATCTCACTTCCAGAGCCCTTTCTCGGTGCTTGTTGTTGCTAAGTTACGAAAAGCCTCATCGGGTACTTTCACATTCGTATTTTATTATTTTTTTCCCAGGCGGATGTAGTTAAGGCGGGACGCATTTGCTGTCAAAGCGGCCGCCGTAACTATAAAGCGCTGCGGGAAACCGTGCATTTTCATCGCCTTATTCACTCAACGCAACATCCTGGTTGCCCAACATCTTTTCTTAGAGCCGCGACATACTTAACACTACGTGACGGGTGCGCTTGTGGACGCTGCTGCTACGCAAGCATTGTACTGACTGTACTTGCGCGCATACTTTTTGTTAATCTTGAGTACTCCAACAGGCGGCAGTGTACACCGTAAAAGCGTCCAGTCCGTCGTTAAGTGACAAAAGAATAGATAGAAATAGAACGCGGCAGTGCGAGAAAACATTTTGCTGTGAAATGAGGGAAAAAACATAAAAAATATTTGCATTTGGACGTTTCAAAGGTGAAAAAAAGACCGCGAAACCGTTCAGCCGTGTTGATGGTAAACAACGACACTGACGTCACGTGGCTAAACTTTAACATACAGCCGCCCCAATTACTGCTGGTGCTGCAACTCTCGCAAATATATGACATGCTCAGCGGACGCGTCAAGCCATGATGCATACGCACAAGCGCTCTGAACGTGAACCTCTTCGCTAATGTTTACCACGCGGTTTCTTCGTGTGCTATGGGCAAATCTTCATCGCTGGCCGCGATTGGCTGTTGTGCTGGCGTTATGCCAAGATATGTGATTGGCCAAAGATACTGTCTATCTCAAGGCGCTGTCGCATAGTGGACAAACAAGTGTGATCGAATTTTATAGCTTACGCTTATCATCGTTATCGTCATCACATTTTTCTCAATAAAATATCGAGATCGCTTTATCGCCCAGCACTAATTTCAATTAATCAAAAAATCCTATGGCACAAATGATACATTAAGGGCTGGTTTCTGGCTCATGGATTAAGTCTAGTCTTAGACTAATTTGTAGCACTAATGGAGATTTACCATTCAAACTCAAAACTAGTCCAGCATTAGGCTTAATCCTCGACTGGGAAACTGACCCTAAATCTTTTAAAATTAGTCTCAATAGACCTCAATTATGATTAATGAACAATTATTTTGTTTTGGGATAGTTTTTTTTGTCCTCATAGTTCTATGACCAAATCTGCTGTAAACATGTTCAACTACTAAAGCTGGATATATTTCTAATGAAAATGTACATAGTTTTGTGAGTTTAAAAATAGCTGAAGAGAACACAAAGATTGTCCGTGCAGGTGCTGTAGAGCCCGTGTCCACCAAACGCTTTTTTTGGGCTGAGAGCAGTCAAAACCTCACTTCCAGAGCGCTTTCTCTGCACTTGTTGTTGCACTTGTGTAGCTGCATTGAGCACTTCCACGTTCGTTCCTATTTCATGTAAACACTGTAACATGTTCCTTAGAGTCATGAAGGGGCTTAGCGCTCTGAACGCTGAAGCTCATAGGATTTGTATCAACAAGAGACACTGCCAACGAAAAAACTAACACGGCACAATCATCCACCTGTAAATAGATTTGATGTTTAACAAGGTGTTTCCTCAAGTTGGACGTATTGCTAGCCCGAGTTCGGCATATCTGCATCAATTTTAGTTAAGTGCAGTCACACAGTCGAACGCTTTCGGCTTGTCATCACAATTTCAGGTTTCTGTGTTGTTTCTCCATGCATGTGCTTTCTTCCCCTGGCAACCGTTGTCATGGTAAACAAAACAAAAACCAAAGCTTAAATAGCAAACTGAAAACTGTAGTAAGTAACTATTTCTATCCTATTGCTGCTGCAAATGTAAATTGCATTAAAACGCTGAGATAACTGTTGATTAATTTAAAGTTTTCACCCAGTACCGTATGTCCCACTCAGCTTGTGTGCACATGAATGTACCGAAATCGGGACCGTCTGATTTGAGGTGAACCGATACCCGGTAGTACCAACATCATTTGGTCATCATACCTTTAAAAGTACCAAACTCTGTACCCAACCCTATTGATTAGTTGCTGCAGACATTCTAGAGTTCCAATCCCGCTCTTTGAGTCAGCATCAGACTGATATTCAATCAGAATCAGATTTTACTGCATCCCCAGTTTCAACTCACTATCCAGCTTACGTATTTCCCTAAGCCTCTGTTTTAACCTGAGGCTTGCTCCCACTCTAGTTTGGGTGGAGAAAACGTCAGGGCGATTTGGGAGCAGACAGTATGCTGATGGAAGCGTTAATACTCATCCTCTTCCCTCCGAGGCTGCGAGCGGCCACCTGACGCCAGCAAAGTTAAACCACGTCGGCGCCCACAGCCCAGCAACAGATGCATGTATAAATAAAGCCAACAGAAAGGGAAACCCTGGCAACCGGACAGACGAGCGTAAGGACAATTCAGGCCGGACTCCAGCACCAATGCAGAGTCGACGCTTGAAAGACGCATGTGAAAGTGAGAGTTCAAGAGGGCAGTTAAGTAACGTGAAAGTCCCATGGAGCTCAGCTCCCACTCACCGGTTTCGGCCATCTCGTGCAGCGTGATCATGGAGTAAGGCGGCTCTTGGTCACTGAAATATACAGAGGAAAAAAACATAATTATTTTAATAATTCAATTCCACACTGACCATCCTTTAAACACATCAGTAAAAGTCTCTGCAAACACTAGCAATAAACAAGACATATTAAGGCCAGACAATATGACATCAAATCAATATCACGATTAATTGAATATTTTACCTTGATTAGAATTAACCACTCATTACTTTTGTTTGTAAATATGTTCAACAATTATAGCTGAGATATTTTGTCTGAGAAACAGCGCTCAACAGAATTCTTCTTTTTAAAAGTAATAACAATTTTAAATGAATGGTCACACACCGACGCAAACAAACACTTTTTTTAGAGGTAGCAGGCATAAGAAGTCCATGGAATAGGGTGGTTAGCCTGACAGCGTATTGAAAGCACTGCACTGATTCTAACGTTTACGCAGTGCACCAAGCAATCCATACAGAAAGCAGCAACCGGCTAAAGTCACAAGTTTTCTGCCTCCCCTTGATCCGACGTGATTGCAGCAAATACACTTTTATATTAAGGTCTGTATGCACTGTCTAAAGACAGAAAAGAAGTTCCTAATCCAAATAAAACCCACACCGAAAGTAATCCTAAAACAGAATAGCAACGTTCACAAAGCCAAGTTCCGCTATTTTTCAAAATTTTGACGTAGTGTCAAAAAAATCATGAATTTCACTATTTAGCATGTTGGTAACATAAAAAAATAATGACAGTTTTGATTTGCGACCTGTATGCAGACTGCTGATGCTACGACTCAAACCAAAACAAAACTATAGTACGTCAGTTCCCGAACTGCTTAGACCAGTGGTCTCCAACCTTTTTGGCACCACAGACCAGTTTCATTTCTGACAATTCTTTCACGGATCAGGGTGGGGGGAAAGACATGTAACTAAACACAATAAAGTGCATAATATATAACCTATTCACCGAATGAGATGCCTATGAGCCACAGATGGAAGTGTTTTTCAAAATAAAACACTGTGAGGACTGCAATGGTCAATTATTTTTTTCTATGTGGACCAGCACAAAATGATCTGCGGCCCAGTACCAGTCCGTGGCCTGGTGGTTGGGGACTCCTGGCTTAGACTATGAACATTTCAAGGTACAAATACATTTTTTTGGCCAAATTCAAGCTTGGGGTACAAAGGAAACCTTTCAAGATGAACTGAGCACTGTGTCATGTTTTATACAGGAAACTGCTAAATTGCATGTAGCGCAATATTTTGAACCAAGTTGAATAATTTGTCACTCAAATAGTATTTTCCATCATAAAAGTCAGAATTTGACCATTTATTTTGTACTTTGACACCAAACAAACTTGTATGAAGCCATCCCAACCTGCATAAGGTTATTTCAGAGAGGTATCAAACTAAATCAATCAATTCAGCACTCAAACATTATTTTTGAACAACACTGTCAGAATTAAATCAATTTTGTACTTAGACCAACCAAAAAAACAATCTTTCATGTGTAGAACCACTGAACAGAACTCAAACCTTTTGGAATTCAAACCCCCTTCTGGAACAGATTAAGTTCAAGTACCGAGGTACCACTGTAATGGCAGATTTCCAATTTAGTCAAAATCCTTTTATTTTACTTTAAAGGCCTAAGACAAAAGGAAATTATTTCACTGAAAGTTGGCAAAAGGGGGGTGGGGTTGGGTACAAACGCTATCCAAGACTGTGATCTTTTACATGGATTTTGAACCGTTACACCCCAAATTTCATCCCATTTTCACAGGCTCTGAACATTTAGAAAAGCACAGGAAGGCTGATCATAGCTGCAACACACACACCACCATAGCTGAACACTCCGAACTTACTAGAGCTTAAGAACACAAGCTATAATTTGCACATAGAAACTATGGGTTTAACAGTTCTGAAGTTGAAGCGAAAACCATGAAATGAAAGTTAATGTCCAGAACCTAGATATTCTAACCAAGGCATTTTAGTGCTGCAGTGTTAGGGAGCATCACAAAATCACACAACTGCGTTTAAACAAATCCATTATACAGAGTCTCCTCGGTCTCCTCCTCACACAGAAATATACTGATTATTAATTGAAAACTGCTATCAGATCGATACTCGAGATCGACCCAGACACAAAGCACAGGAATCGGTATCAGAACTGAAAAAAGTTGGATCAGTGCATCACTACTTTACAATGCAAAGATTTGATACTCAAAACTGCGGTCCGATCCGAACCGTGAAATCTGTGGTCTATTTCTCTTCTACTTCTAACGATATAATGAGCACTTGAAAAATGGGAATGATAGACGGCGAGTGAACTTGGGCTCTGCCACCGCTCAGGTCGATTTGGCTGCAGGACGATTTGGCTGCAGGACGTCACCATCCATCTCCCTGCCCGCTCCTGGAACGGTAAATCTGTGTGGTGACAGCTGAGCGCTCTCTGGGGAAACCCTCCGGGACAAACACACACACGCATACACCGGGGGGGAGGAGGACGAGGACAGCGCTTTGCTCTACAGCAGCGGGTCCCTATCTTTTTCTGCGGGTCCCTATCTTTTTCTGCAGGCCCCGCTTTTGTAGGTAAGAATATTTTCTGATTACTGATCATTTCCACTTAAAATCAGTTACACTGCTGAAATAATGCTCAGTTACACATAAACGTACTGGTGTTATAGAAACACTTAAGTAAAAGTACTCTTCTCAAAAAATATTTCAATCAAAGTACAAGTACCCGAAAAAAATACTTAATTACAGTAGGTGTAATTTGTTGCCTTCACTCCTGATCCTCACCAAATATTTCAAGCTCCCCTTTTATTCACCTTATAGGCACCTTTCAGTTGCCCGAGTCTGCTTTTATGCAGGTGTAAGTTTCTGAGTTTACATCCCAAATCTAGGCTGTGACTTTTCTGATAATAAACCAGGCTTCAGTCGAATAAGTATCTGTGCTGGAGGTTATCGTTGGAATTTTGGACCAAACTTGGAGCAGTTGGTAGTGTAACAGTCAGGGCATTCGCCTCGTGATTGGAAGGTCGCCGGTTCAAATCCCAGGACCGGTTAAGGTACCGCTGCCCATGTCAGTTGCCTTCATGGATGGGTCAAATGCAGAGATCACATTTGGTTGTGGTGCCCTGTGTGCTGTGCTGTGTTCCCAATGACAAATAATCACTCACTTTCAAACTTAGTCATATGATCACATTACTAAACAAACAACTAAAATCCACACTGATCATGCATTAACATTCTAAGCCCTACTTTCAACATATTTTCCACAAAATTTTAAACCAACTCTCAGAGAGATAAGAACTAAAATTTCAACATTTAGTTAAATCTGGGTTGCAGCTGTTAGACTGACACTCTCTGATCATTTCCGATGTCAATCATTTTCTTCTGTCAATATCACAATAAACAGAATATTTTGCCTCAATTTCATTTAATGAACAATAACTATGTTTTTGGATTTGTTTGTTTTTCTGTCCTCATAGTTCACCGACAAGGTTGTACTGTAAATAAGCTCAACTGTTAAATCTACGATATTTTTTAAATGAAAGAGTGCATATCTATGTGAATACAAAATAATTTACAAAACACACTGATATAGTGGCAGACCAGACAGGGTGGGGTCGCCATGACAACAAACGCAGTAGTTTTTAAGGGGACACTACATGAACACACAAATACGGTGGGAAAGTATTAACATAAATGTGAAAATCATTTCCGAATAATTGCTCAGCCCTAGCAACTAAGCTACAATCTGAGCGAGAACTCTACTGAAAGAGAGGACAATGTCAGCGAGTGAATCCCCAGAGTCTCTCAAGCTGTAGTAACTTTAGCTGCGAGAGACGGGTGTAGTGATAATGATGAGGATGATGATGGATGGTGAGAGCTGAGGTCACTGATTCATAGCTAGCGAATATCACACCGCATTGTTTCCGGCTCCGGTCCCCCCGTGACCCAGGCTGGAATTCAGCGGTTCAGATAATGAATGAATATTTTAGTTTGCTTTGTGATTAGATATGAATGGAAGTGATGGTGTTAAATCAGCATATCATATTCTGTTATATCCATCACTGGCTCCTGAAATGAATCAAATCAAAATTGTATCTTAACAGACTTTGTGACTTTGGCACATATTGATTCATTGCACACTGAATCAATATAATATCGTATCATGATGCAACATTGTTTACATCCCTAATAGATTCATCAAAGTTTAAGGGCTGTGAATCCCACAGACTAAGCGAAAACCTCTCCCTTTATGTGAAGGATTTTGGCGTGGGCCGCTGGACGTCCTGTAGGTACACCGTGTAGGAAGGTGAGAGAACATACAGAAAGACAGAGAATGCTGAAACAATGCCAGTGCATTAAAACAAACATGACGAGCAGCTCACGCCGCCTGATCCTGTAGGCTACAGCAATAAATTAAGATTAAGAGCAAGGCTGTGTGAATAAATGAATAAATAATGCCTTCCTCATTAAAGATTACAGTGAGAGTGCATTGCCAGTTTCCATCTACTCCCTAAACGCAAGAACTCAAAGCTGCTCTGAGATGCAGAATCATTAAAAAGACTTGAATCCACACAGCAAAAACTACTGCACCTTTTTAAGGACATTCTCAACCTCTAGAAATATGACCACACTTCAACAGAGGTACCTGCCAGAAAGTTAATTAAATTTGGATTATATAAAGTTTGGACGTAACGCTGTGTTTATAACGAGCTAAAATTTATACACAGTAAGGAGTTTATATTTATTACTTTTAGAATTTTTTAAAACTTGATTCTGATTCTGACCAGTTTCGGTTTTTGACACGCTGGCAAATCAAATTAAGGATTTCTGTACAGAACTGTCAATTTGTCTTGGATGAACTTTGTTTTACCTTACAATTCGTTAAGTGAAATGTCATGCAACGCTTAATTGGGTTTCGCACAGTCTAGTGGTTAAGATACACGCCTCTGGACAAAGTGGATGTGGGCTCTACTGTTAAAGCTGGAGCCACGTCGTCTTGTCTCTCTGTATACTTGTACAACATATAGCAGAGATGACAACGTTTACTTTGACTCGGACTCAAATTCTACCCGTAGCACTACCACTACTGTTGGGCCCCTGAGCAAGACCCTTAACCCCAAGTTGCTCCAGGGAGACTGTCCCTGTAATTAGGACACCTCATACCATCAGAGTGGTAGAAAAGCACTCACTTGTCAACCAGAGTCCTGATGACGGCCAGTGTATCCAGCACCAGGCCGTCCACATTCTGTTTTTTGCGCCGCGGCTCGTGTGGACCGCGACCTCGCCGGGGCGGTCGGACGGGGTCTCGGGGTCGGCTGCTCCGGGCCTCGGGTGGGTCGGATGAGGAGGCAGAATTGTCGACCCTGCGCAGCTGCCTTCGAGGCGCCGCTCCTCCCTCCTCCACGTCACTGTCCTCCCTGCACACGCAGCTGTTGCCCATGGTGGTGGCGTTGGCGAGGCCCGGCTGCAAGAGTACGGATCGCAGCTGTTCCACAGACAGGCGCAGAACCCGCGCAAGGCTCCTGCTGGCACAGAATGCAATCCAGGTGGCTACTATCATATCATTGAAGAGACTCAGGGAGGCGTCTGGGGACAGGCCGGCATCGCGGCACTGCTACTGCGGACCGCCGGCGGTCAAGCCCAGAAGAGAGGCGGAGTTGCGGCCCCCGCATCCGAGGAGCATCCTACACCTGGGGATGCTTCACTTCTGCGCGGAGAGAAAACCAAAAAACAAGGTTGAAAGAAGAGTGCATACTTTAAAGTGTTGGAGGAAACAAATGAGACAAACTCGCCCTACTGCATAGCATTCCACAGCAAACTTCGGTATGACAGGGGTTCAGTATTTTTGGTTTCATTACAGCTGGATATTACAACTGATGTTTAGTGATAAATGGTAAAAATGGCGATGGCAAAGGACAATAAATATTCACATGACTGGAAGAGACTGGTTAGGTATTTTTGATTTCATAAGAACGGAACCTGGTCTGATAAAATGGTAAAAAATAAATGTTGGTAAGAGAGGAGGAGACTGGCACTGTATTTTTGGCTTCCTTACAAATGATTATTATGACTGAGCAGCAAAATGTTCAGTCTGAACAAATTAAAATGCTCAGAAGGTCTGAAATAAGGACAACGACAAATATTAATGGGATATTCATTACCATAATATTACAGCTGGCTATTACAACTGTTTTAGTGGTAAAATCACAAGCATGCACTAGGGAAAGGACAAGGAACGTTGGTATGACTGGAAGATGGCAGTTTGGCAGTTTTGGTTTCATTACAACATATTATTACACCTTATATTAGCAATAAACTTGTAAAACGCTCAAAGGTCTGAGCTAATGATAAAAGTTTATATGATTTAAAAAAAGAGGGCTTATATATTTTGGTTTAATTATAACAAATTTTAGTGATGAAATTATAAAAATGCTTAGGAGAAAAGACAACAACAAGGAATTCAACTAATGTAAATTTAGCTTCCATATTTTGGATCTTTCAATTTAAATTCTTGTAATGATTTTTAACTTTATGTTTGTTAATAATGCAAATTTCACTGCATATGATTTGAATGAATGTGACGAAGAATCTGGTCTTGAGAAAAAGTATTTAACACGAGAATAAGGCTCATAATACTTAAAATTAAGACAACTTAAAAGAATTTTAGCCCATATTGTGAGAAAAGGAGCTAGAAAGTAATCTCTAAATAGCAGAATTACACAATAAAGTTGGCTAGCTAACATCGAGCGCTAACAAAGCTAGCCTTTTGCCTCCTCATAAAACACAATCTTAACACGTTCGCTATTAGTTCACTTAAAAAAGCTTTCCATATGAATAAAAATAAAATATGATCAGCAGCTGTGGATAAAAATAAGCTGACTGACTCATTGCATTGTGTTCAACGGGGGAGCAGTTTGTCTCAGCTCCGTCACTGATCCAAGTTTTAAACGTCGCCTCAGAGAGCCAGCTAGCTAATCTGCTAACGTGAGGGGAAGCTAAAAGCGTTAAACACAAACCCGATTTACAGTGAAAATAGCGAGAAGGGCAGCAAAAAGTCAGCCCAATAAAGCACATCACATACCGGGTAAGGGTCGGACGGTAGGTCGGGAGGAGCTCAGTTAAGCAGCTCTCGCTAGCCGGGCCTAGCCCGAGTAATACCGGAAGCTCTGAGGAGTTGTTAGCAAACCAGCTAACTGTTAGCAAGTGAGCTGCCGTAATCTCATAGACATCTTTAACGGGAAACTGGTCAGGAGTCGGCGTTTGCAGATGTCGGTGTCACTGTGTACAACTTTCTCCTCAGGTCCAAAACGACAGAAAGGCGCTCATTAAGAACAGTAGTAGAGCTCCGTGAACGCCGTCAGCTCGCCTGAGTTTCTGTCACAAATCTGCTGGTGAGGAGGCAGCGCGGATCCGGCAGGGCGCTGCTGCGCGTCACATCCACACCCAGCATACTAGCGTACTAAAGAGTAGGCTAAACCGAAATATCTCTTTGAATCCGCATTGTTTGAACATACTAGGTCAGTACGGTAGTATGCGGTTTGGGACATAGCCTCCTCCCGTCTCCAGATTCAACCACTCCTAGCAACCGGGACAGAAAAATAACTTAATGCGTGGGTTATACAGACCTTATTATTCAGTGACGACCACGACAATAAAAATAACAACAATATTTATTTATTTATTTATTTATTTAACTTTCATTGTCTAAGAATTTCAATACTGTTAATACTAATAATACTATTAATACTAATATTAATATTAATAATACTATTACTATGTATACTTGAAAATCACAGCATAAATACTACTACTAAGACTACTAAGACTACTACTACTACTACTACTAATACTAATAATAATAATAATAATAATAATAATAATAATAATAATAATAATAATAATAATAATAATAATAATAATAATAATAAACAACTATGTCTTTCATATATAGAAATGCAAAAATATAATATAAAATATAAAATCAGTTTAAAATCTGTTTTACTTGAGTGCTGACCTGACTGAGTGGTCATACTGTCATGTTGCAGGCTGCAAACTGCAGAACCTTTTGACCCGTGAATTCTTCCAGAAACTGATATGTTCCCTTTATCTGTCACCACGGTAAATGGTCCTCGGTCCTCAACATCGTTTCCCTCGTCACAGTAAAGAGTGCAGTTCTGAGCAAAATCAAGCCACTCCACGTGTGACACTGTAAAAATGAAATGATAAAAAGTTCATATTTCATAC